>JAWZYV010012837.1:0-323244 GCA_038373885.1 Cheiracanthium punctorium | reverse complement strand
TTGTTCTTTGATTAATGAACTGTACCACCATGAATTTGCATTCCCAGATAGGCAATAGTCGGAAGAACAGGGACATATTAAGCCTCAAATTAAACACGTGTCTACCTGATTTAGTAGTAAAGGTTTATGCATATTTGCTTCCTTTACTTATTAACTTCTTTACTTTTAAATCTATGCATTAAATGCACGCAGACAGAGGCGTTAAGAAAGTACAACTATACAAGATAAATTCTTGCGGTTTTTATCTTGTTATCTTTGCGTCTCTTCTGTTTTTACTTCCTTGTACGTAGTATAAGGAAGTAATGTGATCCCGAAAAATTTTGGGGGCCAAATTTCGACAAAAAAACCGATTTTGACTACCTCTAAATTTAATTTTAAAATTTTTTTCGATGCATCCTATCGTAGGCTAGCATGCACGATCATATTAACGCGTCTGCAACTCATTTTGACCAGCGGCGAGTCTGCTGTGGCCAGTTTTTCCATGCCGTCTGTACGTACGTACGTATGTATGTAACTCGCATATCTCAAAAACTATTGGTCGTAGAATGTTGAGATTTGATATTTAGGATTGTTCTATGATCTAGTTGTGCACCTCCCCTTTTGGTGGCAATCGAATGGATAGTTTATGTACAGGACCGCCCAAAAGATTCGAAATACATTACGCTCTATGGGCCGAAATTCATTAAACTTGCCTAACTCAAAAGCTATTAGGCGTAGAATGTCGAAACTTCATATTTTGGATAGTTGTAACATCTAGTTGTGCACCTCTCCTTTTGGTTCCATTCGACTGGATAGTTTATCTACAGGACTGCCCAAAACATTCGAAATACATTACGCTCAATGGGCCGAAACTCATTAAACTCGCATATCTCAAAAACTCTTAGGCGTAGAATGTTGAAACTTTATATTTAGGATTGCTGTAACATCTAGTTGTGCACCTCCCCTTTCGATTCCATTCGACTGGATAGTTTATCTACAGAACCGCCCAAAAGATTCGAAATACATTACGCTCTATGGGCCGAAATTCATCAAAGCGTTTTTTAGAGGTATTGGGCTATTTCAAACGACTCAGAAGTGATGTATGCTGTAAAGAGTTAGAAAATGAATTTCTCCATTAAAAAAAGTGTCTTTATCATTTGTAGTTCTGCTACAGGAACACTCAAAAGATTTCCAATACATTACGGTCAATGGCAATTTTAGGGGCATTCATCCATTTCAAGCACAATACCGTCCTACCACATAAGTTAGGTAATGGTCCGACCACGGTCACGTGCCTCCCTCAAGAACTATGCCAAAAGTCGCCAAGCTTGGCGACTTTTGGTGTACGTGTGTGCATATTTAACTCTCAAATCTCAAAAACTATTATGAAATTTCATATATAAGAATGTTGTAACATCTAGTTGTGTATCTCGATTTTTGGTTCCAATCTACTGGAGAGTTTATATACAGGACCACCGAAAAGAATTTTAGTACTTTAATGTCTATGGACATCTTCAATATAATACAACTGTAGACAGTCATTGTTTGGTACATGCCCAAAAACTCGCCGTCTGTCCTCGACCTTGGCGAGTTTTGGCGAAATATCGCCAAATTTGGCGATAGTCAGTCATTTGGTCCATGCCCAAAGTATCGCCATTTGTCATCGTTCTTGGCGAGTTTTGGCGAAATATCGCCAAATTTGGCGATAATCTGTCATTGTTTGGTTCATGCTTAAAATCTCGCCAAATGTCGTCGACATTGACGAGTTTCGCCGAAATATCGCCAAATTTGGCCCCAAAAATTATTTCGTATTTTGTATAACTCTAAAACTTTAACCCGTAGAATTTTAAACTTTTGTATTTAGAACTATATTATAATACCAACTGTTTTCAATATCTTTTTTGACAGCAATCACTGGGAATTTATTTACAGGGTGAGCCAAATGACTTTAAATACATTAAGGTGTATGGATGCATTCAATTCATTGAAAGTCCTTGGTCAATGACTACTTTGGCTATCCCCAAAATCTCGCAAACTATCTCAAGTTTGTCGGCTTTTGGTGAAATATCGCCAAATAAAGTGTCAGAAGGAAATGTTTCAAATTGAACTCAGCTTGGCGATATCGAAATATTTGGCTAGAAATCGCTAAACCTTACTATTATTGATATTTTATCTCTTTCAAACAAATAAGTTTAGAGGAAGTGCGTAGAAAACATTTTTGATTTAATAGACGTGCAAGGAAGTCATGTGTTGGACACATCAGATTTTTTTAATAATTGTTTAATATTTCGTTTAGTTGTGAAACAATTAAAAAATTTTATATTAACAGATAAAATGTATCCCAATTAGAACTGCTAAAAGGTACTGATATATTTAGAGATTTTTTTTATCTTCTTATGTAATAAAATCCTAGAGTAAACAAATTTTGTAGTGGGCTGGCTGTCTAGGTAAGTTTATAACTTAAAAAAATCAGAAATATAGTTGCGTTAACTTCAGTTACGAAATTTATTATCAATATACAAGGACTCAATTTCTCCTATCTTTTCCCGGCTATTTGCGGTAGTAGTACGGCTAAACAAAATTAATGTATGTTTGTACTTTATTTAAGTGTATAAATATATATTCCCGATTGAAAATGGTAAATGTAGAATTAATATACAGTGACACACAAAATACTGATTTTTTTTGGTCTACTGGCGGTATAGTAGAACACAGCAAAATGAATATGTATTATTGAATTGTATAACAATAGTTCCGGTTTGGTACTGCAGAGATTGGCTTTCAAGAAATGGTGGTCACAAAAGATGTGGCACTAACGGACTTCTTAAAAGAAGTCCATAGCTTAGTATATTGAGTGCCGAAGTGAAAGAAGTGACCGGAAAGTGGAGAATGTTTCTAAATGTTCTAAAACGTTCGAAAATGCTGTGAAATGTTCCTTTTTTGAAAAGTCGGTGAAGCAACTGGGAATTGGGTATGAAATCGAGTTTAAATAGTTTGAAGGATGTTTAGCAATGCCGTAGAACGTTCTAAGATGTTTTCGGAAGTCCCAGAAGGTTCTGGACTTCGATGTTGATCTCGGCAGATTTCCGCTGACGTATCTTTTAAACTGTCTTGTATATCTTCCTCATCGACATGATCGATCGAATTTTCGTCTTGAGAAAGGGCAGGATTTAATATCTTCGGAAGTTTTCAAAGACTTTTTCGTATTGAAAATAAAGAATGTGAAATGGCGTTTAACCTGAAAGTGGGATATTCTTATATTATCGAAGCAACTAATTAATTATAATGTTTACATAAAAATGGTTGTCATAAAAAGCCTTATTTCCGTCCGAAGAACGGGTCCTTTAGCTAATCTCTCTATATAAAAGGTTTATATGCGTATTTCTTCCATTTAAAGTAACTAATTGTAATAGTGAATGATTTTTTTAAAATTGTAGATAGAAAGTTAACGAAATTTTGATCAAATTCCTGTCTCATTACCCTGTATTTATGTATGCAGCTTGGCCCCAAAAGTTGGATAACACGCTTTAATTCATTATCTATCAGTGGCGGCTCGCGGGTTATTTAAATGGAGGTTCACAAAATTAATTTCGAAAATTAAATAGGCAGATACGACGCACCGTGTATCTGCATACACGGTGCGTCGTAAAATATTATACAACACAAGTTAAAATATACTTGCATTTCCAACAGTTAAAGGAAAACAATGCACGCAACTGAAAGAAAGCAAGTCATCTTTGGTCTAACATTTCGTCACCAAGATAAGTGTTCTGTTGATTTTTTATTTCACTTTTTTTCAAAGGATGATATTGCAACATATCATTGCGTTAGCTCCGAAATACTTATTTAACCCCCATCTTATTTATTTACACTAATTCGTAAACAATACTGTAGTGAAAAATGATAAAAATAAAGAAAATAATAAGAAAATGAAAAGAATGCATTAACTAACCTAACACAACAAACCAACGAAGAATCCGGAGGAGATAACGGCAAATTGTCCTCCGTGAGCACAAAAAAAGTGTGCGAACGGAGTCATATCAGGAGCGCCTCGCATCCATCGCAACTTTCTCGGCGTCTTTCCTCAGAGACCGGTTCAAAAGGCCGTTCGGTCGATCGCACATGCGAGCGACAAGACTATTCTGTAGTAACCCATGATACAGTGCGTTAGCTATAATAAGCGTGTTTAATAATAGTGATGGGTGGGGGAGAGTAAAACTAACGTTTTAAATTCACAAAGATCTAGAAGTGTACTTATTATGTTTTTTATTATTATTTTTTTAATTTGTTAGTGTTTATTCTTTAGTTTTTCCTCTGGGGGTTCACGTGCTCATGCGCTCAAATGGAGGAGCCGCCACTGTTATCTATTAATATGCGATAAATGGGCAATGTCAATTGAAAAATATTCAAAATAAGGTAGGAAAAAAAGACAACGTTGAGAAAAGGTTTATTTTGTTTATTTTCAAAGAGTAACACTTTCTAAGTTAACATAAGTGACAGACGAAGTAATACTATGCTTTTCGTTTCTTTTTCCAGTAACAAATGTTTGATGAGTGACCCTTTTGTTGTGCAACAAATAAATCTGTAATCCAAACATTTTGGTGTGGCACAGTGTCAGTTGTGTTTTTAATTCTACACAAATGCGTTTCTTGCAGCGTGTCCGGCATCAACGCTGTTCATAATACATTATTCATAAACAGCATTTGTGCAGCATTAGGGGGCTCTATCGGATGTGGGACATCAAATTGACGCTGCAAACTGCTAACGTATGCAGGTATTCTGCATGGTACGGTAGAGCTTTAGTTGCAGAGTCTCCCTGCCGGATATTTATACTAGCATGCGTTTCGAACTACGTCACAAATCCGAACGTTAGCTTTTATGAACGTCGCAGAATAGAGCCCTAGGAACCACTGAGTTGTGCTGTGTGTTGTGTTGTGGGATTAAGACCAGTTACCTAAACGTGGGCTCTAGGCCAAGGGGTGTAATGCCCACCGTGGGGTCTTTCTAAAGGGTCCTGATCCGTATTTACGCTGAGTTTCGGAGGAAACCTCGGAAAACTCCGGTCGGCGGACGCGACCTGGTTTTGAACCAGGCACCTTCCTTTTCCCAATTCAGAGAGCTATGCGCTCGGCAACTGGAAGAACCATTGACAGTTTGACACTACAAAATGCATGGGTAGTTGGTTCAATTTCTACTCATTCCCTGGTTGTTTAAATTTCCTTTCTTTATGTTAGTAAAACTTTTATTGTGTTGACCACTTTACTTGACCGGGTCTCTTGAAACCAACACACAAGTCCGAAAATAAATGTTCCAAGTACGAAAAGAAAACAAATTGCGTGATGCGAACTTGATTGCAGATTAGATGTTTGTCGTGTATCAAAAATGTTACACATCGAACATTTTTAACACACTGGCCTCCAAAAGTTATGGAACAACATGTTTTTCGAAGCTCATAAAAAATGGCACTAACAAAAAAATTTATAGTTTATATGAATGATAAATATGAACTTTGTGCAATGTTCTTTGTGCGATGGGCTTCTGTACTCTTTTTAGACGAGTCCAGATTCACATTGGAGAGCAATGCAGGAAATCTGATGATCTGGAAGGAAGAAAAGCAGCATATATCATCAATCCAACACTGTTGAAAGTAGAGCTCTGCTCCGCCGCCGGCGAGGTCTAGGCCGGCGCGCCTACGAAGTAGGCTGATTTCACACCGAGGCGTACAATTGGCTTCAAAGCTTTTATAAAAGTTGTACCTACATTTCCAACTGCTTATTTTTTTCTGGATATTTCTTAATGCTAGTGCCTTTTAAAGATACAATTTAAATTTTTTGAGCGAAAAGCGCAATTTGATTGCTTTAAAAACTGTTTCAACATGGTGTAATACCTCAAAAGTACATTATAGGTTTGGAATGGTTCATGAGAAGGTTGTGGAGGAAAAAAAAAAAAAAAAAACTTAAAAGCAAACAATGTATCAATCGTATATTGATAACTAAATGTATCGTGAATGTTCTATATAAACAAGACAAACCTATCCGAGTTTGATAAAATCTATCTTGTTTCAGTTTTGCAGTAGAAATATATTAAAAGTGTATCACAACGGCAAGCTCATACTCTGGAGTCCCACCAGTGGCAGAGCGGATAGCGCTCTGAACTGGGAGACGGAAAATGAAGGTTCAAAACTATGTCGCGTCCGCCGACCTAACCATTGCTAGTTTTAGATGGTTTCCTCCGAAACTTAGCGT
This sequence comes from Cheiracanthium punctorium, assembly GCA_038373885.1. Lineage (NCBI taxonomy): Eukaryota > Metazoa > Arthropoda > Arachnida > Araneae > Cheiracanthiidae > Cheiracanthium > Cheiracanthium punctorium. The sequence continues at coordinate 317,020 of JAWZYV010012837.1, read as the reverse complement.
AGATACGAGTTAGGACCCTTTAGGAAGACCCCCACGGAAGGCACACCACTAGAGATGAGTTCGGGCTCATTTTTTAAACCGAGCCCGAGGACTTTTAATTCAAGCCCGCCCGCCCGATATTATTTAAGTCGGAGTCCGAGATCGAAATTTCAGCAAATAGATAAAAGTCGATTACTTCATTGATAGCTATCATAAGTTTCGCCGTTTTTAAAAATTAAATACAAATGTAATCGATCCCATCCGAGTCCGAACACAATCGTGATCTCTATACCCCACCCCCTCGGTCTAGATTCCACGTGTAGCTAATTGGCCGTAATGGCACAACATCATCCTAAAGATTACTTTTGATAAAAATTCTAGTCTTTATTCTAGTCTTAAAAAATCTGATGTGTCCAACACATGACTTCCTTGCACGTCTATTAAATCAAAAATGTTTTTTACGCACTTCCTCTAAACTTATTTGTTTGAAAGATATAAAATATCAATAATAATAAGATATAGCGATTTCTAGCCAAACATTTCGATATCGCCAAGCTGAGTTCAATTTGAAAGATTTCTTTCTGACACTTTATTTGGCGATATTTCACCAAAAGCCGACAAACTTGAAATAGTTTGCGAGATTTTGGGGATAGCTAAAGTAGTCATTGACCACAGACTTTCAATGAATTGAATGCATCCATACACCTTAATGTATTTAAAGTCATTTGGCTCACCCTGTAAATAAATTCCCAGTCGATTGCTGTCAAAAAAGATATTGAAAACCGTTAGATATTATAATATAGTTCTAAATACGAAAGTTCAAAATTCTACGGGTTAAAGTTTTAGAGTTATACAAAATACGAAATAATTTTTGGCGCCAAATTTGGCGATATTTCGGCGAAACTCGTCAATGTCGACGACATTTGGCGAGATATTAAGAATGGACCAACAATGACAGATTATCGCCAAATTTGGCGATATTTCGCCAAAACTCGCCAAGAACGATGACAAATGGCGATACTTTGGGCATGGAACAAATGACTGACTATCGCCAAATTTGGCGACATTTCGGCAAAACTCGCCAAGGTCGAGGACAGACGGCGAGATTTTGGGCATGTACCAAACAATGACTGTCTACAATTGTATTATATTGAAGATGTCCATAGACATTAAAGTACTGAAATTCTTTTCGGTGGTCCTGTAAATAAACTCTCCAGTAGATTTTAACCAAAAATCGAGATGCACAACTAGATGTTACAACAATCTTATATATGAAATTTCATAATAGTTTTTGAGATTTGAGAGTTAAATATGCACACACGTACACAAAAAAGTCGCCAAGCTTGGCGACTTTTGGCATAGTTCTTGAGGGAGGCACGTGACCGTGGTCGGACCATTACCTAACTTATGTGGTAGGACGGTATTGTGCTTGAAATGGATGAATCTCCTAAAATTGCCATTGACCGTAATGTATTGGAAATCTTTTGAGTGTTCCTGTAGCAGAACTGTAAATGATAAAGACACTTTTTTTAATGGAGAAATTCATTTTCTAACTCTTTACAGCATATATCACTTCTGAGTCGTTTGAAATAGCCCAATACCTCTAAAAAACGCTTTGATGAATTTCGGCCCATAGAGCGTAATGTATTTCGAATCTTTTAGGCGGTTCTGTAGATAAACTATCCAGTCGAATGGAACCAAAAGGGAAGGTGCACAACTAGATGTTACAACTATCCAAAATATGAAGTTTCGACATTCTACGCCTAATAGTTTTTGAGATATGCGAGTTTAATGAATTTCGGCCCATAGAGCGTAATGTATTTCGAATCTTTTGGGCGGTCCTGTACATAAACTATTCATTCGATTACGACCAAAAGGGGAAGTGCACAACTAGATCATAGAACAATCCTAAATATCAAATCTCAACATTCTACGACCCATAGTTTTTGAGATATGCGAGTTACATACATACGTACGTACGTACAGACGGCATGGAAAAACTGACCACAATAAACTCGCCGCTGGTCAAAATGAGTTGCAGACGCGTTAATATGATCGTGCATGCTAGCCTACGATGAGATGCATCGAAAAAAATTCTTAAATTTAAATTTAGAGGTAGTCAAAATCGGATTTTTTGTCGAAATTTGGCCCCCAAAATTTTTCGGGATCACATTATTTCCTTATACTACGTACAAGGAAGTAAAAAATCTCATTTTAGCGCCAATTTATACACACTAGTTGTGTGCCAGTGGTCGAAATTCGACCACAAAGCATTTAGATCAAGATCCCAGAGCCCCCAGACCTTACTTATTTTCGCATTCTCAAAATGTATACGATAGCTTACTCCGTGTCTGGTCTTCGCTTCCCATTTTGATAACCGACAACATATTTGACAATATGGAAAGCCGATGCCGCCAATGCCTTCAAGCTAGGGGTGGGTATATCCCTTATTAAAACTCATTTTTGTTGTGTTTTTACGGCATTTTACCACATAAAACTGTGATATATCATTTCTTCCAAGAATGGACTTTTCCATCGAGATTGCTTTTTTTGTTGTAAATCATTTTTGTGTTTTTCTTATCTACACTTCTATCTTGAAGTCAATACGTATCTGGTTTATGCACGTGTCATCCAAATTTGGTGTTTCTAGATTCCTTCATTTGCAAATTAGGCTCAAAAACCGGTTGTTCTTTAATTTTTGGAGGCCAGTGTAGATTATAGATACAAGCCATATGGTACTGAAAAAAAAGGCACCCGTTGTTTTATTTGAATGACATAACAGAAACCAAAAATCTGGGATATTTCTCAATACAATTATTCTTTAAAATGTGCCAAAGAAATGAAATTATTTATGTTTAAATATTTCCAGATATAGATTTTTCTTTTACTTTTTCAATTCATGCAAACATTCAACACGCTGATTCATGCATGATATTTGAAAGTAAGGACAGAAAATGAAGAGTTAATTGTGCTAGTAAAAGTTTCCTTAAAATAGCTGACAAAATAATGTCACCTGCGATCCTCGTTTAGGTATAAAAGGGAGAAAGTTTGTACGGACCCTCATCCATTTTCATTTTTGACCAGTAAGGTAAGTTGTTTTTCTCGCAGTATCATATCACAAATTCATCTTTTAACCCATTTATGCCTAGTGTCCCTTTATTGGGACGGCATTTTCCCTATTAGTCGAAAACGTTATTTATTTTTCCTAGCCTTTATTCATGAGTATTGAGCCTCAACTCTACAAAATATATTAACATGACCCAGTAGGATGTTGATATTTCGATTTTTATGCATAATGATTTTAAAAGAAATCATCCCTTGTTCAAGAAGTTGAAATCAGAAATTTATCTATTATTTCTGTTATCAGTAAAAATTGAATAAAGTCGCAAAAACATCCAGGCACAAATGGGTTAAAAGAGCATCTGATGTAGAATATCAAGTAACTGATTTTCCCTTTCTGTATGGTTGTTGTTTCTCACAGTTTTAAAAATACAGGGTAATTTATTTAAGATACTTCTTTCTAAAAAAATGTTATCTAATAGTTTATCTACTGCATCACGGTCATCAGCAATCGCTGACTTCTATTTTAAGTTATTCTATTGAAAATTAAATGGAAACAATACATATGACTTATCCCTGTTAAAGTTTTCTTAATTTGTCAACTGAATTTTCTGTTTTTGTTCACAATAGTAAGAAGTGTTATGAAGTATTGAGTTCGTTATTAAAATTAGTAAAATATATTGAGATTATAATTCACTCTATTTCAGCACAATCGTCGTATGGTGAATGTTCTGCTTTGCTGGCAATAGTGAAACTCTTAATAATTTGTGGATGAAATAATTCATTACTTAGGGTTTACTTGTTTCGTTTATTCTGTTTAGGCGTGTCTTTTATATCGTTATCATCAAGGTCCACAAGGCTTTAAAACAACATTTAACTTTAATCTTAAAGGCATAACAGTTTAAAATAAAGAAGATAACATAGTGGACGATGAATAAAAAGTTTCTCACCTTAATACTTTAATCCATTTCTTTTCTTTCAAAAAAGAATCATTCAAGTGCAGTTGACGGCCACAGAAGAAATTAATGACAACATAAGGTAACTATTTAATACAGAGCCATATGTCGGGAAATTCTGCTACGAAAAATTTGATAACATAGTAGACATTTAAAAAAATCTTCCATAATATCTCGGTCCATTCGATGACGTTATAAGCAAGTTCGACTTTACATGTACAGTCGAACCCGCTTAATGGAATAGCCAATTTGATGCGAAAATTTATTCTAAAAAGCGGGATATTCCATTATCCGGGATCATATTCACTCATTATTACCGTTTAGTACATTGAAAATTTATTACAATAAGCACGATATTCCTTTAACCGATTTTCCATTAAGCGGGGTTCGTCTGTATTTTTATCCATGAAACAACTCCTGTTTATTTTCTTTTCTGTCTCTTTCAGCTCGAAAAGTTAACCATGCGTTCCCATTCAGGTTTCGTTGTTGGACTCTTCCTCGTCCTCATCGTACTCAGCTGCAACATGAGCACGTCGGACGCACGACGCTGCACGAAAAAGTGCGCGAATGGACGATGCAAGGGTGTCTGCGAAAGGGCCGCCTCGTAAGTGCCGTACTTCAGTGTCTACAGGTTTGCAATAGCTCGACTCGTTAAAGACTGTAATCAGGTCTCTGGTGATGAACCGGCGAATCTCCATAGGGTATTACATTCATTCACACACATGAACGCATGCATGTATGCAAGCTGTCCCCAAAACACTGACCTAGACATTTATTCCTTAAATATTGGTGATAGTCCCATAAAATAAATTACAAAGATACTCAAAAGAAAGTTCAGCATTGTATGGTGTTGATTAAAAATTCTTGGAAATTAAATCTAAATAAATTTTAATTTTTATAATTCCCTTTACGATAAAAATTCCTAATTAGTGCTGTGGGGTTAAGTCCAAAGTACCTGCACGAATGATCTAGGCCTACGGGTGGGGTGCTCTCCGTGGGGGTCTTTTTAAGGGGTCCTAACACGTATTTACGCTCAGTTTCGGGGAAAACCACCGAAAACTCGGAACGGTTAGGTCGACGGACGCGCGATGGGACCCTAACCCGGAACCTTCACACTTCGTCCGCCTACCATTTCCGGTGACATAACCACTATGCCATGCTGAGACAAATTCCTAATTAGTAAAATGCCCTTATATTTTTATTATATGATTTTTACTATAAAATTAGCCTTAAAAAGGCTCAGAGATATAAAAATAAATCTGTGCTGACTTAAATTACTTTCCACAAGCTCTTCAAAAAAAAAAAAAATCACATCGGAAGGTGGCGTTTCAGGAGCTGTACCCAAATTATGAAAAAAAAAAAAAAAAAAAAAAAAAAATTAATGATTGCATGCACACATACACTTTTACTATTATTGGTATTCTATAGGCCCTTACCAACCATGTTTAAACATTTCACTGAGCTTTTTTATGATGAAAGTCTGAAATTTTGTCCATCGTATAATATGCTGGGTGTGTCATGTATCATTCAAACAAATTTTCAAGTATTAGTCATGTTTCTTAATTAGGTCTAATAAACAATGGGTGTATTTTGCGAGATCTGCTATATTCCAAGTAGAACATGGTGACACCTCTAACTGATAATAATTAATTATGGAGTTCAATGTTTTTTTAAGCGAAAGTTCCTCAGTTTTTGGCAGTCTGCTATCGCAACCAAATGCACCAATATCCTATTTTGAGTAATTTTTGTTTGGAGCATGAAGAATTACTTTTTAAACATATTTTTTACTTTAAAAAATATTTGTTTGTTGAGTTCTAACAGGCTCGACGGGCTCATAGCCAGAAAACAAATTTTAAGCGAGGAAATTCAGCGTAGTATTTAAAGACAGAATTTCTAACAAAGAGATTTTATTTTGGTAAAAGAAATCTTCGCCTTCGTAAGCCCCTCTCCCCCTCCCTTCAATCTGCCTGCATCTTTTATACTTTCTTTCCACGGCATACTTCATGAACAATCTCCATACATGTAGAGTAACCATATTTTAGACTTCAATTTAAAAAATGTTGTAGGAAACACTCCAATTTTGTAGCTAACACTTCAATCAAAAAAAAAATGGTGTAGGAAAAAATTTTAGGAAAATCTGTCTGGCAAGAAATTAAAAAATGAAAAAAAAAAAAATCACGTAGAATCTCTGTTTAGTAAAAGAAAAAGACCGCTGCGGTTTTCACATTTACATAATTATGAAAATTTTTAAGTCGATCGCATTAAACGGTGTGAATTTTATCACGCTTTTCCTGCATAACATTTTATTTACTTATTTATTTATTTTTGTTGTAATGGCGGAAAAAGTTTTGTATTGGAGTGTTAGAATCAGAAGCGTTCCAGAGTCAGTGAGCCAGCCAGTGGTCAGCGAAACTATGTATTAGGATAACCGTGCGTGGAGCATTGAATTTATGTCTGGGCTAAGTTTTCAGTTAATGCAAATATTTATGGTAATTTATTTTTTCAGATTTTTTTATATTTAAAATACATTGGGAGACTGGAGCACGTTCCTTACACTCTAAAACACAATTAATACCAGCCACCAATAAAGAGTGAAATGAGAGACAAAGCATGATGAAAATGAGAGCCCATTTCATGGGGCTATACGGGTCATTTTCAAAATTGGGTGCCCCGTTTGGAAACTTACAAAGCAAAAATAAAATTTCAAAATATAAGTTTTTTTTTCTATATTATAAAATATACCTTGTTTCTGAACATTATTTGAGTGTTATTCGTGGATTTTTTCTTTTATTTATTTATTTATTTGATATTTTTCCATTATTAGACTTGATGAAATTTGTCATGTGTGTTAACGTACATTTTCTTTGAAATTTGTACATTTATGCTTAGCACAAAATAATGCAAAGTGATATATTACATAAGTATAAACTTCGTTTGTCCGTATAATCTAGTCTTTCCCATTTAAAAATATTTTTCATATTTTTATAAATAATTCCTCAAGAACATAAAAAGAGCCAAAAAAAACTAAGTATAGACTTCTGAATTAATATTAGATGATCTAAATTAATAAATTGAATCAACAAACAAATAAACATATTTAATACGATTAATTAAGGTAAGGACATGCCATGCAATAAAAATACTTATCCCAAATAGGCTTTTTCTTTTTCAGTGAAATGCCAAATATCAAGTAGTATGTTTATATTTCTTTTTCGACCACGTTCTAATGGTAAACAGATGTTACTATCCTCAAAATTCAATTTTGTTGTTTAAAAAGTTGAAAATGGTAACAGATATGACATCAATGTCCGGATAGCTATATTTAATTATCAAAAGTCTTGTATTTTTCTTAAAACCTTTAAAAAAAACTTTTCATAATGTAATTTAAACTCTCACAATTTTAAAGCATGTCAGGGCAGAAATTTTAGTTTTGGGGCAGTAATTCTACATAACACATTTTATGTTCTATGATTTCAGACAGCAATATTTCAGTATCTTCTCTACGCATTTATTTTTTTTTAATTATTAAATAGTATGTTTTTTGATCTATTGTTTCGGTACTGGGAACTTTTTGATAAAAGCATGACAAAAAGAAAAATCATTTAAATTTTCTTATACCTTGTAAAAAAATATTTTACACGTGGACAGCAAATGGTACCGAATTCTGAAAATAATCCATTCATAATCTATTCCTGAGAGTATAAAAATGAACTCTTCTTACCCAAAATATTTTGGAAAAAGCCCATATTCATTTTATCAAGCCGTAAATACCTAACTTCTTACTCTCAAGAAGATTGTGTGTAGTAATACCTCGAACTTACGCAGAAGGTGGGACCGAGCGATTACCGCGCAAGTCGAATTCACTAGGGATGGACGCGAGACGCGAAAATTCTCGCATTGTCTCGCGTTCTCGCATTGTCTCGCGAGGCGAGACGCGAGACGAGACAGGCATTTTTTTGCGAGACGAGACGCGAGACGAGAAAGAAAATATTTTGCGGGACGAGACGCGAGACGAGACATAGTCTTGTCTCGCGCGAGATTTCTCGCATTTTCTTCCGTCTCGCATAAATACGATCTGAAAAGCGACAATTTGCCTGAAACCTCTACCGTTTAACTTGCGTCTCCTTCGTTTTCGGTCCTGGTATAATATCAGCACTCTACAATACGCACAAACACGTAACATTTAAAATTAGAACAGACGAGAGATATACAAAACACACAAAGGAGAGGATAAAGAAAGAGGCGGAAAAAAAAAACAGAGAAGAGTTGAAAGAAAAATAATTGGCAACAGTTTGGCATCTCATTTGACGAAAAAACAGTGGCGGGAATGACCGCCGGGATAATACGTAAGTACCAAGAAAAGTCCAGATGTGTTTCTTAAAGTTCGTAAATTTCCAAATCTTACCAATAATATAAATGTGTACGTTTATGTGTTTGTATGTTTTTGACTGAATCACACAAAAATGGTTGGAAAAAATTGTAATGAAGATAGCTTATGCCATATATTAACATACAGGCAACCTTTCAATCATATAGCATAAATAATTCTTTTACAAAGACACTCAAAATAATGCTAATGCGTTGCGCTCTATGGAAATTTTGCAGCTACTAAACCGATTTTAAAACTGTTTTCACTAATTGAAAGTCTTAGGCCTATATGGGTAATTCCTCTGTGTGGAATTTTCTAAGGGATCCTAGCCCGTATTTTCGCGGGGTTTTGGAAAAAAACACGGAAAACTGAGAGCGGCTAGGTCGACAGGCGCGACCGGAGTTCCAACCTGGCACCTCCCACCTTCCAGTTTTGAGAGCAGAACCTCTTAGACACTGGGGGGACCCTGAGTGTTATAGGCTACCTTTTATGCATATATCACAAATAGTTCTTTTACAGGGATAGTCATAAGAATTGCGCTCTATGTGTATCTCTGTAAGTACTGAACCGATTCCAAAATTCCGAGAAACCGATTCCACTGATAGTAAGCTACACTATTCTTGAGTATTATAGGCTAAAATAGTACCTTTACAGGAACACTCAAAATAATTCTAATACATTACGTTCTATGGGCATCTCTTAATAATCGATTCTAAAACTTTTTCGCTAATAGAAAGCTGCACTATTCCTGATTAACATAGGCTAAAATTCATGCATAGCATAAATATTTCTTTTACAAGAACACTCAAAACAGTTCGCAAATATTGTCGTAACTGTCTATATTCACCAAACGCCTGAAAAAAAATCTAAATTTAGTAATTCTGCATACTCTCTTATTTTAAATGAAGTATACCACCATGCATTATACTTCATTTAAAATAAATAAATAGCAAATAATATTTAAATGTAGTTTCTTTAGTTGCAAACATATTTGTTATTCACACATGCTTCGTTTCTCTCGGGACCTAATTCTAAAGCCGACGCGGACAAAGTCGCGGGTAGCCGCTAGTTAAAATATAAATGAGAAACTGGCCCCAACCTGTGACAGGCGGCAACTAAACGGGGGGCAAGCGGGGACAAGCACCGGGAGACATTCTAAATGGAACGCCAAAATCAGTTATACTTTCTTGGGATGGGGCGCGGCTCCATCCGAGGGGGCACACGACCATGGGCGCCCATAAAGGGGGGCAAGGTAGGGAACTTCCCCTCCCTAAAGGTTTAAGTTAATGCCTCATTATGTTAACAAATGGCAAAAACAGAACTAAGTTTGTTAAAAGTTTGAAATTTGCCCCCCCCCTCTAGAAATTTTTTTTAATTTGCCCCCCCCCACTAGAAAAATTACTATGGGCGCCCATGCACACGGCACTAATTATGGTTTGCCCCAGATGACATAAACTCTAATTGCGGCATTGCCTGTGAAAATGACCTCTTTTTGCTCACTATTTACAGCAACAGGTCTTTTTTTCTAACGCTGAACAATTGATTTCAGACAAGTTTAAAATCGCTGCCCTTGATTTTTGCTTTCCTGAGAAATTATCTAGCTTGGCCATTTGGTAGAATATGCCATCGTTCCTGTTGGGTTGAAAAGCTTCTGTGACTCTATTTTTTTGTTGATTTTTGCAGGGGATTATTATTATTTTTTTTTAATCTTGAATCTGCTGGTATATTTGGGTTATAAATGCATGATTTGGGTTCAAAATCATAACTTTGCCCCCTGACTTTTTAGACTAGGGGGCAATTTTTACAACTGCAGGGGCAATTGCCCCCCCTTACCTCCCAGATTACGCCTATGGTCTAAAGAGATAATACAATATTATCTTATTTCCAAAAAACTCGCAAGATTTACGAACAATACTTCGCCAAATTTAGCGCAAAAACCATCTGTTGGAAATTGTCATATAATCGATGCGTATGACGTTATTTATCTTTCTTGTTATTTTAAAAGGGGGCGTTCATTTTGTATAACTATTTTGAACAGAATATTTTTATTTTGTGATACTGCATCAGTGCCGTAAAAATAGGGAGGCTTCACAGGACAAATGCCTGGAGGCCCCGAAGCTCATGGGCTTCACTATCAACGTAACTTATTTTTCTTCCCAAATTTGCAGAAAAAGAAATTGTTGCTCTTGTATTGTTCCTTGGATTCAACTATCCTTATAATACTCAGATCAAAACACTAAATCAGAAAGTAAGAATAAAAAGTTGATTACTGCTTGATATTTACAAGCAGATTGGTTAGAGATCTGCGTGTTTCGCTTATTTGTAATCTAATCTAGAACCTTTTTTCTGTTTTATAAGCTCCTTCAGGTTAAGAGACATAGTGCTCGATGGCCCCTTTCCACCTCCTATTTATAACAATTTCTAAATGTAGTATTAAAAGTCTTTTTTGTGTAATATTAAGCTTTTGAAATGTGTAGGATAAGGGCACTAGTAATTAACATTTTAAAGGCAATAATAAGCATTAACTAGTAATTGCTAATTATAAAAACTATCTTGAAACGAAATTTTTGTTTTCAAAACTTTGGATTTTCATGTAAGGTAATTTATCATAAAATATTGGAAATTTCTATTTTTTCTATATTTTATAAGTTGTCATGGTGGCAACACCAGTCATTGATACCAAGAACAAAGTTTTGACTCCAGTGATTGACAGTTCCTGCTCCAGTAATTAACATCTAAGAAATGAGTAGAAACACATGCTGTTTTAAATGCAATGACGTAAAAATGGCTCAAGAAAATGAAGTGAAATTTGGTGACATGATAGAAAGTCACTAAACTTAAACTATACGAGTCAAATTAAAAAAAAAAATGATCAGATCCCTCTACTTAAACAATAACGTCGAATTTTTTATTTTTTTAAAAATTGATCAGATTTTGAGATTTTGCATAAAATGTTTCAAACGGCGTAAATATTTGTTCGCACCTCACGATGCGCTAAAGGGACTGAAATGATATTTGGTGATATGATAAGTGGTCACTCACTCCACTTAAACTACGCACATCAATTTTTTAAAAAGTTTTGATTAGATTTTGAGATTTTTCGAAAATCGTTTCAAAGAGTGTAAATATTTTTTTTTTGCGCATCATGTAATAACGACTAAATCAAACGAAATGAAAATTTCGGGCAGTTGGTATCAGAACTTTTTCTATGGGTGGGAAATCTTATGGTTGCAAACGAGCGCTAGAAACACCACACCGCTCATCGTTATACTCAAGATGGAAAAAGCTAACGCAGGTGGGGGCGCACTGAAGCCCAGCAAAATATCAACATCTTCTAAAAGTTCTAGTATTTCGACTTAAATCAATAACACACACACACACACACACACACACAAAAAAAAAAAAAAAAAAATCAACGGAGAAAGAAAATAAAACCTGCTTTTATTTAATAATGGTTGATAACAATCTAGATTCAAACATAGTAAACAGGGGTAAGTTTCGTGTTTTATATTGCCCCGCCAATATAAAACTAGTAAAATAGAATATTTGGCTCGCACTCAAGTACTTTTTAGGAGGGATTAGTTTAAAAATTACTTTATTTTTAATAACTTGTGTTTGTATGTTTCTTAAAAACACGATACAAAGCAAATGAAAATACGAAATAAGTTCTTGATTTTGAAGAGAGGTCTTGTAAAGATACACAAATTGAGTAAAAGAAGAAAATAATTTGTTATCCAAATATTTATAATAATAAAGTAAAAACAACTAACAAGCTGTAATCATATTTTTACATTGGCGTAAATTGGCATGTAACATTGGTGTGTTGCTAGGCTAGGGCAAACTGCTTCCTCTTGTACAAAATACTTTCGCGAACAGAAAAAGCGGATGTCCTTCAGAAAAAGATTCCCTCTTCTTGGAATTCGGGTGTCCAGTTTGAAGGTCAAAAAAGATATCCTAATTAGTTGCTCCACGTGCCCGAAATTTTTCAAGGGGTGCGACAGATTCTTTCCCTTAGGGATAGCCCCCCCCTCCCCCTGTTTCTTGTTTGGTTTATATAACTTTGTTTTGCTGTTCCTTCCAGGCGGAAGCATAGGGGTGGCGCACCCAACACTCAACAAAGATGAAGAAAGAAGTGACGGGGACGTGGGGGGGGGGGGGAGTTACTGCATTTTCAGAACTGGGTACAAAACGATGCGTCTTGTGGGATCAATTGCCACTACAAAAATTTTAGAAATGATCGTAATATGGAAATGTGACACCGTGAAAAAAATTGGACATTTTTGTCGTTTTCTGAACACTTGTATATCAGAAATGGTGTGCGGAAGAAACGCGAACGGTAAACGCGCCCATAATTTTTACTAAATATTGGACATAAACATTGTTTTATAATATACATGAGAAAGGTAATTGGATCTTATGTCCAAATTTCTTTTGTTTTGTGGTAAAGGGGTTAACTTACAGTTCAGTAGGTCTGGGAGTGATAAACCTCTTAGAAAAGCTATTGTTATTAGGCTTTCCTAAGCATATAACATATGAACCATAGCAAAAGCGCCGGGAGGGGGGCACAAGGGGTCACGTTCCCTTTCCACCGTGCCTCCCCTAAACTTCGTCTCAAAAAAATTGTCAAATGAACATTTGTTTGAAAATTTGAAAAACTTTTTTTTTCTGCTCTTCTATTCGATATTGCACCCCCCCCACCTCCCTCAAAGCTTTCCTGTACCCCTCCAAAACTTCAGTAGGTCAGGACGCAACGCAGTGATAAGCCTTCCTCAGGAAGCTATTGTTATTAGGTTTTTCTAAGAGTATAATACATATGAGCCACAGGTTTTGCGTTGGGGAGGACGCAGGGTGAGGGCACGTATCCCCCCCCCCCCTTTGCCCTAACTTCATCTCAAAATCTTTTAAACAAACATTTGTTTTAAAATTTAAAAGATACTTCCCTTTTCTGCTCTTAGATTTGAGGGGGGCACCTATTGAATTTTTCATGTGCCCCTCCACAATTCTGTTGGTCTGGAAACAATGATAAGCCTTCCTTAGGAAGCTATTGTTACTAGGTTAAGTATTGTTTTAAGCGTAAAACATATGAACCATAGACGTAGTGTCGGAGGTTAAAAAGGGGGGCACGTGCCCCCCAGATAGAATACACAACAGAGTTACTTTATGGTATCGAATAAAATTTTCAGATCATTAAATGTAAATACATACTAAATTTTACTTTATATACATCTCTCTTACAAAAATTCCCAAAAAGGTAAAATTCGTCCCCATACATTAATGAGGCGATGTACAAAGTTTCAGCCTTTCTCATAAAAACGCTTAGAGGTATGTTTAATCAAAGTTGGTATGGGGCAATACGCTATACAATGTCAATAAGAGTAAAAGTATTATTATTAAAACTATTCGAGCAAAACTATTAATTTTAATCAGTTATTTATAACCAATATTTGACATTAAGAAATGAGTTTTAAATAATTTTAAACCAGTTTCCTTTAAAATGTTCCCTTAAAATCGGTTTCTTTTTTATATCATTTAGAAATGAAAATTTGTTTAAAAACATTACATATTCCACTAACATTTGATTTAAAGAGTTTTCTTTCTTTCTTTTCTTTTCTTTTTTTTTTAAGAAGTTATTTCTGATTGACTAATTTAACTATGGAAAATATATACTATGTATATATTTGATTCTTTTAAGTACAGGAGTAATGTTTATATTGAATATTTTCAAAATGAAAAATATATATGTAAATTTATAATTACATATATATTTTTCATTATTCTAATAATTATTATTTAAAACCGAAGAACTAGCAAAATAAATTACCATGAATCAGAATAAACCCTTACACTTAGAAAAAGTATACCAGTAATCATAAGCGATATTGTATTAGGAATAAGACTGAAGGTTAGAGTAATTATGGCGAACGTGCATGTTACATGTTTGGGTCATATATTCTGTTTTGGGGTTGTTTGGTAGGTGAGAGATGGTACTTAAGATTGTCGAAACTGATTCAGTTTATTGCTGAATGACTAGTTCTGGTCTTTTTCCTAAGAATCCAAACAAATTAAACGATCAATTTATTCAATTAATAATTAAGTAATTCAATAATTTCTTTATTTTATTATTTTCAACAGAAGGTCCACAATTTATGCATAAAAAAGAGCAAATTTTGTGTTCGTGTGTGTTCTATGACAAGCCTATACGTATGCTCAGGGGCGTAGCCAGAAATTTTTCATGGGGGGGGGGTTATGACTACTGCAACTCATGTATATGTATCCATATGTGTGATAATGTAGTGTAGAATATACATTTTGTATGGCAAAAAATTTCTCATGGGGGGGGGGTTATGACCCCCCTAACCCCCCCTTGGCTAAGCCCCTGCGTATGCTTCACTATACTTATCCCTCTCCCCCACCACCTTGATAGATTTCTGAATATACTGTATTGGGGCTATTTAATTTAATCAAAATTTTATTTGCGCAACTGTCCTAAGTTGTGCAGAATTTCTAACAAAATTCAAAGCTTTATATACAGTAAAGCACCGTTTATACGCTTCTCGTTTATACGATTTTTACATTTATACGTGTCCCGCAGTGGTCTGGGCGCTAAACTCTGTTCCCATAAGAACAAGAACACGGCAAGTGAAGCAGCATCCGGCTTGGCCAGTGCTAGGGAGGATCAACTCCCTCTTGACTCGGCTGCTGTGGGTCCGTGTACGCTCATGGGAGCGAGTGTACGTAAAATCCGTCGTGGCTCCAATATCCTCCAAGTTTTTAAACGATACCCCTGGGGGTGCCTATTTCAGGGGATTGGTCCCTCCTCTGGAATCGATTCAAAATGAGGGGACGCCGGCTAAAGTTGGAATTCCTCCCCCTTCCGCTCATCGTCTATCTATATGGGGATCTGGTACCGCTCCACGGTTGCCAGAGTGCATTAGGAACAACATTTATACGTCGCTTTCATGAAGTCCCGATTCATTCCTAATTATTTTAGCAAAAATGCTTCGTTTATATGACGCCGATATGGGTTATACGTCGTTTTAAACGTCAACACTTTTCTGTCTCAGCAGTTATTTTCCTGTTTAGACAGACACTTTTGTTATATAGGTCAAATAAAGGATGTATGGAGGGTTGTACCTTTAGCAACCTTCTTTTAAAGGCGCAGTTGACAATATTGAAGAGTTTAGAATATACTTTGCTTGTCAGAACACGAAGGAAAAAGCATCTCATTAACTTCATTAACAGTCTGTAATGCTTTAATTAATAAGCATAGACATCACATCAGGTGACTAAATGATTTATTAAATTCAAGTTCTGTAACAAAAAATCGTAATTGTTATTCACAGTAAATACTAAGTATTTGGTATTTAAGATATAGTACAATAAAGATACAATTTGTTTCACATTTGAGATTTTATAAAAATCTAGCAATTGTTTCTATTGTAAAAACTAATATGAATAATTTACAATTACATAAATTTGAATTAGTAATGTTGAACCGGTAATAATCAAAGTTTTTTATTAATGTTTCATGTTTGATTTATACGTCGTTTCAGTTCGGTCCCTTGAAAAACCTATAAACGGTGCTCTACTATAATTTAAAAAGCAAATGAAACTCCTATCCACCATACATATAATTACGCAGTTTCTGGAATACATAAATAAAAATAAATACTATATTTTCGGTGTGACATTATATATACAGATTAAATTTGAATTTCTTTTACTTCAAATTCCCACACGTACTAATATGGTTACCAGTGGCGTAGCCAGAAATTTTTCATGAGGGGGGGGGATGCAGTAGTCTTAACACTACTGCAACTCACATATATATGTATACGTGTGTGTGTGATAAGGGAGTGAAGAATATACATTTTGTACTGCAAAAAATTCCTCATGGGGGGTGACCCCTATCCCCCCCCCCTTCGCTATGCCCCTGACGGTTACTAATATATGTACTAATGTGGCTATATGTAACTAATTGTTATTATTTATATTAATTTCCAATAAAATAGTATTAATAAACTAGTAAAAATATGGTAATAAAATCGCAGTCCTTAATTTTGCGAGACTCGCGAGACGTCTCGCGTCTCGCGCGAGACGAGACAAGCAATTTCTCTGCGAGATGCGAGACGAGACAAAGTGTTTGCGAGACGAGACGAGACGCGAGACGAGACAGAGGTTTACCACTGCGAGACGAGACGAGACAGCCTCGATTCTCGTCTCGCGCGTCTCGCGTTCATCCCTAGAATTCACCTAACTGTAGGTAGGACTTCGCATACAAATATGTGCATAAAAAGTATTTTTAATTGGGTTCGGAGACTTAACATTAATTTACAATAAGAAGTTCATTAAAATCTTAGATAATACATATGTATACGTCAAATGATATGATTAAAACCGTAAACTGGAGTTATTTTGATATAGAAGTCATCAAGCAAAAGACGAATCGGTGAGATTTGAAAACCGCGTAACTTCAGGTTCGCGTAAGTAGAGGTATTACTGCACTTACATTTTTAAATGCTGACTTCAGTTCTGATGTGCAATATACTGCAGAAATGCGTTCCCCATTATTTTATTCGAATTTTAATGCCTTGATAATGAAGTCTATCTGTTATATTTACGAATAACGAACATCTAAAGACATAGAGTTTTGAGTGGTCAGTTAACATGTAACGGAATTTTCTTGCAGAGCTGAATCGGACTTACCATCCCTTGGAGACGTATTCTTGAGAGGGGGTCGACCATACGAACAGGCATGATATCCTGTGGGCCCAGCATTCAGGTTTTTAAGGCAAGGAGCGCTTTTGGAGAAATCACGAAAGCTGATTTAATCATGTAACATATTTGTTTCTCTTTCCATTTTCATACTTCGATGTTTTTAAAAAGGTAGCCCTTTTTGTTGCAATTTAAGTACTTTAAAAAAAACATGTTTCCTTAAGTATTTGTTCTCTTCCAATGTTTGGGTGTACTTCGAAGAAACAATATTCGTCTCACTGTCTATTTACACAAATTAAAATAAACTAATCCTACCAGGGACTCTACAAAATTCAAGATGGTTCTTTTCAGTCCATATTACCCATCGTTATAAATGGAAAACAACGGTGACTTCTATACCCCTTTCAGAAAAAATTCTTCAACATGAAATTGCAAAGCAAAAATTTTCGAAGAGGGCACATCCTATTCAATTTTCCTGTGCAACTGATACAGGTTTATCGTTTATTACAGTGTGCAGTTTAGCTTCTAAAGAGACATTCTAAAAATTTTGAAGCGAATGGCCATATTTGTTTATTTGTATTTATGTACCAAAATTGCATGATTTTTTCGAAATACACTATTAAGGCTAACCCCCATGGACTACAGACATATTTCGCCTGGACCCTTTTATAAATAATTTTATAGCGGTCCACTAACTCACTGATCTTCTCTTTGATGCGATTAAGTAAAATGTTCACAAATTTCATAAAATTTTTTAAATAACACTTAAGAACATAAATTTTTATGTTCTTCGCGAACATTCAACATCACTTCGAAGAGGGCAAAATCTATGTCAAACTATATATTTGTATGACCCTTTACATTAGCACATACCGCGATCAGATAATTATGACGTTTTCTGATGTCGTAACCTGCTCATGCATCCAGCAGTGAAATCTGACGTATGAATTGCGCATGATTCCAAACCAGATAAAGAGCGATGCATTTCTCTTTGCCTTTGGAATTTTCTCCGATCAGAACCACGGGGAAGCTACGGTCCTAAAGTGATGATGGTGAGTTTCTGGGGGCGCGGATCAAAAGATTCGAACCTGTGCAGTTTACCTGTGCATATAAGAATCCGAAAGTTTAATGTGAGTTGTTGTTTATGCATTCTGCGTTGACACTTTTAAAAATATCGTTATGAACGCAACAGACTCTTTGAAACGCAACCATTTAACTCTTTGAAACGCAAGTATTTTCATGTCAATAAAGAAGACCAACTGGATGGACTACCCAACGCGAAAAAAAAGCAACCGTTGCCATCGATCCATTTAACCCTTTAATGCGCAGTGTTCCCGATCTGGGAACACCAAACTCCGATGCCAGTCACGAAGACTAGATTTGATTTCTATAGAAATAGTTGCGGTGTACATAGCTCCACGAGAATCCTTTACGTTTTAGCACGTCATTTCCCGTAAAAAAATGGTCACGGTTATTTTTAACAGCACTGACATCTGCTGAAATATGGAAGAATGCGAGAGCAGCTGGATAGATTGTCCAATGCTGAAAAAAGGGCAGCCATTGCCATCGCTCGACTTAACTACCAGCAAGATGGCGGACGATCGAAACGTTCATCGCGTGCCACAGATCTAGAGATCCTTTTTTGACGCAAATGGCTGTGCCGCACAGCCAGCTGTCGTCAAAAAAGGGTGACACAGCAGGTCTGACACAGCTGATTTCTCACAACAATCTCCAGCCAAAAAACTGTCCTTTAAAAATTTTCTATTTAATGATCTCAACGGAAAATATTTACTTCTGATTTTAATACTTGATAAAAAAAAAAAAAAAAATTACAGAAATACCTGTGATTTTGTTCTGTTTTTTTTTTTTGTTATGTTTTTAATAACGTTTAAGGAAAATTTAAATCTACAAGCATAATATTATAACCTATAAACTAGACAGAAAGAAACCTATAACTAAACCTATATACTAAATAAACAGATCTATAAAAAGAAGCATGCAGTCATGTATTATACGAAACAAAAACGTCTTTAGGGACTATTATACTATCAAGTAACTTTCTTATTGTTTTTCTCTGTAGATCTCAAAACATTATCCATTCTTTTATTTTAGACTTCTATCAATAAAAAGAGCCAGCTAACACTAAGATTTTCTCCATAATCTGCTGAAGCCTGAATAACCTGTGCACCGAAGAAATTCAGATTTCCGACATATTTTAAATGTCTTAAAACTACTGATTTTTTCAAACATTTGCGAATGCTTTTATGCTAAATGAGAAAAAAATAATAAATATTTCTTCTTGAAAATGACGTTATGTTTATTTTGTTAAGCCAGTGTGTTTCGTCAAGGGAAGGGGAAAAATCAAAAAGTTAATGAGCAATTATTTCACAATCAGAAAATAATTGCTCTGCCACTCTTAAAAAAAAAAAAGAAAAAAAAAGAAAGAAAGGGGGAAAAAAAAAAAAAGGAATCAGTCGAAATTTCCTTAGTGTTATTGCTTAAGAAATTCAAGTAAATCAATAGAAATGCACTTGACTACACTTAACTTCCCTTTGTAAAAAGAATTATAGTACATGGGAGCCTTGTTGTTAGAGGTTTTTTAGTAATATTCCGATTTTTTTAGAGTGTGCTATATAGTAATTTGAAACGTGTCAATGCATCACAGTTGCAGAAACGTCACTACAATCGATTAACCCTTTCAGACCCCGCGTCTACAACTGAGGAGAGAAAAATCACCTGTACTATCGTAGAGGACGGATGTCCTACTTCGTGCACATAAAGAAAAACCAATTTCCCTCGATAATCTAATAATCAGGGTTTTTTATTTTACATATTTTTTAACTAGCCGCCTCCGGCGACCAGCTGGCTCGCCATTTTAATAAATCTTGTTAGGAAAGAATCCTGTTCCTCACTGGCTTCCTTGGCACTGAAATCTCTCGGATTCTGAATGAAATTTAAAATTAAGATGGTTACAAACAGGAGCAGCCCTACTGTAAGTGACGTCCCCTTCTAATGTAAAAAAGACACCCCTTTTTATGCTCTACTTAGTTTTTGAGTTCGAAATGGCGCCCCTTCAAAGCCGGCGCCCACATGCGATACTTACCGTGTCGGGTAGCCCCTGATTACAGAATTAAGATGGTTAAATGATAAAACCTACAAAAAGGTGCAAATTATTTTCGCCCTATATTAATTCTGAAGAGCTTCTGGATGTATTGCCCTTTATCAAAAAAACGGAAAGAAAAAATACAAGAAAATCTGGAACACTTTCAGATTTTAAATACTAACTAAAGTGCTATATATTAGAAGCATATTATAATCCATGGGTCTTCCCAATTTTCTTTTCTTATTATTTCATTTAGTTGGAATGTATATCATTATTCATGAGTGTGATTAATGAAAATTAAAACGGATATTCCAAACATCCTTTTTCTGGATATACATTAGAAATAGATTGGAAAAGCTGTGCAGAAAAATTCACTGTTCGAAGTAGCAAAAGCAGACGATAAATTGCGCCAAGCGCTAGAATCATATCTTCCCAAAATCGCAATCAACCATTTTATTTTTCGCCAAATTAAAAAGTTGCACATTTTAGTCTTGGAAAATTTCCAAATCCTATTTTTCTTTTGAGTATAAAACATTTCATTTCTGTTCTGATTTCACATGCACACGATATTTTAATTAAAAAATAACCTTACAAATAATTTAACCTGAAAAAAAAAAACACGGTTATTCTTTTATTTTTACTTCAAGATTCTGAATCATTTAATAAACTTGGCAACCTAGATATGCTAAATTCTCCCTCTTTCCACTGCAGGGTTACAATTGCAAATTGGAGATAGCAAAATTAGCCTTTTGCAATAGGTTTTATATCGATATCTCCTAAAATAATTCGAATTTCGAAAAAATCGCTTCGAGGTATGTCGGGAACTTACCTGGAGAATTTCCATACAAAAGTTGGTAGGTCTAGGATCACCCGTCTAGGAGGAAGGCGAGACACAGACAAACTAACTAGCTAACATTTTGCAGACTGTTTTATTTATATAGATAGATTACACACCTAAGCTCTTTTATCCAAAGAAGAATTGTTTACTTCAAAGAGAAATGATTTAATCAGGTCTGAGAGGGTTGAATAAAAAATAAATAATTAAAAAATGGGTGAGTTTTATTGGAGATACAGTCGCAGTGATACAGTAAAATCTCGTTACAATGAACTTCCCTTTTGCGAATATCTTACATTTAATAACGAAATATTTCTATTAACCCTTTGACGCACAATACTTCAGAATTCCATCAACAGTGTAATCTAAATTTAAAATGGTTAAGTTCTAAGTCTAACAGGGCTTATTGTTATTTTATTTTAAATCTAGTTTCAGTAGTTTTTGTACAGTTAAGGTTGTACATGGAAATCATGCAATTTTTGAAAAGCTTTTAAAAGAATTGAATAGCGCAAAAGACTTGGTAAAATTTAGACTGTCTGGTGGGCTGCTACAAGCAACGAATAAACTAAAGAAGGTATGAAATACTCAAGAAAAAATGCTAAACATGCGGAATTTTGCAATATTTACCAAAACAGATAATGCTTTGATTTATTTTTGGAAACGATTTTTGCGCTTCAGAAATTTCTGAAATTGTCATGAGACACATGGGCACTGTCATTGTAAGTGTATGGTGCATTCGGTGGAGAAGAGCATTAATTTATTTTATTTAACAGATTCATTGATTTCCTCTTTGAATATTTAACATTATTAGTTTGTTTCTAAAGCTGTTCAAAAGTCCTATAACGTGTAACGCTTTTTATAAAGGAAATTCCTTAATTGAGAAAAAATAAATAAATCAGTGAGCTGTCAACAAGATGGTAGTTCTTGTCACTTTCCTTTATACTTTTTAGATATTTTCTAGGAACGACATATAGCTTTACCAAATAATGTTTTAGGGTAAATGATCAAACGAAGAACATAAACATTCATGCAATAAAATTGCGAGTTCTAGAATTCACACAAGTTAGAATTACTAATGGTACATTGCAAGTATGAAATGCGGAATTAATAAAATCTAGATGAAAATGCTTTTCGAGAATTGAATGAAATGCACAACCGTAACAATCATGCAATCGCATTAGTGAAATTAATAAAGTACTTTAATAATGACTCATATAAAAGATTGTACAGTAAGAATGTTTCAGGTAGTCCAAAGGGTCCTCTCTTATTCAGCTGCAAAAAGTTCCTACTTTCCCATTGGTAGGAAAGTGAATGGACGAAGATAAGTACTTTTAAACACCGAATTCTTTTATTATTTTTATTGCTCATTGCTTCTGGGGACTTTCTATCCTCATTTTTGTAGTAGTTTTTTGTTTACTTTTGTTCTCTGACTTTCCTACCAGTGTTAAAGTAGGATTTTCTTTTTAAGTTGCAGAAGGGTCTATTATTTGTAACATCATCCGAAATGTTCACATTTTGTTTTAGTCTTATTAATCGTATTAGTAATTACGGTGCCCTGATTGAAGATCAACAAAAACAATAAAATATGAGTAGGTGCCTCTTCTTTTAACCTATTATGCGTGTAATTTTACAGTCTTTACCGCCCTTTATTTACCATAAATATTCTTTAAATAATTCAAATTTATGTATATTACTAACATTTTTCAAAGAATATTTTTTATTGAAACTGACGTGTACTATTGATAGATTATTTTTCACATTAAAATCACGAAGATCTCGTTCGCTGACCTGTGTTAAGTGATCATTAATGACAAGATAATTTTGTTGGAAAATTCAATAAGAATTTTCCAACAAAGAAAAACCATTCAATGCTGGGAGGGGTGGGGGGTGGGGGAGAGAACTTAAATATAGCCACTTTAAAGCATTGTAGCGCAATTAGCGGAAGTCGCCTACATTTTAAATGGTTTTCGTAGAATCTGTAGTCACCAAATAAATATGACAGAGAATAAACATTGTCAATACTACCTAAACAGTTTTATTAAACGACATATTTTCAATATTTACACTTTCCGAGGACTTTGGAAAAATTTTAAATCCATCCGTCGAACTAAGTAAGCGTTCTGAAAAACAGAAAAGAATTTTTGCTAGAAAGCTTGTCACCATAGCAACAGTTCTAAAATAAAAATGACGAAAAAATGATATTTTCGTTTAGTTAAATTTTAAAAACGGTTTATTATATTTTTCTTTTCTTTTTAATAAAGGTAAATTCTAATTATTGTTTGCTATTTTACCGTTGGATGACACAACTAATATTTATGTATTTTTAGAATATTGAATGTGCTGGTATACTCCTACAGTATACATATATTTTCTTTTCTACATGAATAGCAGCTGTTACGAAACACGTAAATATTCGTTTTATTTTATTTATCTATTTTTTTTAATATGCTGATGCCATTTACAGTGACATTGAGTTCACAAAAGTGAATGTGCACTTAGTTTCAGATTTATCGAAACTCATTAAAGCAGTTAAAATTTTTTATTTGGGAATACCTTATTCCCCCGTACAAGATATATATTTCGGTTACACACATAACCATCTTCAGTCGTTTCTGGATCTCTCACTAATGGCGGCTTCTTTTTATATCTTCTTCGTTCTTCTTCTTGAAAGTTCGATGCATGACGTCATCCCATGATTGGTCGATTGTACGAAGCGTATCGTTGATGCTGCCCTCTGTCGTCAATATTTCTAAGCTCTCACGAATGTAGGCATATATACTATTTTTAAAGTTGGCTATTTTTTTAATATTTTTAAAATCAATGGTAATGGGCTCTTTCAAAGCAAGACGGGCTAGAGCGGTACTTTGTTTCTGGAGGTTAATGTCTTTAAAATGTTCGTTTTTTCGTTCTTTAATTTTCCTTTTTGTAACGCCGATGTAGCAATTTTCTTTATTAGTATCGTTTGACATAAAATGAATTTTATGTCAAAGAACGAAAAAACGAACATTTTAAAGACATTAACCTCCAGAAACAAAGTACCGCTCTAGCCCGTCTTGCTTTGAAAGAGCCCATTACCATTGATTTTAAAAATATTAAAAAAATAGCCAACTTTAAAAATAGTATATATGCCTACATTCGTGAGAGCTTAGAAATATTGACGACAGAGGGCAGCATCAACGATACGCTTCATACAATCGACCAATCATGGGATGACGTCATGCATCGAACTTTCAAGAAGAAGAACGAAGAAGATATAAAAAGAAGCCGCCATTAGTGAGAGATCCAGAAACGACTGAAGATGGTTATGTGTGTAACCGAAATATATATCGTGTACGGGGGAATAAGGTATTCCCAAATAAAAAATTTTAACTAATTAATCCGCCGTATTTAATAATGTTTTATGTGTTCTCATTAAAGCAATATTTGCGTTAAATCCTCAATAGTTAAATAAATAAATAAATGCCTTAAGTTGGAAATAGTTCATTTTCGAAACAGATATAAACTTTCTTAAATCCTCAGCTCTTTTTTAAGAAATAATTGAATAAAAATCTACAGAAGAACCTTCTATTTTTTCCTAATTTAGGAATTTTTGCTATGAGCTGTTTAAGATGTTAATTACATTTCAGTAATTTCTGTTCCGTTCAATAATGATCACTTGGTATCTGTTCCGAGTGACATATGTGAATCTTTAATGTATGAACTCCCTGCTCCTTTGAAAAAAAAATAAAGGTATCTCCTTTTCATGGGAAAAACGTAAACCAAAAACATAAAGGCCTCTGCTCATGTGAGTGCGATGTCATACGCTAGAATGGGGATTCAGCGTATTCTTCAGTACCCTCTTCTCGGATAGCGGAGAAAAATCTCTCCATTGCGTGTAAGGCATGGTTTTCTGGCTTTACGTGTTAGATTTTGTCGGTGGATCCCTACTCGTCATTTAAATGCCATAAATATTTCTACCATAACACGCTGCAACTGCAAATTGACCATTAAAAAACTTCCCTCACTCTCTTTAGTGGCGTCCAGTGCACGGAAAATAATCGCCAGCCTTAAGGACACAGCCGTTTGATTTACATATTTATCCTCCTGAATAAATAAAAATAACTAAAGTGTAACTTAAAACAGGCATTGGGTTGTTTAAATGCTACGCTTATCCAATACACAGGTGGTTCAAAAAGTAAGATAACAAGAGCGGACACGGATACACCTATTCCCCAAGCGAATGAATTCCGTGTCTGGGTACAAAAGATGATGACTGTAATAATCCAATGCCACTAGATGGCCACATTATGCGATGTAGTTGGATACAGTGGATGGAGTGTAATAGATTAATTTTCTACAGCCCCAATGTCACACTGGGTGATTTCCATCTCTTGAAGAAGTACCTGGAAGGTCGACACTTCCAAACCAACTCTACAGTTCAGGACGCGGCCGTCGTCATGTGGCTCAGCATCCAGGACTACGATTTCTTCAAAGCCGGTTGCGTTAGACTGCCATACACATGGAGTAAATGCTTGGGTGCCCATGCCCAGCTAGAAAAAGTTTGCACAAAAAGTGTACAAAATCCGAGCGTATTTGGCACCTCTGCTTGTGCATAAAAAGTGCAAACTAAATTGTGCATAAAAAGTGCACTCTGGGGACCTAAACGAAAACATGTAGAGGACGTGGTCGGTTGATTTTTCTTTCCACTTTAGTGCTCCCATCTATAATCATACATAAGAACTTGCTCCATTTTTCAAACTTCCGAGGATTAGGTTCGAACCGGGAAACCGAGGTTTTGTAGGCGAGCATTCTAACCACTAGGCTGGAGTTGACTCAGAATGATGTGTCTTAAGTTTGAAGTGATTGTTGTTTCAAGTTCGGAATTGGAACATTTATGTATTGAAATAAATAAAACTAGACTTTACCAGTACACTTCTCAAAATTAAAAAAAAAAGCGATTTCTATGCATTTTAAGCTTTTGGAACCCGAGTACGACCGTAAAAAAAAAAGTTTGTCCGTCTGTCGTTCTGTCATTCTGTGCGTGACGTTTATTTTATTCGCACATCACGTAAAACTGACTGAAGCGAATGAAATAAAATTTGGTGACATGATAGGTGGTCACTCATCTTGAACTATATTTTTATAAATTTCATTAGATTTTGAGATTTTCCAAAAATTGTTTCAAAGTGCGTACATTTTTGTTCGCAGATCAGGTATGAACGGCTAAAGCGAAAGAAATGAAATTTGGTGACGTGATAGATGACCACTCAATTTAACCTATAGTGTCGGATTAAAAAAAATTTTTTTCGATTAGATTTTGAGATGCTTCTAAAAATCGTTCCAAACTGGGTAAATTTTTGTTCGCAAAATTTAGCGACGCTATAGGTGGTCATACAACTTAAAAAATGTCCCTAGACAGGGCCGTACCCAGAAAATAATTCCAGTGGGGGGGACCAAAAATTTCGTGGGGTGGGGACTAAAAGGTGAAAAAGGCTAAGTTTTTCACAAAAGGCTACATTATTATTGTTTTGTTAACAAAATTTTAAGTTTCGGGGGGGGGGGTACAAGGGGGTCCGTCCCCCCCCCCTGGGTACGGCCTTGTCCCTAGAGTTTCTAATTATTTGGATTAGATTTTTAGATTTTGCGAAGATTGTTTCAAACTGCTTAAATAGTCATCAAATACAACTAAATTGTTGCATTTTGCAATTACAAAAGTATGATGAATATGTATAAATATGATAAAGCTGTACATCAAGTTGCTGAATTCATTGAAGTTTTTTAAGTTAAAAATGAAACACTAGATGAAGATTTTTGAGATGTTTTGTATGAGTTTGATTTTTAAAGCAAACTAATTTTTTGTTGAAAAAATTTTGGTGAAAAGAAGTAGTAAAATTTTTCCATCCCTGTGCCTTTTATGGAATATGACATTTGGATTTCCACAAAGTTCAATGTTAATATGTACTTAAAAAAATTTTACAGATTTTTAATAGACAGAAATAATGAAAATTTGAAATATATAAATTTTCACATCCATAAAAAAGTACATTTAAAATTGAAATATCTAAATTTTTTGCGAATAAAAAAATCAAAATTTTTGCAAACACAGAATTATACTTTTATTTTATGCAAAAAATGTGCAAAGTTGCAACATAGAATGTGCACTTTTTTGTATGTATAAAAACTGCTGACAATTTGCACAAAAAGTGCATGCTTTTCCAATTTTTGCAAACTACAGAGTTATGCTTTTATTTTATGCAAAAAATGTACACAATATTTGAAAACATAGAATGTGCACTTTTTTGTATGCATAAAAACTGCAGATAATTTGCACAAATAGTGCATACTTTTCAAAGTATTGAAAAATATGCACTTTTTGTGCACAAATTGTGCACAATCTATACTTTTGTGCAAAAAAAGTGCAGACTTTTTCTAGCTGGGATGGGGGTCTCATATTGAAAAATAACCTGCATCTATTGCCTTGTTATTTCCTGTGCATCTCTTGGGTTTAGTAAATAAGCTTTTTTGTTAGACGATTTGTTACCTTGCTTTTTGAACCCCTCTCGTACAGCAAGGTTTTTGCTTGACATGATTTGACGTCACTCTGCACAACGCAATTGCTGCAACTATTTTTATCAAATAACCATTACCTTCTCCTATCAACAACAACAAAAAATGTAAATGAGGGCGTTATTACTATTTAATAACTGAAAAAATTAAATGTTTTAAAATAAATTGAAGACATACGTGTAGTAATTAAATATCAGCTAAGCCATTTTGCTATTGCTTTATCAACAAGGAACGTTAATCATTAATGTTCAATTATTAATTGCTAATTAATTATGCTAAAACTGTGAGATACTAAAGCTTTTTAAATTATTGCATTGTTCAACAATTATTTTGATTGAATAAAAACTGCTGATTAACTTTCTGAGATTGTTTTTCTTTTGAAGAAACTGCTTAAGAAAGTTTTTAAAAAATCATTTTTCTTGCTTACTTTATGCAAAAACGGTTGGAAAAAAAATCATCAGTTTTATCATATTTAAGGTTTGCAAGAAATCCAAATATTCTCTATGTACACTAATTCAGGTTTCGACTGATTATGTAATATAATTCTTAAAAAAAAAAAAAAAAAAAACTTTATTTTTGCTGGTAAAAACCTAAAATAAAAACAAACGTAAATGTATTAGATACATTTTACTACATATTTTTTTTATAATTCACGGCATTATCATTATGGGTTAGAAGTTTGCTTTTTTTTCTGTTTCTCATATTTATACCCGTGTATATACATTGCGCGTTTTTTAAAAGTCATAATAAAAATTTAAAAAAATCATATATGTTGCTGGTAAATAGTTCTTTTTTTAAAAAAAAACAGTGAGTATCTATGAGTAAATATTTATTTTATTTAGAGCATATATTTTTGGTATGAGAACATTAAATAAAAAGTTACACGTGAAAGTCACCAAAAGGAGGTATCGTAAAAATGGTTTAAAAAATTCAACCTTACCGATTGAAAATATTTTTATATTTTATATATGGAATAAAACTAACTTAAAATGTAAGTCAATAGTTTGTAATTAATAAAATTTTTTTAAGTTAAGGGAGAGTAGTTAGGGGTTTTAAAATGCTCGGACACAGTTATATCCTCATATTTAAAAAAACTCAAAGGGTTAAAATTTTGTGACGTAGCATTTTACTTTATAGTTATGACTTCTAAATATGGGTCTTAAAAGTAATGATATCAAATTTTGAGTGACGCTCTGGTGAAATTTTGTAAGATTTATTTTAAATTCCATTACAATTACTTTTGTTTTATTTCTTAAAGAAGATTTATACATTCAAGTGATGATTTTAGTTATCAATTATACTGTCAAATATATCACACTCTCGTTGAGTCTATATTACGTATTCAAATGAATTTATTTCAATAATTTATCTATATTTTGCATCACGCTATTATCACGCTTATTACCACGCTACGAGTTAACTAACTAATGCTGATTGAAAAAAAAAAAAAAGTTAATGCTACTTCAAGGCAATAATAAGTTTAAAACAGGGTATCCTCCAATATAGGTAAAAATAGCATATTAGTAGTCAGACCGACATAAAAAGTCTTTTGCTTAGTAGCTATTTTCTGAATTTTAGTTGCCAAAAATGTAGCATTTTTGCATAATTTTGTAGTTAAAAAATAAACATACGTCATTTAACTCCCGTTAAAAAGGAATGAATACAATAAGAAATTAAAAAACGTTGGTTATTTAACAGAGCATATAGTACATTCATTTTTATTGTACAGTTAAAAAAACAGATTCGACGGTTTAATGAACGATCAACAGCAACTTTTAAAAGAAAAGGGAGTTGACAAAAAGCGAAATCTGATTGTCAAATTAGACACCTGGAGTTAGCTACAAGTAGCCAAAAACTAAAATATAGTATGAAAATGAATATTTTCATTCAAAAAAGTCGCTTTATCTTTAAATGAGTAGTAAAAGTCGCCGTTTTAGTTGCCAGTGAACATCCTGTTCAATCTCTACTTATTATCAAACAAGATATCTGTGTGTGAGTGTGTCGGCGGCGTTATGGACAAACGGCTACACCTATTAATACCAAATTTGGTACTCGGTAAGATCTAACCATGTAGTTGTACACTTCGAAGAGATTTTTTAAAAATTCGACCTAGAATAATTTTTATTTTTTGTTTTATGTGATTTTTGACATTTTTTCTCACCTAATTCGTAATAACGGCGGAAATTACGCTCGCAGCAAAACGGCATTTGTATCATCGGATAGAGAAAAATTTTCTTTTAAAAACAGTTTGTTCTGAATACGTAACGTGATTTACCGATTTTTAAGACTTTTTTTTTTTACTAAACATCTGTTTTGGCGAATTTTTTCGTAAAATACTTTTAAAACTGTTGTATCTTGAATTCTATCCGTCATATATGACGTCAAATGCTTTAAGATACGTAAAAATTATGCCACAATTTTAACGCATTTATCCCTGCTCTTTTTTAAATAGAAGGATGCGATATTTTGATTAAAATTTTCTGTAGAAATAAACAAAGCAATTCACGATTATTATTATTATTAGTGGCATTTTAATCCGTTGCTTATTTAAAAATGTTTATAGTTTTCTAACATATGCATGTTGCAAGTATAGTTTTATTTTAACGCTGGATTACGTTCCTCCATAGGGGTCCTTTATAAAGAAAAAAAAAATTCAACCACTTTGTAAGTTTTAATAAGATACCGTTTAAAAGCTACTCTGCGAAATAGCTAAATTAACTACCTCTACCAACCGGGGTATCTTTTACCGCAGTTAAACAGTGACGTCATAAATTAAAAAAAGGCGTGAAATTTGCAAACTCTGCAACTGCGTTCTGTCACAATTGAAGCTATTCTAAATAGCTCCTCGAGATTACACAGTTTAATGTGTTTCAGGAGACAGAACCATGTAGGATTTATAAGATATCGCTATATTGGATATAAGGATATTTAAAATGGCACCGCTTGGATATTTTCCACCACGTTGAGATGAAATGATTTGCGGTGCTAAATACGCCAATCTTATAAAACTATGCATAAATTAAATATATATGGAGAGTTTCCTTAAAGACAACCATTATGTGAAATGATTATTATTTATGCTAATGCGTAAATTGCAAAGAATCGCCATAGAATAAAAAGACCCCATTGTTTCCAAACAATCTAAGCTGTTTCTTTTAATAGAGGCTTTTAAGAGGGAGTAGCGGAGATAAATAGTATTGATATACGTAAAAGGTAGTATTAGTAGATTTGTAAGGATAATATGAATAAATCACAATTTACCACGTTAATAAATATTTCATGAAATTAAAAGTGTTCTGTTTATCCTTTTCCAAGGGTTGTCTTACAACCAACTAAACGATAAGTAATTCTAATTTGCGTTGATATATCCCGCAGTAATTTCAACATAGGAGATTACTTGAACTTTTTAAAAAATGAAATTCTGTTTTGTCACATGCAGATATGATTTTAGTAAAATATTCGCTTCTTCCCGAATGAAGAACGGGTGCGCAGCTATTTAAAAATAACGGTTGTAAATTTCATGTAGTGTCTGAGGTATTTAATGCTACAGCTTGAACCTAAAAAACAGTATGATATAGAAATAAGGCATTTTGAAAGTCTGAGTTCTCTTCAAAACGTAAGCTTTTCAACTTTTTGATCGCGAATGACACTGACGTAGTTTTTTGAGTCGTTATATTGCAATGATGCCAGGTTAGTACTCATGACGCAAACTTTAAGTCAAGAGTCAAATAATTTTGTCTTTTTTTTAGATTCCACATCACTGGAATTAGTTCGAATTGCACATTTAAGGAAAATTTTGGTTTCCTACCGTGCGAAGAACGGGCACGCAGCTAGTCAATAATAAAGTTATTGCTAATGGGATATATATATTTTTTATAGATAGCACCAAAATCGTTTTTCTAACGAAACACCCAGGATGGGAACTCTAAGAGTGTTCGTTTTTAAACTGTAAATAAATGTTTTAAGTATAAAATTACATACTTTTCCATTTGATATAACTAATTCTATTTTTTAATCCCCTCAGAAACAAGTTCATGACTCTTTATTGTACCTATAAATTCATAAACTGGCTACGACTGATCGGCGTCTAACTCTTCCACGAAATTAGCTGGCCGTGTCTTATTACCCACTGGATTGAAGTTATTTTCAAGGTTAATACACGGGAGTTTAGTCCTCTCATTACACTGGATTAAATTTATAAAAAAAAAGTGTTTTCCTTAGCGATGCCAGTCACAGATTTCATCACCGATTAAAATCATATATTAATTTTTAAAAAATCGTTAGAGCGGATTCCGAGATAAAAAGGGGACGAAAAAAAAAACCATTTCTACATGTATATATAAGAGTGTCGCAGTTTGTTGACGGTTGGTTCTTTGGTTGCATAGTCATGCAATGATATAAAGGAAATAGTCATATAATGATATTATTTTTAATAGTTAACAAAATTATCAAGACAGTATTAAAATAAAATCAGATATTTTTTTTAAATTTTAATTTATAGAATATTAATACAGGAAAGTTACTAAAATATTACGAGTAGATGTAAATCTGCACATGAACGTGAGGATGAAAAGAAGGACAAGGGGTTTATTTTGCCCTGGCTATTTAATAAATTTAAGATTACTTCTTTTTAGGAATCATAATACTGTAGAGTAAAATCTTTCACACTTATGCAGATTGTAAATATTAGGATAACAAGAATTTTCACATACAGCTGCGAATACTATGGGGTGAGAAAAAATTATTCTGCACTAAATTATTTCAAGAACAAACTGCCAACGTGGGCTGTAAACTTTTTTTCTCCTTAAAATTTCTTAGTAGAACAACACAGCAAGGGGCTTGTAATATTTTCTTCTTCATGCCTTTTTCTTATTAACACTTCCTCTACCAAAGTTTATTGAGGTCGCAGAGTACAATAGCCCCTATTAAAGGTGCATTTTTTAGTCATAATCTCTTTCAGTTTATAGAGTCAGATGCGTGCAGTTTTGTCGGAACAGCGAATGCACAATATGTGTGCTTCTGATTAATGAGACTGTACCACCCCGAATTTGCATTCCCAGATAGGCAATAGTCGGAAGAACAGGGACATATTAAGCCTCAAATTAAACACGTGTCTACCTGATTTAGTAGTAAAGGTTTATGCATATTTGCTTCCTTTACTTATTAACTTCTTTACTTTTAAATCTATGCATTAAATGCACGCAGACAGAGGCGTTAAGAAAGTACAACTATACAAGATAAATTCTTGCGGTTTTTTATCTTGTTATCTTTGCGTCTCTTCTGTTTTTTTAATAATTGTTTAATATTTCGTTTAGTTGTGAAACAATTAAAAAATTTTATATTAACAGATAAAATGTATCCCAATTAGAACTGCTAAAAGGTACTGATATATTTAGAGATTTTTTTTATCTTCTTATGTAATAAAATCCTAGAGTAAACAAATTTTGTAGTGGGCTGGCTGTCTAGGTAAGTTTATAACTTAAAAAAATCAGAAATATAGTTGCGTTAACTTCAGTTACGAAATTTATTATCAATATACAAGGACTCAATTTCTCCTATCTTTTCCGGCTATTTGCGGTAGTAGTACGGCTAAACAAAATTAATGTATGTTTGTACTTTATTTAAGTGTATAAATATATATTCCCGATTGAAAATGGTAAATCTTATAAATAAAAATGAAATTCTGTTTGTTTGTTTGTTTGTTTGTTTATTTGTTTGTTTGTTTGTGGATTTGAGTTGTATACAAATCCACAAAAATGGACATATCAGCCTGAAATTTTGCACAGATATGTAAAATAATATAGAATAAATCATAGTCCACTTTAAAACTTTGAAAGTCCACCCGTTCCCGGAATTTAAGAGATTTTTTATGTTCTCCACGCAAAAAGCTTTCCGTAATTGTAACCCCTGTAGTGAAAAAAGTGTGAAATAAGGATCGTGGTTGCCATGTGTGGCGATTTTGCCGAATAAGATGTTTTAAATTCTCAAAGTATAAAATAAAAGAATAATAATGATTTTTTTTTGTTAGTTTATATTCGTAAGGTTATTTTTTTTTAAATTATAATATCGTGTGCATGGGAAATCGGAGCAGGAATGAAATGTTTTATACGCAAAACAATAAGAATTGAATATTTCCGAGGCTAATAGGTAATTTTTTTTAGTTTGGCGAAAAAATAAAATGGCTCAAATGCCGATTTTGAGAAAGTGAGTTCTAGCGGTTTGCACAGATTTCGGCTTGGCGCAATTTATTGAGAGCTTAAGGAAATAGATTTTTGAAAACAAGTGTAAAGGTTTTATTAGAATACAGCGTTAAATTTTAATGATCCGTGAAGAAATAATGCAGTTGTTAAGGGATTTCAAGCGATCTATCTCCAGAATTCTCGCCAAATGAGTACATTGATTTAAGTTGGGGGAATTCCGCCAAATTTCAGAAAATTGAAATCTTCTCATTTACTACATCGGAGTAACGATGAATAAAACACGTTATAGTTGATAATTTTAAAAATTTCGGCTGTATTAAGGGATTCCACTTTTGAAATAAAGGCTTGCTTTACTTTTTCGCGGTCGAACCATTTCCCATATTGATTGCTGCTAAGTCAATGCTTCGAATGATTTCCTGAAAAAACGCTTGCACAATGGCGTATGTTGGCACTTTGGCGAGGCTTAGATTTGAAACTGGATTTTATTTGAGACTGGGATATATAATGACACTGGTTATAGATAAAAATGAATGTTGGTATGTGTGTATGAGGTTGAAAAACTCTAGCACCGTTGCACCATGAAATTTGGTTCACCTAAGTCTTTTATCATTGAGAAGCTTTTTATGCTATCCGTTTTCCTCTAACTTGCCACTAGGTGGCGCAGCAGAACGTCGAATTCTATTCCGTTTAGCCGTTTACTATGCGAATATCGTCCAACCGATTTCGATGAAATTTGGTACACGCGGATATTAGAACACGGAGAATATTTTTCACTATCCATTTTGCTGTAACTTGCCGCTAAATGGCGCTGCAACGCATCAACTTCTATACCGTTCGATCGACCGGCATAAAATTTCTTATACTTACACATTTCAGCACGAAGAATATATTCTAACTGTGTTCCTTTTGATGTTACTCACCACTAGATGCCACTGCAATGCATTATTATTTTAACTCGCCACTAGATGACGCTGCAGCAGGCCAAATTCTTGGCCATTCAAACGGTCGCTATGAAAATCAGTATACATAGCTATTTGAACAATGAGAATATTTTGGCGTTATCCATTTTGCTATAACTCGCCACTTGACGGCACTGTAGCAAATCATTACTTTAATTAACCACTAGATCGCGCTGCAGTGCATCACTTCTTGACTGTGCAACTGATCGCTATGAAAATAGGTATACATAGATATTTGAACACAGGGAAGAGTTTGGCGCTATCCATTTTCCTATATAATTTGCCACTAGATGTCGCGTCAACACATGAACTTCACAGGGCTGTCCAGCCGATCGTCCTGAAATTTCGTATTCATCGATATCTGAATGCGAAGAATATTTCCGCCGTATCCGTTTTGGTAAAACTCGCCACTAGATTGCGCTACGCCGCATGACCTTCTGCACCGTACAAACGATTGCCTTGAAATTCGGTATGCATGGTTATTGAACACAATATAAAGCGATATCCATTTTGCTATATCTCTTTATTACAATAAATAGTAATCACCACAAATCGTAATATCAAAAAGTCCATTCATTCCCGTGCGAAGAACGGGTACTTCAGCTAGTGTAGGATAAATATGCAGTGACACAGAAGTATTTTCGATCTTTTATGGTCTATTGGCGGTATAGTAGGACACAGCAAATTGTATATTTGTTATTGAATTGTATTACAATAGTTTCGGTTTGGTACTGCAGAGATTGGTTTTCAAGAAATGGTGGTCACACGATATCACCCTAACGGACTTCTTAAAGGAAGTCCATTAATACATTGGGTGCCGAAGTGAAAGAAGTGCCCGAAAAGTGGAGAATGATTCTCAATTTTCTAAAACATTTCAGACAGAATGTTATAAAACGTTCGAAAATGCTGTAAAATGTTCCTCCATTGAAAAGTCGGTGCTGAAGCAGCCGGGAATTGAGTACGAAATCGAGTTTAAATAGTTTGAACGATGTTTGACAATGCTGTAGAACGTTTTAATATGTTTTAGAAATTCCCAGAAGGTTCTGGACTTCGATGCTGATCTAGGCAGATTTTCGCTGACTGATTTTTTGAACTGCTTTGTATATCTTCCCAAGGTCGGTCCGAGGGGCGTGCGGGGCCCCAGGCGAAGCAAAAGAGCGGGGCCTCTTTTCTATAATGTTTTATGTTAAGTTACTAGTAGAACTGCTAGTATATATTAGCTTTATTGCTGGGCTTTTTTCGGGATATATCGCAACCATCTGCCAAGCTCGGTCTAATGTGATAGCAAAACAATGGCCCAGAAGTGGGGCCTCTTTAAGCGCGGGGCCATAGGCAATCACCTACATACGCACCCCCCTTTGGCCGGCCTTAATCTTCCTCATCAACGTGATTGATCGAATTTTCGTATTGGAAAAGGGCAGGATTTAATATCTTCGGAAGTTTTCAAAGACTATTTCGTATCGAAAATAAAGAATGCGAAGTAGCGTTTAACCTGAATATGGGATATTCTTATATTATCGAAGCAACTAATTAATTATAATGCTTGCATAAAAATGGTTGTCATAAAAAGCCTTATTCCCGTACAAAGAACGGGTTCTTTAGCTAATCTCTCTATATAAAAGGCCGTGTTTAAAAATGTATTTCTTCCCTAGACTAGAAACTGCTGGACAAATTTAAGGGTGAAAAAACACTCAAAATACTGGTGTTAAAGGATAAAGTAATTAAAAAACTTTGTAAAAACACACATAAGAAGTAAAAGGAAAGAGGATACGCGTTTCGAAATACGCGAAACGCGTATCGATACGCGAAACGCGTATCCTGTTTCCTTTTACTTCTTATGTGTGTTTTTTACAAAGTTTTTTAATTACTTTAAATTTAAGGGTGGTTTCAAGATGATCCCTGCCGTCCGGATAAGGTTTAAAGCCACTACAAAATACTTAAATCTAATCAAAAGAAAGAAGGTTAGAGACCAAAACAAACTTTTCGGATTAAGGCTTTCATTTTTCTTTCGCCGCAAAGTGCAGTAAAGCTTGCTATTTATCTTATTCTGCGGTAAGTGAAGGATTTTGGAATCTTTGCGCAATGTTTGCAATCAAATGAATAGTATAAGGGTCGCCCAAATGAAAGTGGCATTACTGTCGGTAACAGTGGTGCCACTTTCATTCGGGCGACCCATATATATATATCAGGGGTCAGTCCAGGTTTCTTTCCCAGGGTCCTATTTTTGTGAAATTTTACCTAATTTTGTGAATTTATAATTAATTTTGTGAATTTATACCTAATTTTGTGAATTTTTTCTATTTTTGTGAATCTTTCCTTATTTTGTGAACTTCTTCCAATTTTCTTTTTCATTTTTGAGAAAGAAAGCAATCACGAAATAGAATTGAATATTTTTTTAAAAATTAAAAACAAAATGGGTATAGTTAGTTCCCTTAAAAAATGTTGGCCAAAACTGAATAATTCCTGTTCACCGAACATCCGGGATAGTCATACCCTGGAACAATATTTAAAAAAAAATTCGATTAAAATTAAAAATATAAAGCTTTAAATCTTTACTTTTAAATGATTAAAAAACAGATTTTATAATAAACGTAGGCCATGGTAGTTTTGATTTTAAATTTCAGGTACTAAACAGTTATTTACACTCCAAATTCAAACTTTAGTAATTTTTAAATATTACAATGTCTGTCAGTTTCGACTAGAAATACTCTATTACTAACAATGTGAAAAATGCAATTTTTAAATCTAGTTAAATTTCAACAATTGAAGGGAAAGCAAAAATAAGTTGCAGATAATTACAGATGGGAGAAATTAGCTAACAATTTTAAAAATTAATTTCAACTTGTGCCATTAAAGAAAAATTACTTGTCAGTGTACACAGAATATCCCCAAAACACTGACCTGGGGTTTTATTCCTTAAATATTTTTCACAAATATTTTACAGTAAATCACAAATTTATGTTAAAAAAAGGGGGGGGGGCACAGAATTTTACAGTAATGATTATAATAAATGTTGGAAGATTAAATCTAAATAAATACAAATGTACATTTTTATATGGTCTCCAAACAGAAAATTCCCAGTCTGTAAGATGTGCCCATGCATTAATTAAGTTTAAAAAATTTAATTAAGTTATAAATTTTCAGTCTTCTATCAAAAATGATAGGTTCTAGCAAAAAATTGCTCGCTACGGCCCTGCCTATGCCGATAGCATTTCTCTGTAGTGTACCCCTATGACCGCTCTTTAAAATGATATTAAATCCCAATAAAATCACTCCTATGCTTTGTTGTTCACTCCCAAGAATGAAAAAATGCAGTATTACACTATTTCTACCCCCCCCCCCCTTTTTCCAGCTTTGAGCAGTGATTGACCTATATTTATCCCATTTCACATTCCACAGTGTGGATTCTCGACCGATTAAACAGGAAACAGGGCGCGGCACCCGGCAATCCTTTAACGTCTGGCAGTCCTTTTTCTCTCCCCTATGCCTGGGTATGTCGGTCCGTTTTTCTTTTCTTATTTGCCAAAACTTTTTCTCCTTCCTTACCATACAGTTTTCTTATACAGGAGACAATACAATGAAGTCAAAATTGATGTTTAAACGACCCTTTACAAAACAGGAAGTATAACTGTTCCTTCAAAAAAATCCAATCAGCTTTTTTTTTTTTTTTTTTTTTTTTAAATGCAACTAGATAAAATGTCCTTTTATAAATAATTATTTTTTCTGTTTTCTTTTATTTGCCTGATCTGAAAGATGCCCTTGGAATGTTTGTTTTTTACTTCCTTGTACGTAGTATAAGGAAGTAATGTGATCCCGAAAAATTTTGGGGGCCAAATTTCGACATAAAAACCGATTTTGACTACCTCTAAATTTAATTTAAAATTTTTTTTCGATGCATCTCATCGTAGGCTAGCATGCACGATCATATTAACGCGTCTGCAACTCATTTTGACCAGTGGCGAGTCTACTGTGGCCAGTTTTTCCATGCCGTCTGTACGTACGTACGTATGTATGTAACTCGCATATCTCAAAAAATATTGGTCGTAGAATGTTGAGATTTGATATTTAGGATTGTTCTATGATCTAGTTGTGCACCTCCCCTTTTGGTGGCAATCGAATGGATAGTTTATGTACAGGACCGCCCAAAAGATTCGAAATACATTACGCTCTATGGGCCGAAATTCATTAAACTCGCCTAACTCAAAAGCTATTAGGCGTAGAATGTCGAAACTTCATATTTTGGATAGTTGTAACATCTAGTTGTGCACCTCCCCTTTTGGTTCCATTCGGCTGGATAGTTTATCTACAGGACTGCCCAAAACATTCGAAATACATTACACTCAATGGGCCGAAATTCATTAAACTCGCATATCTCAAAAACTGTTAGGCGTTGAATGTTGAAACTTTATATTTAGGATTGTTGTAACATCTAGTTGTGCACCTTCCCTTTCGGTTCCATTCGATTGAATAGTTTATCTACAGGACCGCCCAAAAGATTCGAAATACATTACGCTCTATGGGCCGAAATTCATCAAAGCGTTTTTTAGAGGTATTGGGATATTTCAAACGACTCAGAAGTGATATATGCTGTAAAGAGTTAGAAAATGAATTTCTCCATTAAAAAAAAGTGTCTTTATCATTTATATTTCTGCTACAGGAACACTCAAAAGATTTCCAATACATTACGGCCAATAGCAATTTTAGGGGCATTCATCCATTTCCAGCACAATACCGTCCTACCACATAAGTTAGGTAATGGTCCGACCACGGTCACGTGCCTCCCTCAAGAACTGTGCCAAAAGTCGCCAAGCTTGGCGACTTTTGGTGTACGTGTGTGCATATTTAACTCTCAAATCTCAAAAACTATTATGAAATTTCATATATAAGAATGTTGTAACATCTAGTTGTGCATCTCGATTTTTGGTTCCAATCTACTGGAGAGTTTATTTACAGGACCACCGAAAAGAATTTCAGTACCTTAATGTCTATGGACATCCTCATTATAATACAACTGTAGACAGTCATTGTTTGGTACATGCCCAAAATCTCGCCGTCTGTCCTCGACCTTGGCAAGTTTTGGCGAAATATCGCCAAATTTGGCGACAGTCAGTCATTTGGTCCATGCCCAAAGTATCGCCATTTGTCATCGTTCTTGGCGAGTTTTGGCGAAATATCGCCAAATTTGGCGATAATCTGTCATTGTTTGGTTTATGCTTAAAATCTCGCCAAATGTCGTCGACATTGACGAGTTTCGCCGAAATATCGCCAAATTTGGCGCCAAAAATTATTTCCTATTTTGTATAACTCTAAAACTTTAACCCGTAGATTTTTTAACTTTGTATTTAGAACTATTGTAATACCTAACTGTTTTCAATATCTTTTTTGACAGCAATCGACTGAGAATTTATTTACATGGTGAGCCAAATGACTTTGAATACATTGAGGTGTATAGATGCATTCAACTCATTGAAAGTCTGTGGTCAATGACTACTTTGGCTATCCTCAAAATCTCGCTGACTGTCTCAAGTTTGTCGGCTTTTGGTGAAATATCGCCAAATAAAGTGTCAGAAGGAAATCTTTCAAATTGAACTCAGCTTGGCGATATCGAAATATTAGGCTAGAATTCGCTAAACCTTACTATTATTGATATTTTATCTCTTTCAAACAAATAAATGTAGAGGAAGTGCGTCGAAAATATTTTTGATCTAATGGACGTGCAAGGAAGTCGTGTGTTGGACACATCAGATTTTTTTACTTCCTTGTACGTAGTATAAGGAAGTAATGTGATCCCGAAAAATTTTGGGGGCCAAATTTCGACATAAAAACCGATTTTGACTACCTCTAAATTTAATTAAAAAAATTTTTTCGATGCATCTCATCGTAGGCTAGCATGCACGATCATATTAACGCGTCTGGAACTCATTTTGACCAGTGGCGAGTCTACTGTGGCCAGTTTTTCCATGCCGTCTGTACGTACGTACGTACGTATGTATGTAACTCGCATATCTCAAAAACTAATGGTCGTAGAATGTTGAGATTTGATATTTAGGATTGTTCTATGATCTAGTTGTGCACCTCCCCTTTTGGTGGCAATCGAATGGATAGTTTATGTACAGGACCGCCCAAAAGATTCGAAATACATTACGCTCTATGGGCCGAAATTCATTAAACTCGCCTAACTCAAAAGCTATTAGGCGTAGAATGTCGAAACTTCATATTTTGGATAGTTGTAACATCTAGTTGTGCACCTCCCCTTTTGGTTCCATTCCGCTGGATAGTTTATCTACAGGACTGCCCAAAACATTCGAAATACATTACACTCAATGGGCCGAAATTCATTAAACTCGCATATCTCAAAAACTGTTAGGCGTTGAATGTTGAAACTTTATATTTAGGATTGTTGTAACATCTAGTTGTGCACCTTCCCTTTCGGTTCCATTCGACTGAATAGTTTATCTACAGGACCGCCCAAAAGATTCGAAATACATTACGCTCTATGGGCCGAAATTCATCAAAGCGTTTTTTAGAGGTATTGGGCTATTTCAAACGACTCAGAAGTGATATATGCTGTAAAGAGTTAGAAAATGAATTTCTCCATTAAAAAAAGTGTCTTTTTCATTTATAGTTCTGCTACAGGAACACTCAAAAGATTTCCAATACATTACGGTCAATAGCAATTTTAGGGGCATTCATCCATTTCAAGCACAATACCGTCCTACCACATAAGTTAGGTAATGGTCCGACCACGGTCACGTGCCTCCCTCAAGAACTATGCCAAAAGTCGCCAAGCTTGGCGACTTTTGGTGTATGTGTGTGCATATTTAACTCTCAAATCTCAAAAACTATTATGAAATTTCATATATAAGAATGTTGTAAGATCTAGTTGTGCATCTCGATTTTTGGTTCCAATCTACTGGAGAGTTTATTTACAGGGCCACCGAAAAGAATTTCAGTACCTTAATGTCTATGGACATCTTCAATATAATACAGTCATTGTTTGGTACATGCCCAAAATCTCGCCGTCTGTCCTCGACCTTGGCGAGTTTTGGCGAAATATCGCCAAATTTGGCGATAGTCAGTCATTTGGTCCATGCCCAAAGTATCGCCATTTGTTATCGTTCTTGGCGAGTTTTGGCGGAATATCGCCAAATTTGGCGATAATCTGTCATTGTTTGGTTCATGTTAAAATCTCGCCAAATGTCTTCGACATTGACGAGTTTCGCCGAAATATCGCCAAATTTGGCGCCAAAAATTATTTCCTATTTTGTATAACTCTAAAACTTTAACCCGTAGATTTTTTAACTTTGTATTTAGAACTATTGTAATATCTAACTGTTTTCAATATCTTTTTTGACAGCAATCGACTGAGAATTTATTTACAGGGTGAGCCAAATGACTTTAAATACATTGAGGTGTATGGATGCATTCAATTCATTGAAAGTCTGTGGTCAATGACTACTTTGGCTATCCCCAAAATCTCGCTGACTATCTCAAGTTTGTCGGCTTTTGGTGAAATATCGCCAAATAAAGTGTCAGAAGGAAATCTTTCAAATTGAACTCAGCTTGGCGATATCGAAATATTTGGCTAGAAATCGCTAAACCTTACTATTATTGATATTTTATCTCTTTCAAACTAATAAATTTAGAGGAAGTGCATCGAAAATATTTTTGATCTAATGGACGTGCAGGGAAGTCATGTGTTGGACACATCAGATTTTTCAGCAATGTAAAAGGGCCATCTGGCACATTACGCTTTCAGTTGGGGGGGAAAGAAGGGAGTTGAAAATGATTTCACCCGTAAGGATGTTATGTTTGATAAGTATGCAGTTGGGAATTAGTGAACAATAAGCTTAGACTTAGCCACGTAATGACAGCTCCCGTTGTTTTGAATTGGTTGTTATGCACTCTTGCAAGTTGTTCTTAATGATTGCTTTTAGTGTAATCATTACATGGCCTTTCTACTTCAGATTATTTATAGTTATTACAGATATTTACATTAGAGAATTATGGATTCATTTCAAAATTCAAAACGAATTATTGCGAGTTAGAACGCTTGCGCGATTTTGAAACATTGCATTAATCTGAATTTATGTCTGTCTTTTAGAATAAGATTTAGGACTAAGTTAATCATTTTGAGATTGCATCAAACGATTTCTGAACATTTAATACATGGTGCATAA
Source organism: Cheiracanthium punctorium (assembly GCA_038373885.1). NCBI lineage: Eukaryota > Metazoa > Arthropoda > Arachnida > Araneae > Cheiracanthiidae > Cheiracanthium > Cheiracanthium punctorium. The sequence continues at coordinate 274,118 of JAWZYV010012837.1, read as the reverse complement.
ATGTGCCAGTTTGGAAAACAAAGTGCTTTCTTTTAATCTCCTCCCCAACCTGGCTGCCCTTTTTACATACGCCAATGGCTTTATTCATGAAGAACGTTGTAATTATCCGAGAATGACAGCTGTCATCACCTTTTCTTCTGGCAATGAGCCTTATTAATATTATATTGGAATATGTCTTGATGTTTAATTTTTTGGCATAAACACAACTCACATGAAAAGAAATAATAAATGAGTGCTCGCTACTAGTCCGATTTTTATTCCCAGAAAGAGAGCTCCTACATAGCAGGTGAGGGGAACTTAGGAGGAAGAACAGACAAGTGCAGGCGTCTGCTTCAAACTGCAATCGTAGGCGGTGTAATTTACCCCCCTGGCTTAGGGCCTCCAATCAACCTACCTCCTGTCATCATCATCAACATTGTTTACATTTAGGCTAAGATATTATTGGGTGCCGATCGGCGATCGCTAAATGATAATAATTCCTAAACTCAATTGAAAAGTGCAATAGTTATTTTGTGAAAGGGCCGTTTTGGTCAAACTGAATTTTGTGAAGGGTCCGTTTTTCCGATATTGAATTTTGTGAAGGGTCCGTTTTTAACTTGTTGAATTTTTTGAAGGGTCCGTTTTCGGACCCGATTTCGACCTGGACAGACCCCTGTATATGTATCTATTTATATAAAAGTCAGTGTTAAAATGTGTGTTTTTTTCTTTAGACTAAAACACTATTGCACCGATTAATGAACTTTTTTTTTTCCCTCAAAATTCTCCAGCTTTACAAATTACAAGCCAAAATAAAACAGTTGTCCACATCACGTGATGTTATTTCAGAAGACGTAGTGCTAAGAACTTCAAGGAAAGGGAAAATTTTATGGGTAAAAGATATTTTGAAATTGAATAAATTTGTTTGCAAAACACTTTTTTACATTCTTTCTTTCAGACTGGAAGTAAAGTTGTTACAGTTTTAGTTATTATGTTGCAGTTTAGCTTCACGCTTTCTTAAATTATTATTTATAAGGCGATGTTTATGTCTCGAGTCAAAAAATATTGCAGCTTTTGAGACTCCGCAACGATGGAATCAATTTCAATCATTTGAGTAAAAAAAAAAATATTCTATCCGTGAGAAGAACGAGTACGCAGCTAATACTGTTTGTATTATATGGGTAGTTAGTGTGAGCTTATGATTATGCCATTCTACACTTTTATTTCTCCCCACTAATTTTATGTAACGAAAAGCAGTATATTGTTCATTTTTTTTTCTTTTTGAATATTCTTTCTTTCTCTATCACTCCTTTTATTTCACTTTTAGATCAATCTAAACAAATTTCGTGTAAGTTGTACTCAAAATAGTTCATTGTCTTTTTTAAACGTCCAGCAGATGGAAGAGAGGCTATTAAATAGACGGGAAAAATACACTTTACTTTTTTTATCATTTCTCTTAAAATTATCTCATTGAGTGTCTTCAATGCACCTAGAATAAGGCACATGGAAATAGGTATTTGATCAAAAATATTCTTTTAATATATAGTTTTCTTTTAATATATAGTTATAGTACACTTTGGATATTTGCTAGCGCGACAAGATGGTATAATTCGTGGTGCTAAGTACGCCAATCTGCAAACGATTATGTAAATGAAACTATGGATAACGGTTTTCCGGTAACCTTAAATGAACAGTAATTATAGGTTGTGAGCATGTGTAAATCGCGAAATAATGAAAAGTCGCCATTAGTGGCAACCTATCCTATCTGTTTTGTAGCTTTTATTAACTTTACATGTACGCAATTCGCCAAATAATGAAAAATAGCTATGGGTGGCAAATTCGCAAGATGTCCAATAGGTTTTACATTATTAAAAATACAGCTGAAACAGATGTTCTGATTTTATTACGCTTTAGCTCCTAATTAATATAACTTTTGAATGACAACATTAAATATCATTGTGTTTCTGAGGAGTGCAAATAATTTTTCCAGCAATTATAAGCGGAGTCCGCACTCCAGGTGGAGTATAGCTCAGGACCCGTACAACACGGATTCCCATAACAAAATATCTTCCGTGTTATGCGGGGGAGGGGGTCTACTGTAGTGTGAAGTTTAAATTTTTATGTACCAATGAACATGGAAGAACCAAGCAATGTGTAGCTCAGTAACATTCTATCTGATCCAATCTTCGGGTTTTGTCTGTTGAAATTATGTCTTTTTTACGAATAAGCCTTATTAGGGGCCGAATGCCTCATACGAAAAGCGAGCGTAGCGAGTCTGGGGGCCTTGGCCCCTAGTCTTATAAAAAATTTCAGAGTTTTTAAAACATGCACAAGTAACTAATATAGATACATACAATAATCCTCTGATGGAAACACCTGCGTACCTGATGTAGTAGAGTTTAATTTTAACATTCACGAAGTATTAATTCCTAACTTATATATATCGGGGACGTACCCAGAAAAAAATTTCGGGGAGGGTCGACGAAGGTCGGTTTGAGTTTCGACGAAGATGTCGACCGATTCGGAATATTCGGGGGGATCCGATAAGCTGACTTAAATTTCGAAATATCTTAGAATTATTTTAGAAGATATTAATAAAAAACTGAAGATTAAGTATAATGGTTGTCAGGTTTGGCAATTTTCGTCAGCTTAAAATCATTCATGCCTTTGCAACAAAGCAACTCCAAGAATGTAGAATTGCGTGAAATCGACAAACATGAAGTAGAATCACACCAATTTTACGCCAAATTAAAACGTATGTGAAAAAAATATGTCAAAGTGCATTACACAAAGTTTATGATTTTCAAAAAGTAAGTTCTCTAAGATAACAGGAGTTTAGAACTACCGATTATTCGTTTTTTCAAAAGAGAAACTAATTGTATCTGATTTTAAAAGCGCCATTTTGGCAACAGGCACGATCTGACAAAAGGCTATCTCTAAAGCAGGGTGAATATAAACCGCGTGTTCCAAAATGTTAGCACCCAGAATCTTGAAAATGAAAAATAATTAAAATGCAGATTATAGCAAAGACAGTTAGGTTGATTTTGGTTATTTGCTACCAGTAAATATTTGGCGGCATTAACTATGCCACTATAGCAGTTATAGTACAGCTTGGATATTTGCCAGTGAGGCGAGATGATATATTTCGTGGTGCTAAATATGCCAGTCCGCAAACTATTATGTATATGAATATATGGATAACGGTTTTCCCGGTAACTTTACATAAGTAGTAATTATAGGTTGTGAGCATGTGTAAATCGCCAAATAATGAAAAGTCGCCATTGGTGGCAAGCTATCCTATCTGTTCCGTAGCTTTTATTAACTTTACATGTGCGCATGTCGCCAAATAATGAAAAATATTTCGTGAAATATATTTCGTGGTGCTAAATATGCCAGTCCGCAAACTATTATGTATATGAATATATGGATAACGGTTTTCCCGGTAACTTTACATAAGTAGTAATTATCAGTTATGAGCATGAGTAAATCGCCAAATAATGAAAAGTCGCCATTGGGGTAAGCTATACTAGCTGTTCCGTAGTTTTTATCAAATAAACATATGAAGTACTGTTTTCTGAGAACCAATTATTAACTATACATATACGTAAGTCGCCAAATTATGGAAAAATCGCCATGGGCTGCAAATACGCAAGGTGTTTAGGTTTTACGTAATTAAAAATAGTGTGAAGTTTAAATTTTTATGTTCAAGGAAAATCCAAGAACGATGCAATGTGTAGCTCGGTAACATTCTATCTGATCCACTCTTTGGGTTTTGTCTTTAAATTATGCCTTTTTTACGAATAAGCCTTATCAAGGACCGAATGCCTCATACGAAAAGGGAGCGTAGCTAGTCTAGGGGCCTTGGCCCGTAGTTAAAAAATCTGATGTGTCCAACACATGACTTCCTTGCACGTCCATTAGATCAAAAATATTTTCGATGCACTTCCTCTAAATTTATTAGTTTGAAAGAGATAAAATATCAATAATAGTAAGGTTTAGCGATTTCTAGCCAAATATTTCGATATCGCCAAGCTGAGTTCAATTTGAAAGATTTCCTTCTGACACTTTATTTGGCGATATTTCACCAAAAGCCGACAAACTTGAGATAGTCAGCGAGATTTTGGGGATAGCCAAAGTAGTCATTGACCACAGACTTTCAATGAATTGAATGCATCCATACACCTCAATGTATTTAAAGTCATTTGGCTCACCCTGTAAATAAATTCTCAGTCGATTGCTGTCAAAAAAGATATTGAAAACAGTTAGATATTACAATAGTTCTAAATACAAAGTTAAAAAATCTACGGGTTAAAGTTTTAGAGTTATACAAAATAGGAAATAATTTTTGGCGCCAAATTTGGCGATATTTCGGCGAAACTCGTCAATGTCGAAGACATTTGGCGAGATTTTAACATGAACCAAACAATGACAGATTATCGCCAAATTTGGCGATATTCCGCCAAAACTCGCCAAGAACGATAACAAATGGCGATACTTTGGGCATGGACCAAATGACTGACTATCGCCAAATTTGGCGATATTTCGCCAAAACTCGCCAAGGTCGAGGACAGACGGCGAGATTTTGGGCATGTACCAAACAATGACTGTATTATATTGAAGATGTCCATAGACATTAAGGTACTGAAATTCTTTTCGGTGGCCCTGTAAATAAACTCTCCAGTAGATTGGAACCAAAAATCGAGATGCACAACTAGATCTTACAACATTCTTATATATGAAATTTCATAATAGTTTTTGAGATTTGAGAGTTAAATATGCACACACATACACCAAAAGTCGCCAAGCTTGGCGACTTTTGGCATAGTTCTTGAGGGAGGCACGTGACCGTGGTCGGACCATTACCTAACTTATGTGGTAGGACGGTATTGTGCTTGAAATGGATGAATGCCCCTAAAATTGCTATTGACCGTAATGTATTGGAAATCTTTTGAGTGTTCCTGTAGCAGAACTATAAATGAAAAAGACACTTTTTTTAATGGAGAAATTCATTTTCTAACTCTTTACAGCATATATCACTTCTGAGTCGTTTGAAATAGCCCAATACCTCTAAAAAACGCTTTGATGAATTTCGGCCCATAGAGCGTAATGTATTTCGAATCTTTTGGGCGGTCCTGTAGATAAACTATTCAGTCGAATGGAACCGAAAGGGAAGGTGCACAACTAGATGTTACAACAATCCTAAATATAAAGTTTCAACATTCAATGCCTAACAGTTTTTGAGATATGCGAGTTTAATGAATTTCGGCCCATTGAGTGTAATGTATTTCGAATGTTTTGGGCAGTCCTGTAGATAAACTATCCAGCCGAATGGAACCAAAAGGGGAGGTGCACAACTAGATGTTACAACTATCCAAAATATGAAGTTTCGACATTCTACGCCTAATAGCTTTTGAGTTAGGCGAGTTTAATGAATTTCGGCCCATAGAGCGTAATGTATTTCGAATCTTTTGGGCGGTCCTGTACATAAACTATCCATTCGATTGCCACCAAAAGGGGAGGTGCACAACTAGATCATAGAACAATCCTAAATATCAAATCTCAACATTCTACGACCATTAGTTTTTGAGATATGCGAGTTACATACATACGTACGTACGTACGTACAGACGGCATGGAAAAACTGGCCACAGTAGACTCGCCACTGGTCAAAATGAGTTGCAGACGCGTTAATATGATCGTGCATGCTAGCCTACGATGAGATGCATCGAAAAAATTTTTTTAATTAAATTTAGAGGTAGTCAAAATCGGTTTTTATGTCGAAATTTGGCCCCCAAAATTTTTCGGGATCACATTACTTCCTTATACTACGTACAAGGAAGTAAAAAAATCTGATGTGTCCAACACACGACTTCCTTGCACGTCCATTAGATCAAAAATATTTTCGACGCACTTCCTCTACATTTATTTGTTTGAAAGAGATAAAATATCAATAATAGTAAGGTTTAGCGAATTCTAGCCTAATATTTCGATATCGCCAAGCTGAGTTCAATTTGAAAGATTTCCTTCTGACACTTTATTTGGCGATATTTCACCAAAAGCCGACAAACTTGAGACAGTCAGCGAGATTTTGAGGATAGCCAAAGTAGTCATTGACCACAGACTTTCAATGAGTTGAATGCATCTATACACCTCAATGTATTCAAAGTCATTTGGCTCACCATGTAAATAAATTCTCAGTCGATTGCTGTCAAAAAAGATATTGAAAACAGTTAGGTATTACAATAGTTCTAAATACAAAGTTAAAAAATCTACGGGTTAAAGTTTTAGAGTTATACAAAATAGGAAATAATTTTTGGCGCCAAATTTGGCGATATTTCGGCGAAACTCGTCAATGTCGACGACATTTGGCCAGATTTTAAGCATAAACCAAACAATGACAGATTATCGCCAAATTTGGCGATATTTCGCCAAAACTCGCCAAGAACGATGACAAATGGCGATACTTTGGGCATGGACCAAATGACTGACTATCGCCAAATTTGGCGATATTTCGCCAAAACTCGCCAAGGTCGAGGACAGACGGCGAGATTTTGGGCATGTACCAAACAATGACTGTCTACAGTTGTATTATAATGAGGATGTCCATAGACATTAAGGTACTGAAATTCTTTTCGGTGGTCCTGTAAATAAACTCTCCAGTAGATTGGAACCAAAAATCGAGATGCACAACTAGATGTTACAACAATCTTATATATGAAATTTCATAATAGTTTTTGAGATTTGAGAGTTAAATATGCACACACGTACACCAAAAGTCGCCAAGCTTGGCGACTTTTGGCACAGTTCTTGAGGGAGGCACGTGACCGTGGTCGGACCATTACCTAACTTATGTGGTAGGACGGTATTGTGCTGGAAATGGATGAATGCCCCTAAAATTGCTATTGGCCGTAATGTATTGGAAATCTTTTGAGTGTTCCTGTAGCAGAAATATAAATGATAAAGACACTTTTTTTTAATGGAGAAATTCATTTTCTAACTCTTTACAGCATATATCACTTCTGAGTCGTTTGAAATAGCCCAATACCTCTAAAAAACACTTTGATGAATTTCGGCCCATAGAGCGTAATGTATTTCGAATCTTTTGGGCGGTCCTGTAGATAAACTATTCAGTCGAATGGAACCGAAAGGGAAGGTGCACAACTAGATGTTACAACAATCCTAAATATAAAGTTTCAACATTCAACGCCTAACAGTTTTTGAGATATGCGAGTTTAATGAATTTCGGCCCATTGAGTGTAATGTATTTCGAATGTTTTGGGCAGTCCTGTAGATAAACTATCCAGTCGAATGGAACCAAAAGGGGAGGTGCAGAACTAGATGTTACAACTATCCAAAATATGAAGTTTCGACATTCTACGCCTAATAGCTTTTGAGTTAGGCGAGTTTAATGAATTTCGGCCCATAGAGCGTAATGTATTTCGAATCTTTTGGGCGGTCCTGTACATAAACTATCCATTCGATTGCCACCAAAAGGGGAGGTGCACAACTAGATCATAGAACAATCCTAAATATCAAATCTCAACATTCTACGACCATTAGTTTTTGAGATATGCGAGTTACATACATACGTACGTACGTACGTACGTACGTACGTACGTACATACATACGTACGTACATACGTACGTACGTACGTACAGACGGCATGGAAAAACTGGCCACAGTAGACTCGCCACTGGTCAAAATGAGTTGCAGACGCGTTAATATGATCGTGCATGCTAGCCTACGATGAGATGCATCGAAAAAATTTTTTTAATTAAATTTAGAGGTAGTCAAAATCGGTTTTTATGTCGAAATTTGGCCCCCAAAATTTTTCGGGATCACATTACTTCCTTATACTACGTACAAGGAAGTAAAAAACGGTTTTGTTCAGATTGCAGTTTACTATATATGTCGAACATGAGAATGCCTTGGAAAATATTTCATTCTTCATTGCAACTGTATATGTGAAACCCTGCAGTCGCACTTAATCACCTAGTACCTAGGCAAGAGTTCTGCTTTCAAAATCATTAAAATTGTACGAAAGGCTTGACGAAACAAAGTCACGAGCAGTTTAAAAGAAATCCATGCAGGATTTCTGGTATTTATCAGAAGAATTGTCAATTGTATCCTTTTTACTTCCTTGTACGTAGTATAAGGAAGTAATGTGATCCCGAAAATTTTTGGGGGCCAAATTTCGACATAAAAACCGATTTTGACTACCTCTAAATTGAATTTAAAAAATTTTTTCGATGCATCTCATCGTAGGCTAGCATGCACGATCATATTAACGCGTCTGCAACTCATTTTGACCAGTGGCGAGTCTACTGTGGCCAGTTTATCCATGCCGTCTGTACGTACGTACGTACGTACATATGTATGTAACTCGCATATCTCAAAAACTATTGATCGTAGAATGTTGAGATTTGATATTTAGGATTTTTCTATGATCTAGTTGTGCACCTCCCCTTTTGGTGGCAATCGAATGGATAGTTTATGTACAGGACCGCCCAAAAGATTCGAAATACATTACGCTCTATGGGCCGAAATTCATTAAACTCGCCTAACTCAAAAGCTATTAGGCGTAGAATGTCGAAACTTCATATTTTGGATAGTTGTAACATCTAGTTGTGCACCTCCCCTTTTGGTTCCATTCGACTGGATAGTTTATCTACAGGACTGCCCAAAACATTCGAAATACATTACACTCAATGGGCCGAAATTCATTAAACTCGCATATCTCAAAAACTGTTAGGCGTTGAATGTTGAAACTTTATATTTAGGATTGTTGTAACATCTAGTTGTGCACCTCCCCTTTCGGTTCCATTCGACTGAATAGTTTATCTACAGAACCGCCCAAAAGATTCGAAATACATTACGCTCTATGGGCCGAAATTCATCAAAGCGTTTTTTAGAGGTATTGGGCTATTTCAAACGACTCAGAAGTGATATATGCTGTAAAGAGTTAGAAAATGAATTTCTCCATTAAAAAAAGTGTCTTTATCATTTATAGTTCTGCTACAGGAACACTCAAAAGATTTCCAATACATTACGGTCAATAGCAATTTTAGGGGCATTCATCCATTTCAAGCACAATACCGTCCTACCACATAAGTTAGGTAATGGTCCGACCACGGTCACGTGCCTCCCTCAAGAACTATGCCAAAAGTCGCCAAGCTTGGCGACTTTTGGTGTACGTGTGTGCATATTTAACTCTCAAATCTCAAAAACTATTATGAAATTTCATATATAAGAATGTTGTAACATCTAGTTGTGCATCTCGATTTTTGGTTCCAATCTACTGGAGAGTTTATTTACAGGACCACCGAAAAGAATTTCAGTACCTTAATGTCTATGGACATCTTCATTATAATACAACTGTAGACAGTCATTGTTTGGTACATGCCCAAAATCTCGCCGTCTGTCCTCGACCTTGGCGAGTTTTGGCGAAATATCGCCAAATTTGGCGATAGTCAGTCATTTCGTCCATGCACAAAGTATCGCCATTTGTCATCGTTCTTGGCGAGTTTTGGCGAAATATCGCCAAATTTGGCGATAATCTGTCATTGTTTGGTTTATGCTTAAAATCTCGCCAAATGTCGTCGACATTGACGAGTTTCGCCGAAATATCGCCAAATTTGGCGCCAAAAATTATTTCCTATTTTGTATAACTCTAAAACTTTAACCCGTAGATTTTTTAACTTTGTATTTAGAACTATTGTAATATCTAACTGTTTCCAATATCTTTTTTGACAGCAATCGACTGAGAATTTATTTACATGGTGAGCCAAATGACTTTGAATACATTGAGGTGTATAGATGCATTCAATTCATTGAAGGTCTGTGCTCACTGACTACTTTGGCTATCCCCAAAATCTCGCTGACTATCTCAAGTTTGTCGGCTTTTGGTGAAATATCGCCAAATAAAGTGTCAGAAGTAAATCTTTCAAATTGAACTCAGCTTGGCGATATCGAAATATTTGGCTAGAAATTGCTAAACCTTACTATTATTGATATTTTATCTCTTTCAAACAAATAAATTTAGAGGAAGTGCGTCGAAAATATTTTTGATCTAATGGACGTGCAAGGAAGTCATGTGTTGGACACATCAGATTTTTTTCAATGAGAATGCTTATGTATAAGTGAAATTTAAATTTGTGTGCAAACCTAGATAGTGAGTGTCTTACACATGGAACAGACATATTCCTTCTGTTTACAAAGTGCTGTATTATTAATTTTTAGGGATGCCATGTTTGTTCTGTAAGCTTTCTTACTACTGTATTTTCTAGTAAACATTAGATGATTTTGTGCCTACTAAAACCAAAATCTCTTTTAAATCACCTTCATTTGGACTCCTCTTTGAACAATGTCGCCCTTCAACCTGGGAAAATCTGTCATACTTGGAAGTGAAATGGAAAATTATTGTGTTGAAAGCAGTTAATGAGAGTATTGGAAGATGTGTTAAATTAAATCTGGACTTTAATGAACTAAAGTATTAATGAGGAGCAAAAATAATTTGTTCCTCGTCGTGTGCAAAATCATCTCAACTTACACTGAGATTTCAAAAAAATTCACGTTAAAAAGAAAATAGCCGCACTAATTTTAAGTTCTGCTACAAAAATCATATGAAAGTATCGATGTATATATGAATTGGTCATTTATTGACAATAATTTTTAAATAATGACACTGAGTATTTTATTTGTTCTAAATACATCGCATTATCCATGGTAACATTGAAAATTCTGGCTCAGGTCGGTACGGGTTAATTTCATCCTACTGGACATTACATGTGAGTTAATCTGATTCAAAAGAACAATTTCAGAGTGCCAGCAAAAATATTTTGACCCAAAATAAGGGACATCCTAATATATTAATGACTATGTCATTTTATCTCTCACCCCCTTTATTGAAAATTGTCCGAAAAATGTGTCCCAAACAAGCGACATAAAAATGCGACATAATTTTACATATATTTAAATACTGTTAGTTCACAACAGCTTTAATCTATTGTTACAATATTTCGTAAGCTGTAGAATATGCATCACATGTATATTTCTATAAATAGGTTACAATCATAAAAATTTCAACATAGGGTTACCAGGCGAAAAACACGAAAGATGAGAGATAAAATGACATAGTCAATTAATAGCGTTTTAATATGGCAATAATGAAACTAAAAAATTAGGGGGGTTCAGGGGGGTCTCCCCCTAACGAGGCTCGAACGGCCAAGTTATATACATATATATATTTCACTTGATGTTAGTGTTAATAACAGAGATTTATTTATCCTTTATCCTTTATATTTTTCTTATTTCGGATGATTGTGCAATTAGAGTTCGCGTCGCGTTTCTTTTCATAAAAGTCTTAGTTTGCCGATAGTGTTATCTGTAAAAGCAATACTTTTATACAAATTGACAAATTGACTTAACAAAAATAGTCATTTTTACTATATGAGTAAGAAGCGAAAAAAAAAAATCTAGTCTATGAGCACTGATTTACTGTTTAATCTGGTTTTACACTCTACAGTAGAATCTCGCTACAGCGATATCCTCTATAACGATAATACTCTCTATTACGATATTTTTTCATAGTCCTGGCTGAATTCCCTTTAGATTAATGTAAAACAGTTCTCTGTATTACGATATCCTTTAAAACGATAATTCTCTCTACAACGATGGTAATAATTATCCCTTACATCACAATAATTCTCTCTACTACGATATATTTTTTTTTCTACTATGCATCAGAAGCCCAACTCATGCACACACATTGAAAGATACACAAAGAAGGTCGAGGTAAAATGTGATTGGAACGGGTTGGACCACGCCTCTGCCAAAGAACGTCTTCTAAGTTTCGTTTTGCTGATGTAACACTATGGTAATGAGAAAGTGCATTTCTCGTAAGGTGGAAGGGCAGTTGGCATTTCCTGGATGACACATCTTTGATTCCTATCCTCCTCTTTAAAAAATGGTCAAGGATTCCTTTCACCGGAACTGATATAGAAAATGATACGTTCTTTTGTCTGAACTTGAGTAAGAATTTTAATCTCCGATAAATCCTATCGAGGTCGATTATTACACGAGGATATTTTAAATTATTTATGAGTTTTGTTTACTTTGAAGTTTGTTTAGTGAAAATCGAAAGCAAATGGCTAAAAGAAAACAAATATCTATCGAAGTGAAATTCAACATCATAAAAGATTTTGATAAAGGCATGAAGCAAAATAAATAAGGATAAATTAATGGGTATCTATTTTCAATTAATATATAATACATTTTTAAAAACGCTTTTGCAGCATTCAGGTATTATTATTTAGACATTATATATTTGTTATTCAAATATGCTATAAATATTTATAAGCTATATCACCGCTAGAATCCCTGGCGAGGCGGCAAGGGTAGTTAACTAAAATTTGTGAGTGTTGAAAATTACTGAAAACTATAAATATGTTTTTCTCCTTTCATTTATAATATATTACTTGAGGGTGTGCTGAATGAAAACAGAACACTTTCTGGTGACACCGCAGGGTATGGGATATATGAAGAAAAAAAATCAAAAATCTTTTCGTTCTAATATCGATTCTCTCTATAACGATAATTCTCTTTACAACGATATATTATTTTGACCCCCAAAATATCGTTATAGTGGGATTTCACTGTATAACAAAAAAATCGACGCACCAAGAAACAATCATCCCATTGCTTTGAAATTTCGTATGCATGAATGTTTTGAACAGATATGCAAATGATTCAAATTTGGTGTCCAATGAATGAATAGTTTGATCTCTAGCGCATCGGAACTGCTCATCCAGCAGACGTATATAAGGAGTAGTTCTTAAACGGTTGTTAAAACTTTCGGTTTGATTGCGATTCAGATTACCTTTCAACAACTTAAAAAATGCCTCGCTGCAGGATTCGTGCTCATTACGAGCAACTGTCAGAGTTTGACAGAGGTCGTATCATTGGATTGAAAGAGGCCGGTTGGACTAATCGGAGAATCGCTCGTCATTTGAGTCGAAGCGATGCGACGATTCGAAGATGCTGGCAAGGATAGGTGGAAAATGGCAGAGTGCAGCGCCAGGATGGTAGCGGTCGACCTAGGGCTACAACATATCGTGAGGACAGAGTGATGGTCCGATCAGCTGTCACAGCGCCTTCTTCATCTCTATCAACCATCAGACGTTCAACCCAAACACCAGTGTTCATCATGACCATTCACAGACGGTTGAGAGAGCGAAATCCACGCTCGCGCCGACCGTTACGCCACCTGCCACTCACGCCTGCACACTGCCGAGCCAGATTACAGTGGTGCAGGGCTCGATCAGGTTGGAATGATGCCGACTGGGGACGCATAGTCTTTAGCGACGAATCCCGCTTCCAACTGTGTCCTGACGATCATCGAAGACGTGTTTGGAGACGCACAGGGCAGAGGGGGGATCCTGCTTTCACTATTGCACGCCACACCGGCCCTCAACAAGGCATTATGGTCTGGGGTGTCATTTCCTTTGACAGCCGGACCCCTTTGGTCGTCATTAGAGGTACACTTACTGCACAGCGGTACGTGGACGACATCCTAAGACCTGTTTTGCTACCGTTCCTTTTGCAGTGCCCTGGACTGGTTTTTCAGCAGGACAATGCCAAACCACATACGGCTCGTGTGGCTCTAAACTGTCTGCACTCTTCCTTGGCCTGACAGATCGCCAGATCTCTCTCCCATCGAGCATGTCTGGGATATGATGGGAAGGCGATTGCATCTGGCACGGACTGTTGATGACCTCGTTCGACAATTGGAGCGAATTTGGCAGGAAATACCGCAGGAGACCATACGGGAGCTTTATCGGCCTATGCCACACCGTGTGGCAGCTTGTATCCAGGCTAGCGGCGGGTCAACACCTTATTGAACTTGTTACTGTAACTCTGAAATAAATTATTCAATTGTTCTGAAATTTTAATCATTTACTATTCTGTACATTGTCTTCCTATCCACCAATTTTCGTCTCAATCGGACACCTCCTTCTTGGTGCGTCGATTTATTTGTTATAGAGTGTACTAGCTGAAGTACCCGTCCTTGACGGGTTAGTGAATGCAAATTTCCAAAAAGCAAGAACTTTTGTCAGCATTGTAGGAGTACACAGAATGGATGTAGTATGTTGCCAAAGTAAAGAAAGCGAAGTTATAATTTTTAAGTATTGTTAAAATATTACAGGTTAGAGAGTAACTAAGTAATATCATTTCATTCGCTTTGGTCGTAATTATGTGATGCGCGAACTAATATTGACGCATATTGAAATAATTTTCGCAAAATCTCAAAATCTAATCAACATTTTTGAAAAATTTTGAAGGCTAGAATTTAAGTTGAGTGACAACCTATCCTGTCACCCAATTTCGTTCCATTCCCTGCAGTCTTTATTTCGTGATGCTGGAACAAAATTTCAGCATTTTAAAACGATTTTCGCAAAATCTCAAAATGTAATCAATATATTTTAAAATTTCAACGCCTATAAATTAAGATTAGCAACTATCTATCCTATCACTCAATTTCGTATCATTCGTATTAGTCGTTATTACGTGATGTTTGAAGAAATGTAAGCGTATTTTGAGAGAATTTTCACAAAATCTCAAAATCTAATAAAAGTTTTTAAAAAATTGGACACCTATAGTTTATGTTGAGCAACCATCTATCATGTGACCAAATTTCATATCATTTGTTTTAGTCATTATTACTTAATGCGGGAACAAAGATTCACTCAGTTTTAAACGATTTTCGCAAAATCTCGAAATCGGATCAATTTTTACTTCCTTGTACGTAGTATAAGGAAGTAATGTGATCCCGAAAAATTTTGGGGGCCAAATTTCGACAAAAAAACCGATTTTGACTACCTCTAAATTTAATTTTAAAAATTTTTTCGATGCATCCTATCGTAGGCTAGCATGCACGATCATATTAACGCGTCTGCAACTCATTTTGACCAGCGGCGAGTCTGTTGTGGCCAGTTTTTCCATGCCGTCTGTACGTACGTACGTACGTATGTACGTACGTACGTACGTACGTACATACGTACGTACGTATGTATGTAACTCGCATATCTCAAAAACTATTGGTCGTAGAATGTTGAGATTTGATATTTAGGATTGTTCTATGATCTAGTTGTGCACCTCCCCTTTTGGTGGCAATCGAATGGATAGTTTATGTACAGGACCGCCCAAAAGATTCGAAATACATTACGCTCTATGGGCCGAAATTCATTAAACTCGCCTAACTCAAAAGCTATTAGGCGTAGAATGTCGAAACTTCATATTTTGGATAGTTGTAACCTCTAGTTGTGCACCTCCCCTTTTGGTTCCATTCGACTGGATAGTTTATCTACAGGACTGCCCAAAACATTCGAAATACATTACACTCAATGGGCCGAAATTCATGAAACTCGCATATGTCAAAAACTGTTAGGCGTTGAATGTTGAAACTTTATATTTAGGATTGTTGTAACATCTAGTTGTGCACCTCCCCTTTCGGTTCCATTCGACTGAATAGTTTATCTACAGGACCGCCCAAAAGATTCGAAATACATTACGCTCTATGGGCCGAAATTCATCAAAGCGTTTTTTAGAGGTATTGGGATATTTCAAACGACTCAGAAGTGATATATGCTGTAAAGAGTTAGAAAATGAATTTCTCCATTAAAAAAAGTGTCTTTATCATTTATAGTTCTGCTACAGGAACACTCAAAAGATTTCTAATACATTACGGTCAATAGCAATTTTAGGGGCATTCATCCATTTCAAGCACAATACCGTCCTACCACATAAGTTAGGTAATAGTCCGACCACGGTCACGTGCCTCCCTCAAGAACTATGCCAAAAGTCGCCAAGCTTGGCGACCTTTGGTGTACGTGTGTGCATATTTAACTCTCAAATCTCAAAAACTATTATGAAATTTCATATATAAGAATGTTGTAACATCTAGTTGTGCATCTCGATTTTTGGTTCCAATCTACTGGAGAGTTTATTTACAGGACCACCGAAAAGAATTTCAGTACCTTAATGTCTATGGACATCTTCATTATAATACAACTGTAGACAGTCATTGTTTGGTACATGCCCAAAATCTCGCCGTCTGTCCTCGACCTTGGCGATTTTTGGCGAAATATCGCCAAATTTGGCGATAGTCAGTCATTTGGTCCATGCCCAAAGTATCGCCATTTGTCATCGTTCTTGGCGAGTTTTGGCGAAATATCGCCAAATTTGGCGATAATCTGTCATTGTTTGGTTTATGCTTAAAATCTCGCCAAATGTCGTCGACATTGACGAGTTTCGCCGAAATATCGCCAAATTTGGCGCCAAAAATTATTTCCTATATTGTATAACTCTAAAACTTTAACCCGTAGATTTTTTAACTTTGTATTTAGAGCTATTGTAATATCTAACTGTTTTCAATATCTTTTTTGACAGCAATCGACTGAGAATTTATTTACATGGTGAGCGAAATGACTTTGAATACATTGAGCATTTGTATAGATGCATTCAATTCATTGAAAGTCTGTGGTCAATGACTACTTTGGCTATCCCCAAAATCTCGCTGACTATCTCAAGTTTGTCGGCTTTTGGTGAAATATCGCCAAATAAAGTGTCAGAAGGAAATCTTTCAAATTGAACTCAGCTTGGCGATATCGAAATATTTGGCTAGAAATCGCTAAACCTTACTATTATTGATATTTTATCTCTTTCAAACAAATAAATTTAGAGGAAGTGCGTCGAAAATATTTTTGATCTAATGGACGTGCAAGGAAGTCATGTGTTGGACACATCAGATTTTTTTTAATTAGATGCTTATAGTTTAAGGTGAGTGACCACCTATCATTTCACCAAATATCATTTTTTCACCTTTGCAGTTATTACGTGATGTGCGAACACAAATTTACGCAGTTTGAAATGATTTTCGCAAAATCTCAAAATCTAGTCAAGATTTTTTTTTAAATTCGACGCCTATGTTCTAAGTTGTGTGACCACCTATCATGACAATTTCATATCATTTGCTTTAGTCGTTTTTACGTGATGCTTGCACACAAATTTACGCAGTTTGAAAGGATTTTCGCAAAATCTCAAAATCTAATCAAGATTTTTTAAAAATTCGACGCCTATGTTTTAAGTTGAGTGACCACCTATCGTGTCACTCAGTTTCATATCATTCGCTTCAGTCGTTTTTACGTGATGCTTGAACACAAATTTACGCAGTTTGAAAGTTTTTTCGCAAAATCTCAAAATCCAATCAGGATTTTTTAAAAATTGGACTCCTATGTTTTAAGTTGAGTGACCACCTATCATGACACCCAATTTCATATCATTCGCTTCAGTCGTTTTTGCGTGATGCTTGAACACAAATTTACGCAGTTTGAAACGATTTTCGCAAAATCTGAAAATCTAATCAAGATTTTTAAAAAATTCGACGCCTATGTTTTAAGTTGAGTGACCCCCTATCATGAAACCAAATTTCATATCATTCGCTTCAGTCATTTTTACGTGATGCTTAAACAAAAAAAGCGTCACGGACAGAATGACAGAATGACAGACAGACAAACTTTTTTTTGAGGGTCGCATCGGATTCCCGGGTGCTTGAAACGGATAGAAATCGCAAAATTTTTGAATTCCAAGAAATGTACAGACAAAAGTCTAATTTTATTTATATAGATTTACAGCTGTATTTTTATCTGAGGATTTCAAAAGTCTCTCTTATTTCTGTTTGAATAAATTAAAAATCCCTCAACTTGATCGTCAGGTTAGTAACAGATTTTTGTTTCTGTATTTCTTTCGTTTCCATACTATTTTTAATGAGAAATGTTATTAGATATAATTCATGTCATACTTTTTAGCCTGAAGTTGACCGACGATGACGTCAGATTAGCCAGCCACATAATCTGGAAAGGCATTCAAGACGTCTTTTGAACTAGTTGTGCTTTTAAGGATTGTGTTCAGCTTGCTCGGTTTCTCATCACGTTATTAAAAGGCACTTCGATTGGGTATATTTCATTCCGTCATTTCTGTATCCTAGCTGTCTATATACCGACTCTCTGATGCATAGACAGGACATTTCACTATACAATAAAATCTCGGTGTAGACAATTTCAAGGAACCGGAGATCCAATTTATAATTCGGAGAAATTCATTAAAGTGAAATTTCATCATGACAGAATTTGTGCTACACCAATTTCTCTTTTAACCCTTTGAAGTGCAAGCCTTTTCACATCAATATATATGACCAATTGCAGAGATTGCCCAACGCTGCAAAAGTGCAGCCGTATGCCATCAATCCATTTAATTACCTGCAACGTTGCGGTCGATCCAATCGCCCTTCTGGCGCCACGGAGCTAAAGAACTTTTCGGCTGCTCAGCCACCTGTGTCAGAAAACTTCTTTAGCTCTGCGGCGAGAGATGGGCTACATGGGCTACTCTATGGCGGCCATATTGTTGGTAGTTAACCCTTTGAGGCGCAACCCTTTCCCAATGCTTCGGCATGGGGCAATCTATCCAGCTGTTCTCGCGTTCTTCCATTTTCCGGCAGATGTCAGTGCTGTTAAAAAAATCGTGACAATTATTTTACGGAAATGACGTGCTAAAAAGTAAAGGATTCTCGGGGAGCTATGTCACCCGCCACTATTTTTAGAAATCCAATCTATTCTTCGTGACTGGCAACAGTCAAAACGTCAGAGTTTGGCGTTGCCAGAGCGGCAACACTGCGCGTTAAAGGGTTAAATGGATCAGTGCTTACGGCTGCACTTTTTCACGTTGAGACCATTTAACCATATGTTTTGCGCCGAAAAAAAAGGGCTTTTTTCCGTCAAAGGGTTAACAGGAATATCATTCGTTAATCTGAAATATTCGCAAAAAGGAAGTTCGTTGTAACGAGATTTTACGGTATCCCTACGACTGTATCTCCAATAAAACTCACCCATTTTTATAAATATATTTTTTAATGTAATCCTTTCAGACCTGATTAAATAATTTCTATTTAAGTAAACAATTCTTCTTTGGATAATAGAGATTAAGTGTGTAATTGCAAAATAAGTAAAATGAAAAATCCTGATTATTCGATTATCGAGGGAAAATGGCTTTTCTTAATGTGCACAAAGTAGGCCATCCGTTATCTGCGATAGTACAGGTGATTTTTGTGTCCGCAGTTGTTGTGGACGCGTGGTCTGAAAGGGTTAATCGATTGCAGTGACGTTTCTGCAACTGTAATGGATCGACACGTTTCAAAATAATGTACAGCACAAATCGGCCATATTATTAAGAAACCTCTAGGAGACAAGGTTTCCATGTACTTTATTTATTATTACAAAGGAAAGTTAAGTGTAGTCAAGTGCACTTCTATTGATTTACTTGAATATCTTAAACAATAATACTAAGGAAATTCATGGACGATTTCATTCCTAGCGATTTCTTAATAACCCACTGACTTTGTGAAATAATTGCTCATTAACTTTTTGTTTTTTTCTCGCTCACCTTTGACGAAACACGCTGGCTTAATAAAATAAACAAAACGTCCTTTCCAAGAAGAGATTTTTATTATTTGATTCTCAGTTAGCATAAAAGCATTTGGAAATATTTTTTTAAAAATTGGTAGTTTTACGACATTTGAAATATGTCGGAAATCTGAATGTCTTCCGTGCACAGGTTTTTCAGGCTTGCATTGATTATGTAGAAAATCTTAGCTGGCTCTTTTTGTTGGCTGAAATCTAAAATAAAAGAATGCATAATTTGTTGACATCTTTAGAGAAAAACATTAAGAAAGTTACTTGACAGTATAATAGTCACTAAGATATTTTTATTTTTTATAATATACGACTGCATTTTTTTATAGGTCTCTTTAGTATATATGTATGTTTAGTTATGGGTCTCTTTTGTCTAATGAATAGGGCATAATACATGTAGATTTAAATTTTCCTTAAACGTTATTAGAAAAAAAGCAACAAAACAGATCAAAAGCATAGATATTTCTGTAATGTTTTTTAATTTTTTTTTTCTCATCAAGTATTAAAATCAGAAGTAAATATTTTCTGTATGAGATCATTAAATAGAAAATTTTTAAAGGACAGTTTTTGGATGGAGGTTGTTGTGAGAAATCAATCCTTTCTTACACAATTGTGCTTATTATTTCAACTAATAAATTGCATTGAATATTAAACATATGAAGGACAAACAACAGAGTTGTTAAGTCATAGGCTTTTTCTGAAGAAGAAAAGAGAAGCATTTCGGAATTGTAAGAAGAGATATACAGTATACACATCATAAATGCATTAATTTTTAAAGGCTTATAATGTTCGAATTTCAGTGAGCTTTTGTACTGAAGCAACTTATGTCTAATAAAGGAAAGTAAGCAGGATAATTATCGAATAATATACAGGGATTCCCAAAAAGGTGGTAACACGCTTTGATTATTTATCTTTTAAGAGATAAATGGGCAGTGTAAATTGAATAAAATGTTTAAAACAAGGTAGGAAATAAGCGTTAAGAAAAATTTCCTCTCGTTCATTACAAGAAGTTATAGAGGAGAGGAGGGTATTATGGAATATAACATTTACATTTCTAACTATAACTTTACAGCTTATTGAATAAAATACCCAAAATCATCGCGAGTACCTACTATAACTAATTGTAATGAAATGTCACCTGTAAAGAAAACACTACTGATTTTGTTGTTGTAGAAAAAATTATTTTTAAAAAAAGTTCCGAATGGAGTATAATATGGAATAGTCGGGTAATATGGAATAAGTGGTTTAAACCGGTGAAAAACTAACTGTACTTCATAAAAGTTATTTTAAACTATGAATCAAATTTTTAAGACTGTGCTCGAGTCATTCCTGATTCGAGTTTCTATTTAGATAAGTCGCAGACATAATCTTCTTTCTCTGCTCCGGTACAGTAAAGGTAAGCCCACAGTGAAAATGTGAAGCATTGAATCCAAATTTCATCTCATTGATCTTAGATTTGAAAGCTATAATGTTTTTCATGTTTTGTTAATTTTGGTAGATTTTGAAAGAATTTTCTGAGAAGAATTTTCAGTTACAGCAGATATATTCAGTGAGTTCGTTTTCCGGTTCTTGAGTGGATAGCATGAAATATATTGCACTAATACCTAGTATTCCATAATACCCGACACGCCATCTAGGTAAATGAACCTTTAAACGGATGGGCCAAACACTGTCAGCCCAAAAACACAAAACAGTACAACAAACTACAATTCTTTTAGGGTACATTATGCGTAATATCCATGTTCAAGTCACGTGTATACTAGTAGGTTAAAATGGTTGAAAACTTATCTGCAAAAACTCCTAAAAAATCACAAAACACACTTTGTTCTGTAGAGGGTGGTACAGCAAGAACAAGGGGTCAACTCTTACTGCATTGGGACACAAGAATCTTTCTTGAGTAGTTCGTATTATTCCCATGTGACAACAGCACCTAACAGAGCCAAAACCTCGGTATTCCAGATTTCCCGACTATTCCATAATACCCTCCTCTCCTCTACTTTTTAAGTTTGTTTAAGACCCTCATGCAAAATTTCTGAGTTAGTAAAATATGCCGCAGAAACTAATTAGGTAATGTAGAAAATTTGAGAAGCATAGCTTGATGAGATATAAAGAAAAATATATGCTGACTTAAACCACTTTTCAAAGCCCTTCGGAGAGAAAAAATCTGGTCGGATGATTGCGTTTCCGAGGTAACACATAAATTACGAAAGAAAATAACTTTTTTTCCTTTAGCAATAAACGTTTACATTCAATTTATTACGTAGCCCTGGACCATCTTTAGTTTAAAGATACAGTGGTCGCTGCTTATTCTGGTCACGTCGGTACAGACTGATATTCACCGAAATAACTGAAATCCGTAATAAACAGCGGTAATAAAGTGAGGAAATTTAAGAAACAAAACAGTGAATTAAATCAGAATATATGAACTGTATTTGTCAATAGTTTAACGTATGCACACGCTTATTTAAGAATAAACAAGTAAAAAAATTACATTTATT
Organism: Cheiracanthium punctorium; assembly: GCA_038373885.1. Lineage (NCBI taxonomy): Eukaryota > Metazoa > Arthropoda > Arachnida > Araneae > Cheiracanthiidae > Cheiracanthium > Cheiracanthium punctorium. Next base: position 252,120 of record JAWZYV010012837.1, on the reverse strand, counting down.
TTAAAAAAGAAAAATTATGAACTTGAAAAAAATCCGAAATTAAAAGCCGTTTTAGGGGCATAGTGTCATGTAGTGGCCATTGAATTTCACTTAATGCTGAAAACAGGTGATCACTTACGTGTTCTTGAATGCTCTACGTAAAGTGTCTAAGCGTTCACCAAATCTACTCTTCTGACACGTACCCGGCTCGGGTGTACATTGTCGTCATTATCATCAGGTATCACTTTGACTCCGATTGTTGGATTCATCGTTATTTTTATTTAAATTCTATTAAGTGTATAAACAATTGGTTTGATTGAATCACTGTAACAACTCAACACAGATGTGAGTCATCTATGAGTGCCTTTCACTTCACCCTGAAAGCTCATTACATGGAAATTTTAAATAATCTCCATGTTAGGAGTTTATTTAAAATTGTTGTTTTAAATAATTCCCCAATTAAATAATCTCCATTTTAAATAATCTCTAATATAAGATTTCTTGACCGGATAAAGAGGCACTCATTACCGAGGTAACCGGCGGAAAACCAATGCAGTTTCGCCGTTTTGCTCTGTTCATTCCAATTTTCACCGGAATAAGCGGTTCATCGACCGAAATAAAGGGCGACCACTGTATCCTTGATATGTTTTATGATGAAAGGCTGAAATTTTGTGCATCACCACATTAGCGTATGAGGCGCATTTTAGTAATTGGAATTTTTTTTATATGTGAACCGCATACAAATTCAAAAAGTGTAACGTTTTAAAAATTAAAGATGGGCATTTTTGAAGTAAAATTTCTTTAGTGGCGACTAGGGAGTAACTCAGATTTTTTTTCTGACGGAAGTAACGCTCAGTAAAGGAAAGGACGTACATGTCATACGCCACACCAATCGCGTCATACGCCACACCAATCGCGCCCCGAAAAAGAAAAACCACTGAAAAACCTATCTTTTCGATCTGCTTTCGCCGTTCCCCGAATTCATCGTGCAAAAATACGCGGAACCTGTTAGGGAAAGAAACGGCGAGAAAAACAGCCAAGAGCCGTATCTTTGTGGCATCAATAAGCATTTTGGAGGTACATCCAACCAGGAGCGTAAATTTTTAGAATCCAGAAATTTTTCATGGAGGGGGGGGGAGGTTACGACTACTGCAACTCATATACTATATGTATACGTGTGTGTGATAATGTAGTGAAGAATATACATTTTGTATGGCATATAATTCCTCATGCAGGGGGTGGTATGACCCCCTAACCCCCCCCTTGGCTACGCCACTGCATCCAATATAATATTTTACATGTAATCCCAACCTTACAGGAGGTTCTCGATAATCCTTATTTTTAGATGAATAATATACAATACATGGTTTTGGAAAATCACAAAGAAATGGAACCTGCCTGCAATCGAACCGAAACAGTAGATGAAAACGTCAGTTTAAGAACACTTTTCCTGGATTCTAACCCAACTTCCAGACAGAACAAGGGGATGGAACACCACAATTAAAGGGGCAGTGGTTGCAAACGAACCTAAACAGCAGAGGGAAATTTTCGTTTAAGAACACTGTTGGAGGATCATACTTCGATCCCACGAAGGTAAATTTATAGGAGGGGACACTTCTCTTAGAAAGTTGGATAACGCCGTTGTTGCAAACAGATGGCGCTACGCACACTAGGTAACTGCACATCTTCTGCTTCTACGCATCTCAGGTTGTTTATATTTCCATCGAGGCGAAGTAAATGGAGATCGTTGAATTAGCAGAACTTCAAAAAATTAAATGCATAGACTTATGAACGTGATATATAGTACTTACTGGCTTCAGGTGTGTTTTAATTACATAATTATGTGTGTCTTAGAATAATATTTCGTTATGAATATAGACAATAGTTTCGAAACGAAGTGATATTATTATTTGTCAAATGCCAGTTACCTTGGCCGTTAGGCCATTAAACTCCTAAATATTATGCACGTCATGTCTGTTATTATTTTGCCCAAAAGCTGTATTTTAAGAAATGTTAATAAATTTAGAAGAATGTAGTTTGTGTGAAGGCAATATTTATAATGATATATATAGTCTAATGATATATATATTTATATGTAGTACTAATATATATACAACGGTTTAAGAATACGGGTATGTAACACCACAAAGAAACAAACACTGGCTGCAAACGGTTTATGAACAAAATAGAAGAATAACAAATGAACACTCCGTGGATTCTAACCCAACCTCAAGACGGAGCAAGCAACGGTTTAACACGGGAATGGAACACTACCAAGAAACGGACCCTGGCTGCAATCAATCTCAAACAATATACAGAACCTGCAGCTTAAAAAATGAGATACAGAATAATAATTCGAAACCTACCAGCAGACGAAATAAACGCTTAAGAATACTGTGATAGAAAAACACACACACAAAAAAAATACATAAATAAATAATAAAAAATTACACTCCCTGCATTCGAACCCAACAAACAGATGAAAACATCAGTTAAACAACACAGTTAAAGTATAATACTAGACTATGTACATTCCCCCCATTCAAACACAACCTCCAGACGGAACAATAGTATAAGAATAAAACTACAACATGGACACTTCCTGGATTCTGAGTAATTTTCATGAATTACCGATGATTCTTACTGAAGATTTTAATGTTAATTTTCGCTCTCAAGAATCTCAGCCGTTAGTTGATTTTTTAAAAGAAAAATTTGATCTAACTATGAATACTTCTCGACTTCAATCAACAACGCGTTTCGATACAACAATAGATGCTGTATTTTCAAGAAAATTAGCAAATTTAGAGAGTAAAATTTATGTTTCACATTATAGTTACCACAAACCTATAATTTCATACATAAAAAATTACGATGACATTCAAGTACCTATTTCCAATGAATAATATGAATATAAAATTTATATAATCATTGTAAAGTACATGAATAATAAATATAATTAAATTATAATATGATATTTATTTTAAGTTTAATCATTTCAGTGATATGTGTCGTAAACGTCAAAGAAGTTTTACTTCAACCGCGCGTAAAGATTACATGCACACACTTTTTTCTTAACGTAGTCTTTTTTCGCTGCCTCATTTTGAACATTTTTTCAATTTGTATTGTCCACTTATCTCTAATAGATAAATAATAAAAGCGTGTTACCACCTTTTTTGCGACACCCTGTATAGATATATATAAATATACATGTTACTAAGTTTAAGTTAGAACACGTTATTAATGAATCGGAAACGGGGTTTTAAGGAACTGTTAAAGCGGCTACGGTTAAAGTTTTCACTGTCTGCTTTCCATCAGATTAAAAAAATCTGATGTGTACAACACATGACTTCCTTGCACGTCTATTAAATCAAATATATTTTCGACGCACTTCCTCTAAACTTATTTGTTTGAAAGAGATAAACTATCAGTAATAGTAAGGTTTAGCGATTTCTAGTCAAATATTTCGATATCGCCAAGATGAGTTCAGTTTGAAAGATTTCCTTCTGACACTTTATTTGGCGATATTTCACCAACAGCCGACAAACTTGAGATAGTTTGCGAGATTTTGGGGATAGCCAAAGTAGTCATTGACCACAGACTTTCAATGAATTGAATGCATCCATACACCTTAATGTATTCCTCAAGTCATTTGGCTCACCCTGTAAATAAATTCCCAGTCGATTGCTGTCAAAAAAGATATTGAAAACAGTTAGATATTACAAAATTTCTAAATACAAAAGTTCAAAATTCTACGGGTTAAAGTTTTAGAGTTATACAAAATACGAAATAATTTTTGGCGCCAAATTTGGCGATATATCGGCGAAACTCGTCAATGTCGACGACATATGGCGAGATTTTAAGCATGAACCAAACAATGACAGATTATCGCCAAATTTGGCGAAATTTCGCCAAAACTCGCCAAGAACGATGACAATTGGCGATACTTTGGGCATGGACCAAATGACTAACTATCGCCAAATTTTGCGATATTTCGGCAAAACTCGCCAAGGTCGAGGACAGACGGCGAGATTTTGGCCGTGGACCAAACAATGACTGTCTACAGTTGTATTATATTGAAGATGTCCATAGACATTAAAGTACTGAAATTCTTTTCGGTGGTCCTGTAAATAAACTCTCCAGTAGATTGGAACCAAAAATCGAGATGCACAACTAGATGTTACAACAGTCTTATATATGAAATTTCATAATAGTTTTTGAGATTTGAGTGTTAAATACGCACACACGTACACTAAAAGTCGCCAAGCTTGGCGACTTTTCGCGTAGTTCTTGAGGGAGGCACATGACCGTGGTCGGACCATTACCTAACTAATGTGGTAGGACGGTACTTTGCTTGAAATGGATGAATGTCCCTAAAATTGCCATTGGCCGTAATGTATTGGAAATCTTTTGAGTGTTCCTGTAGCAGAACTATAAATGATAAAGACACTTTTTTTAATGGAGAAATTCATTTTGTAACTCTTAACAGCATATATCACATCTGAGTCGTTTGAAAAAACCCAATACCACTAAAATACGCTGTAATGAATTTCGGCCCATAGAGCGTAATGCATTTAGAATCTTTTGAGCCTCTGTGTAGATAAAATATGCAGTCGAATCTAACCGAAAGGGGAGGTGCACAATTAGATGTTACAGCAATCCTAAATATAAAGTTCCAACATTCTACGACCAATAGTTTTTGACATATGAGAGTTTAATGAATTTCTCTCCATAGAGCGTAATGTATTTCGAATATTTTGGGAGGTCCTGTACATAAACTAGCCAGTCGAATGGAACCGAAAGGGGTGGTACACAATTAGATGTTACAACAATCCTAAATATAAAGTTCCAACATTCTACGACCAATAGTTTTTGAGATATGCGAGTTTAATGAATTTCGGCCCATAGAGCGTAATGTATTTCGAATCTTTGGGCGTTCCTGTACATAAACTATCCATTCGATTGCGACCAAAAGGGGAGGTGCACAACTAGATCATACAACAATCCTAAATATCGAATCTCAAAATTCTACGATCAATAGTTTTTGAGATATGCGAGTTACATACATACGTACGTACAGACGGCATGGAAAAACTGGACACAATAGACTGGCCGCTGGTCAAAATAAGTTGCAGACGCGTTTATAGGATCGTGCATGCTAGCTTACGATGAGATTCATCGAAAAAACTCTTAAAATTAAATTTAGAGGTAGTCAAAATCGGTTTTTTCGTCGAAATTTGGCCCCCAAAATTTTTCGGGATCACATTACTTCCTTCTACGTTGTATAAGGAAGTAAAAAATCTGATGTGTCCAACACATGACTTCCTTGCACGTCTATTAAATAAAAATGTTTTCTACGCACTTCCTCTAAACTTATTTGTTTGAAAGAGATAAAATATCAATAATAGTAAGGTTTAGCGATTTCTAGCCAAATATTTCGATATCGCCAAGCTGAGTTCAATTTGAAAGATTTCCTTCTGACACTTTATTTGGCGATATTTCACCAAAAGCCGACAAACTTGAGATAGTTTGCGAGATTTTGGGGATAGCCACAGTAGTCATTGACCACAGACTTTCAATGAATTGAATGCATCCATACACCTTAATGTATTTAAAGTCATTTGGCTCACCCTATAAATAAATTCTTAGTGGATTGCTGTCAAAAAAGATATTGAAAACAGTTAGATATTATAATATAGTTCTAAATACAAAAGTTCAAAATTCTACGGGTTAAAGTTTTAGAGTTATACAAAATACGAAATAATTTTTGGCGCCAAATTTGGCGATATTTCGGCGAAACTCGTCAATGTCGACGACATTTGGCGAGATATTAAGCATGGACCAACAATGACAGATTATCGCCAAATTTGGCGATATTTCGCCAAAACTCGCCAAGAACGATGACAAATGGCGATACTTTGGGCATGGACGAAATGACTGACTATCGCCAAATTTGGCGACATTTCGGCAAAACTCGCCAAAGTCCAGGACAGTCGGCGAGATTTTGGGCATGTATCAAACAATCACTGTCTGCAATTGTATTATATTGAAGATGTCCATAGACATTAAAGTACTGAAATTCTTTTCGGTGGTCCTGTAAATAAACTCTCCAGTAGATTGGAACCAAAAATCGAGATGCACAACTAGATGTTACAACAATCTTATATATAAAATTTCATAATAGTTTTTGAGGTTTGAGAGTTAAATATACACACACGTCACGAAAAGTCGCCAAGCTTGGCGACTTTTGGCACAGTTCTTGAGGGAGGCACGTGACCGTGGTCGGACCATTACCTAACTTATGTGGTAAGACGGTATTGTGCTTGAAATGGATGAATGCCCCTAAAATTGCCATTGACCGTAATGTATTGGAAATCTTTTGAGTGTTCCTGTAGCAGAACTGTAAATGATAAAGACACCTTTTTTAATGGAGAAATTCATTTTCTAACTCTTTTCAGCATATATCACTTCTGAGTCGTTTGAAATAGCCCAATACCTCTAAAAAACGCTTTGATGAATTTCGGCCCATAGAGCGTAATGTATTTCGAATCTTTTAGGCGGTTCTGTAGATAAACTATCCAGTCGAATGGAACCGAAAGGGGAAATGAACAACTAGATGTTACAACAATCCTAAATATAAAGTTTCAACATTCTACGCCTAATAGTTTTTGAGATATGCAAGTTTAATGAATTTCGGCCCATTGAGCGTAATGTATTTCGAATGTTTTGGGCGGTCCTATAGATAAACTATCCAGTCGAATGGAACCAAAAGGGGAAGTGCACAACTAGATGTTACAACTATCCAAAATATGAAGTTTCGAAATTCTACGCCTAATAGTTTTTGAGTTAGGCGAGTTTAATGAATTTCGGCCCATAGAGCGTAATGTATTTCGAATATTTTGGGCGGTCCTGTACATAAACTATACATTCGATTGCAACCAAAAGGGGAGGTGCACAACTAGATCATAGAACAATCCTAAATATCAAATCTCAACATTCTACGACCAATAGTTTTTGAGATATGCGAGTTACATACATACGTACGTACGTACGTACGTACATACGTACGTACGTACGTACAGACGGCATGGAAAAACTGACCACAATAGACCAGCCGCTGGTCAAAATGAGTTGCAGACGCGTTTATAGGATCGTGCATGCTAGCTTACGATGAGATTCATCGAAAAAACTCTTAAAATTAAATTTAGAGGTAGTCAAAATCGGTTTTTTCGTCGAAATTTGGCCCCCAAAATTTTTCGGGATCACATTACTTCCTTCTACGTTGTATAAGGAAGTAAAAAATGGATCATCTGACAGCTTTCCTTTGACTTAGGAGTCAAAGTTAGAATTTTTTCTGTCTTTACAGTGTGTTGAGCATCGATCCATGGATAAACTGTGTTTTCGTTTGATGCTTTAATAAATCAGAAGGTTGTTTTTATAAAACTCGAACTATGATCTTTTTATAAACCCCGAAGCCCCGTCTTCATTTTAACCCTTTGACGGGTAGTAGTTGCGTCGTGAAATCACCCTATTTCAGCGCTGTCACTGGTAGTCGCATAAAAAGTACGGTTAACCCTTTAACGCGCAGTGTTCCCGCTCTGGGAACACCCAACTCTGTCGTTTTGACTGTTGCCAGTCACGAAGAATAGATTTGTTATCTCAACACACTAACGTAAACGTATTAAAGACAAAACAAAACATTTATTTCTAACCTAACGTACAGCGTTAACTTGAACTAATTCATACATATACCGTAACTTGAATTTTATACAACACACTACGTACTTTTCTTTTTCTCATAATTTTATTACTTCCTTGTACGTAGTATAAGGAAGTATTGTGATCCCGAAAAATTTTGGGGGCCAAATTTCGACAAAAAAACCGATTTTGACTACCTCTAAATTGAATTTTAAACATTTTTTCGATGCATCTCATCGTAGGCTATCATGCATGATCATATTAACGCGTCTGCAACTCATTTTGACCAGCGGCGAGTCTATTGTGGCCAGTTTCTCCATGCCGTCTGTACGTACGTACGTATGTATGTAACTCGCATATCTCAAAAACTATTGGTCGTAGAATGTTGAGATTTGGTATTTAGGATTGTTCTATGATCTAGTTGTGCACCTCCTCTTTTGGTGATAATCGAATGGATAGTTTATGTACAGGACCGCCCAAAAGATTCGAAATAAATTACGCTCTATGGGCCGATATTCATTAAACTCGCCTAACTCAAAAGCTATTAGGCGTAGAATGTCCAAACTTCATATTTTGGATATTTGTAACATCTAGTTGTGCACCTCCCCTTTTGGTTCCATTCGACTGGATAGTTTATCTACAGGACTGCCCAAAACATTCGAAATACATTACGCTCAATGGGCCGAAATTCATTAAACTCGCATATCTCAAAAACTATTAGGCGTAGAATGTTGAAACTTTATATTTAGGAACGTTGTAACATCTAGTTGTGCACCTCCCCTTTTGGTTCCATTCGACTGGATAGTTTATCTACAGAACCACCCAAAAGATTCGAAATACATTACGCTCTATGGGCCGAAATTCAAAGCGTTTTTTAGAGGTATTGGGCTATTTCAAACGACTCAGAAGTGATATATGCTGTAAAGAGTTAGAAAATGAATTTCTCCATTAAAAAAAGTGTCTTTATCATTTATAGTTCAGCTACAGGAACACTCAAAAGATTTCCAATACATTACGGTCAATGGCAATTTTAGGGGCATTCATCCATTTCATGCACAATGCCGTCCTACCACATAAGTTAGGTAATGGTCCGACCACGGTCACGTGACTCCCTCAAGAACTATCCAAAAGTCGCCAAGCTTGGCGACTTTTGGTGTACGTGTGTGCATATTTAACTCTCAAATCTCAAAAAATATTATGAAATTTCATATATAAGATTGTTGTAACATCTAGTTGTGCATCTCGATTTTTGGTTCCAATCTACTGGAGAGTTTATTTACAGAACCACCGAAAAGAATTTCAGTACTTTAATGTCTATGGACATCTTCAATATAATACAACTGTAGACGGTCATTGTATGGTACATGCCCAAAATCTCGCCGTCTGTCCTCGGCCTTGGCGAGTTTTGGCGAAATATCGCCAAATTTGGCGATATTAAGTTTTTTGGTCCATGCCCAAAGTATCGCCATTTGTCATCGTTCTTGGCGAGTTTTGGCGAAATAGCGCCATATTTGGCGATAATCTGTCATTGTTTGGTTCATGCTTAAAATCTCGCCAAAAGTCGTCGAAATTGACGAGTTTCGCCGAAATATCGCCAAATTTGGCGCCAAAAATTATTTCGTATTTTGTATAACTGTAAAACTTTAACCCGTAGAATTTTGAACTTTTGTATTTAGAACTATTGTAATATCTAACTGTTTTCAATATCTTTTTTGACAGCAATCGACTGAGAATTTATTTACAGGGTTTGCCAAATGACTTTAAATACATTGAGGTGTATGAATGCATTCAATTCATTGAAAGTCTGTGGTCAATGACTACTTTGGCTATCCCCAAAATCTCGCAGACTATCTCAAGTTTGTCGGCTTTTGGTGAAATATCGCCAAATGAAGTGTTAGAAGGAAATCTTTCAAATTGAACTCAGCTTGGCGATATCGAAATATTTGGCTAGAAATCGCTAAATCTTACTATTATTGATATTTTATCTCTTTCAAAGAAATAAGTTTAGAGGAAGTGCGTCGAAAATATTTTTGATCTAATAGACGTGCAAGGAAGTCATGTGTTGGACACATCAGATTTTTTTTTTTAATACCATCGCTTATACGTTGCCACCATTGAATTTGTATTACACTCTCAATATAATTAATCGTGCTTGTGTCAAAAATGTGTGATAATAAAAGAAATATTAGCATTAAGAAATGTTTAGTGTCTACAGATTTGATTTCGATAAAAATAGTTTCGCGTGTCATTGCTCCACGAGAATCCTTTACTTTTTAGCATGTCATTTCCCGTAAAAAAAATTGTCACTATTACTTTTAACAGCACAGACATCTGCTGAAAAATGGAAGAATGAGAGAACAGCTGGATAGATTGCCCATGCTGAAAAAAAGGGCAGCCATTGCCATCGCTCGATTTAACTACCAGCAAGTTGGCGGACGATCGAAACGTTCATCGCGTGCCACAGATCTAGAGACCCTTTTTTGACGACAGCTGGCTGTGCAGCTGCGTCAAAAAGGGGTCTCTAGATCTGTGGCACGCGATGAACGTTTCGATCGTCCGCCATCTTGCAGGTAGTTAAGTCGAGCGATGGCAACGGCTGCTCTTTTTTCAGCATCGGGAAAGGGTTGCGCCTCAAAGGGTTAAATAATCCCAACCAGTGTGCGGCCACACAGGCAGCTGCGTCAGCAAACTTCTTTAGCTGTGTGTCGCCAGATGGCCTATTCGATCGACCGGCTTGTTGTTTGGTAGTTGAATGTTTCGATGGCAACGGCTGCACTTTCTCAGCGTAATCCCTGCATCTTTAGCGTAAATAGGTTAGGATACCTTAAAAAAGACCCCTACTATAAGCCTAGATCTCTCGTTCAGATAGTTGGCCTTAATCCCACAACAACACGCTTTCTCAGAGTTGATGAGTCTATCCAGATGGTCTTCTTTTACTAACGTGGAAAATACTTGCGTAACAAAGAGTTAAATGGGAAACTGTTGCCGAAACTAACACATAGCGTTTATAACGATATTTTGTAAAGGATGAACGCAGAATGTATAGCTAACATCTCACACTGAACTTTGAGATTCTTATATGCACAGGTACATAAACTGCAAAGGTTCGAATCTTTTGCGCCGCGCCCCGGAAAACTCGCCATCATCATTGTAGGACCGCAGCTTTTCTGTTATTTCCAGCGGAGAAAATTCCAAAGGCAACCAAAAACGCACCGCTCTCTGTCTAGTTTGGAATCAGGCACAAGCCATTCATCCGATTTCATTCGCGGATACATGAGCAGGTTAATACATCAGAAAACGTCATAATTATCTGATCGCGATTTGTGCTAAAGTAGAGAGTCTTACAGAGATCCGGTTTGACACGGATTTTTACTTGTTTGAAGTGACCAGAATGGAACATAAAAATTTATGTTTTGAAGTGCTATAAAAAAAAAATTACAAGATTTGTGAAGATTTTCTTAATCGCGTCAAAGAGAAGATCAGTGGACCGCTATCAAATAAGTCCTAAAAGAGTCCAAGTGGAATATACACTCTATAACAAAAAAATCGACGCACCAAGAAACAATCATCGGATTGCTTTGAAATTTCGTATGCATGAATGTTTTGAACAGATATGCAAATGATTCAAATTTGGTGTCCAATGAATGAATAGTTTGATCTCTAGCGCATCGGAACTGCGCATCCAGTAGACGTATATAAGGAGCAGTTCTTCAACGGTTGTTAAAACTTTCGGTTCTATTGCGATTCAGATGACCTTTCAACAACTTAAAAAATGCCTCGCTGCAGGATTCGTGCTTATTACGAGCAACTGTCAGAGTTTGACAGAGGTCGTATCATTGGATTGAACGAGGCCGGTTGGACTAATCGGAGAATCGCTCGTCATTTGAGTCGAACCGATGCGACGATTCGAAGATGCTATCAAAGATGGGTGGAAAATGGCAGAGTGCAGTGTCCGGATGGTTGCGGTCGACCTAGGGCTACAACATATCGTGAGGACAGAGTGATGGTCCGATCAGCTGTCACAGCGCCTTCTTCATCTCTATCAACCATCAGACGTTCAACCCAAACACCAGTGTCTATCATGACTATTCACAGACGGTTGAGAGAGCGAAATCTACGCTTGCGCCGACCGTTACGCCACCTGCCACTCACGCCTGCCACTCACGCCTGCACACTGCCGAGCCAGATTACAGTGGTGCAGGGCTCGATCAGGTTGGAATGATGCCGACCGGGGACGCATAGTCTTTTGCGACGAATCCCGCTTCCAACTGTGTCCTGACGATCATCGAAGACGTGTTTGGAGACGCACAGGGCAGAGGGGGGATCCTGCTTTCACTATTGCACGCCACACCGGCCCTCAACAAGGCATTATGGTCTGGGGTGCCATTTCCTTTGACAGCCGGACCCCTTTGGTCGTCATTAGAGGTACACTTACTGCACAGCGGTACGTGGACGACATCCTAAGACCTGTTTTGCTACCGTTCCTTTTGCAGTGCCCTGGGCTGGTTTTTCAGCAGGACAATGCCAGACCACATACGGCTCGTGTTGCTCTAAACTGTCTGCAAGCTTGTCAAACTCTTCCTTGGCCTGCCAGATCGCCAGATCTCTCTCCCATCGAGCATGTCTGGGATATGATGGGAAGGCGATTGCATCTGGCACGGACTGTTGATGACCTCGTTCGACAATTGGAGCGAATTTGGCAGGAAATACCGCAGGAGACCACCCGGGAGCTTTATTGGTCCACCGTGTGGCAGCTTGTATCCAGAGTAGCGGCGGGTCAACACCTTATTGAACTTGTTACTGTAAATCTGAAATAAATTATTCAATTGTTCTGAAATTTTAATCATTTACTATTCTGTACAGTGTCTTCCTATCCACCAATTTTCCTCTCACTCGGACACCTCCTTCTTGGTGCGTCGATTCATTTGTTATAGAGTGTATGTTTGTAGTCTGTGGGGGCAGTGGCGGCTCGTCTATTTGAGCACATGAGCATGTGAACTCCCGAAGATTACGAGATTTGTGAAGATTTTTCTTAATCGCGTCAAAGAGAGGATCAGTGGACCGCTATCAAATAAGTCCTAAAAGAGTCCAAGTGAAATATATGTTTGTAGTCCGTGGGGGCAGTGGCGGCTGGTCTATTTGAGCACATGAGCATGTGAACTCCCGAAGATTACGAGATTTGTGAAGATTTTTCTTAATCGCGTCAAAGAGAGGATCAGTGGACCGCTATCAAATAAGTCCTAAAAGAGTCCAAGTGAAATATATGTTTGTAGTCCGCGGGGGCAGTGGCGGCTCGTCTATTTGAGCACATGAGCATGTGAACTCCCGAAGATTACGAGATTTGTGAAGATTTTTCTTAATCGCGTCAAAGAGAGGATCAGTGGACCGCTATCAAATAAGTCCTAAAAGAGTCCAAGTGAAATATATGTTTGTAGTCCGTGGGGGCAGTGGCGGCTCGTCTATTTGAGCACATGAGCATGTGAACTCCCGAAGGGAAAACTAAAAACTAAATATACTAATAAATTAAATTTTAAAATATATAAAGTACACTTCTAGATTTTTGTGAATTTAAATCTGAGTTTTTCTCCCCCACCCCTACACACACTAACATTAACTATGCTTAGCTCATCATAACGAACGCACTGTATAGTACATTACTACAGCATAAAACATGAGGTCTTTACCTCGATCGCACGTGCGATCGGAGAAATGCCCTTCTAACAGCTCTTTGAGAACAGAAGCGGATAGAACAAAGAAGAGGTAAGGCACTGCTGATATCATTCCGTTCGCACATATTCCGTGTGCGCACGGACCATTTTTTTTTTTTTTGCGGTTATCTCTTCGGAACTCTTCCTTGGTTTGCTATGTTCGGTTAGTTAATCCATTTTTTTCCTCCATTTTCTTATTATTTTATTTATTTTTATTATTTTTCAGTACATTTTTTTTACATACTAGTGTAAATAATTAAGATGGGAGTAAAGTAAGTGTTTTGGAGCTAAAACAATGACATTTTTCAATATTGTCTTTGAAAAGAACAATTAAAATAAAATTAATCAAGCCAACACCTTTGTTTAGGACGAAATGTAAGACTAGAGATTACGTTTTCTTAAAAGTTGTACGCATTTCTTTCCTTTAATCACTGAAAACTCAAATATATTTCAATTTGTAAGCTGCTTCGTATCTGCATATTTAATTTTTGAAATTTGTTTTGTGGACCTCCATTTAAATAACCCACGAGCCACTGCATAGGGGTTACCTAAACGGTGTATTTCGAAAAAGACACTCGATTTTGGTACATAAATATAAATAAACTAATTATGCCATTCACTTAAAAATTTTTAGAATGTCTCTTTACAAGCTGTACTGCACACTGTAGTAAAAGATAAGCCTGTATCAGTTTCGAAACTTTCTCAAAAAATTCTTAAATATCGAAAATTTAGCAGGATGTGTCACTCTTCGAAAATATTTGCTGTGCAATTTCATATTGAAGAATTTTTCCCGAAAGTGGCATAGAAGTCACCGTTGTTTTCCATTTATAACGATGGGTAATATGGATTGAAAAGAACCATCTCGAATTTCATAGAGTCCCTGGCGCGATTAGTTTATTTTAATTTGTGTAAATAGACAGTGAGATAAATTTTGTTTCTTCGAAGTACACCCAAACATTGGAGAAGAACAAATACTTAAGGAAACATGCTTTTTTATAAGGACTTAAATTGCAACAAAAAGGGCTCCCTTTTCAAAAAAACATCAAAATATGAAAATGGAAAGAGAAACAAATATTTTACATGATTAAATCCGCTTTCGTGATTTCTCCAAGAGCGCTATACTTGCCTTAAAAACCTGAATGCTGTGCCCACGGGATATCATGCCTGTTCAGCGTTTAAACAGGCTTCTCACGATATCTTCGTCACTGAATCTTGAGTCCGGTTCAGCTCTGCAAGAAAATTCCGTTACATGTTAACACACCACTCAAAATTCTATGTCCTTAGACGTTCGTTATTTGTAAATATAACAGATAGACTTCATTATCAAGGCATTAAAATTCGAATAAAATAATGGGGAACGCACTCGTGCAAGTATATTGCACATCAGAACGGAAGTCAGCATCTAAAAAGTGCAGTAATTCCTCGACTTACGCGAATCCGAAGATACGCGATTTTCAAATCTTGTCGATTTCTCTTTTGCGTGATGACTTCTATATCAAAATAACTTCAGTTTACGGTTTTAATCATATAATTTGATGTATACATATGTATTATCTAAGATTTTATTTTTTTTTCTTAATTAATGTTTTCTTAAGTCTCCGACCCCAATTAAAAATACTTTTTATGAACATATTTGTATGAAAAATCCTACCTACAGTTACGCGAATACGACTTACGTGGTAATTGCTCAGTCCCACCTTCTGCGTAAGTTCGAGGTATTACTACACACAATCTTCTTGAGAGTAAAAAGTTAGGAATTTACGGCTTGATAAAATGAATATTGGCTTTTTACAAAATATTTTGGATAAAAAGGGTTCATTTTTATACTCTCAAGTATAGAATATGAATGGATTATTTTCAATATTCGGTGCCATTTGCAGTCCACGTGTAAAATATATTTTTACAAGGTATCAGAAAATTTAAATGATTTTTCTTTTTATGATGGTTTTTATCACACAGTTTCAGTACGGAAACAATAGATTAAAAAACATACTATTTAATAATTGAAAAAAGAGAAATGACTAAACATACTGAAATTTTGCTGCCCGAAATCACAGAACATAAAACGTGTCAAGCAGAATTAGTGCCCAAAAAGTAACATTTCTACCCTGACATGCTTTAACATTGTGAAATAGAGTTTAAATTACATTATGAAATTTTTAAAAAAGATTTTAAGAAAAGTACAAGACTTTTGATAATTAAATTTAGCTGTCCAGACATTGTTGTCATGTCTGTTACTATACATTATTTTCAACTTTTTAAACAACAGAATTGAATTTTGAGGATAGTAACATCTGTTTACCGTTAGAGCGTGGTCGAAAAAAAATTTAGACCTACTTCTTTAGTTTTTGGCATGTGACTGAAAAAGCAAAAGTCTATTTGACATAAGTATTTTTATTGCATGTCATCTCTGTTACCTCAATTAATCCTATTAAATATGTTTATTTGTTTGTTAATTCAATTGATTTATTTAGATCGTTAGTTTTTTCGTCTAAATTAATGTCTCTTTTCATGTTCGTGTGGAATTATTTAGACTCATGAATTTTTGTTCTTTGAAATGTCGTGTTCGTTACTAATAAGTAACAGACATGACAAACAGTAACTCATAAAAACATGAAAAATATTTTTTACACTATATGGACAAAAGGAGTCTATATTTATGTAATATATCACTTTGAATTATTTTGTGCTAAGCATAAATGTACAAATTTTAGGGAAAATATCCGGTAACAGACATGACAAGTTTCATCAAGTGTGATAATGGAAAAATCTAAAATAAAGAAAGAAAGAAAGAAAAGAAAAAATGCACGAATGACACTCAAATAATGTTCAGAAACAAGGTATATTTTATAATATGGAAAAAAAAAACTACTTTTTTAAAATTTTATTTTTGCTTTGTAAGTTTCCAAATGACACCCAATTTTGAAAATGACCCGTTTAGACCCATAAAAGTTGGATGCTTTGGCTCTCATTTCACTCTACATTGGTGGCTTGTATTAATTATGTTTTAGATAGTAAGAAATGTGCTCCAGTCGCCGAATGTGTTTTAAATATAAAAGAAATTATCTGAAAACATAAATTAGCATAAATATTTTCATTCCGACTCATTTTCGTGAAATGGTAATGGCAAAGGTACGAGGGCGCAAAGTTGAAATTCGGAAAGAGCACATCGAAGAGAGAAAGAGCCCATTTTCAAAACTCCAGGAAATCTTTCCAGGCAAGGCCTTTTTTTTTTTTAACCAAATGACTGGACTACTATGGGAAGGTTTTCTTTAAAGCGTACCATCCTTACTATATAGTTACGCTGATCCCTGACTTCAAAATAAAACTTAGGAAAATTACTTTATTTGGGTAGAAAAGTTAAAAACTATCTCATGTACGCCACAGTTTCATTTCGAAACCTATTGATTTACCTTTTTGCGATTTCAGTACGATTGAAAAACTTTCTCGAAATTTTTCAGATTTTCCTTTGCATAATGCTTTGAATTCAGAGTTAATTTAACAACTTAAGTAGCAGCAATGTTACTTTGGTAACTGTAATAGGAAAAGTACTATACAAAATTATTATCGTTTTTTTTTGGGGGGGGGGAGTAAACGTATTGATTGTAGAGCGCTAAAATATGATTTTTTGTGAAATTTATTTTTCTGACCCTGTCGTAATTGCTTCCATAACGGTCTTTTTTCTGTAGTAGACAGAGATTCTACGCGATTTTTTTTTTTTTTTCATTTTATAATTTCTTGCCAGAAAGATTTTCCTAGAATTTTTTCCTAAAACATTTTTTTTTAAATTGTAGTGCTACGAACACAATTGAAGTGTTTCTTACAACATTTTTTAATTGATGTCAAAAATATGGTAACTCTGCATATACGGAGACCGTTCAAAAAGTATGCCGTGGAAAAAGAAGTACAAAAGATGCAGGCAGACTAAGGGGAGGGGGAGAGGGGCTTCCGAAGGCGGAGATTTCTTTTAAGCAAAATCAAATCTCTTTGTTAGAAATTCTGTCTTTTAATCCCATATTGGTTTTCCTCTCTTAAAACCTGTTTTCTGGCCATGAAACAAAAAGACTGTTAGAACTCAACAAACAAATATTTTTTAAAGTAAAAAGTATGTTTGAAAAGTAATTCTTCATGCTCACAAAAACGCAAAATAGGATATTGGTGCATTTGGTTACGACTACAAACTGCCAGAAACTGGGGAACTTTCGGGAAAAAAAAAAAAAAAACACTGAACTACTTAACCCTTTAACGCGCAGTGATCTCACTCTGGGAACACCCAACTCTGACGTTTTGACTGTTGCCAGTCACGAAGAATAGATTTGATTTCTATAAAAATAGTTGCGGGTGACATAGCTTCACGAGAATCCTTTAAATTTTAGAACGTCATTTCCCGTAAAAAAATTGTCACGATTATTTTTAACAGCACTGGCATCTGCTGAAAAATGGAAGAATGCGAGAACATCTGCAGAGATTGCCCAATGCTGAAAAAAAGGCAGCCGTTGCCATCGCTCGACTTAACTACCAGCAAAATGGCAGACGATCGAAACGTTCATCGCGTGCCACAGATCTAGAGACCCTTTTTTGACGACAGCTCGCTGTGCCGGGCACAGCCAGCTGTCGTCAAAACTTTTCGTCAACCGGGGACTTTTGTTCCTTCCCGATCATAAGTACAGAATGGTATCGATTAAAGCTCTAAGGAGATCAGATCTAACTAAATACAGAATTTAAATTTTTATACAGCTTCCGTACATAAAAATCCCAGTTAGTAAAATGTGCCCCATACATTAATTAGGTGACGGACAAAATTTCTGACTTTCATCATAAAAAGGCTCAGAGAAATGTTTAAACATGGTTGGTAAGGGGTTATACAATACCAATGTAAAAGTGTATGTGTGCGTGCAAAAAAAATTTTTTTTTTTGTAATTTGGGCACAGTTCCTGAAACGCCACCTTCCGATGTGATATTTTTTTTTCAAGAGCCACTGAAAAGTAGTTTAATTCAACACATATTTATTTTCATATCTCTGAGCCTTTTTTATTTGAAAAGCTGAATTTTTGTGCATCATTTAATTAAAACATAAGGGCATTTTACGAATTAGGAATTTTTTTTTTTGTACAAGGGCCTTATGAAAATTTAAATTTATAGATTTAATTTCCAAAAATTTTCAATCAACAGCATAAAATTCTGAACTTTCTTTTACGTAACTCTGTAATTTATTTTATAGGTTTGTGATCAATATATAAGGAATAAAAATAGGCCAGAGTTTTGGGGACAGCCCGCACACATGCATGCGCTCATGTGTGTGAGATAATGGACTGAGTGAGTGAATGCTTGAGCAAGTTCTCTGATTGTCAGACGGTGGTGAGATGAGGCACCCGTAATTCGCTGGGCAAATTCCCCGGCTCATCACTGAGACCTGATTATATTCTTTAACGAGCCGAGCTATTGCAAAGCTGTAGACAGTGAACTACGACACTTACGAGGCGGCCCTTTCGCAGACAGACTTGCATCGTCCATTCGCGCACTTTTTCGTGCAGCGTCGTGCATCCGACGTGCTCATGTTGCAGCTGAGTACGATGAGGACGAGGAAGAGTCCAACAACGAAACCTGAATGGGAACGCATGGTTAACTTTTCGAGCTGAAAGAGAAAAAAGAAAAAAACATCGGAATTCTTTCATGGAGAAGAACACAGACGAACTCACTTTCGGTAAAAAAATCCTTGACCTCAATAATTAATTATTATCAGTTAGAGGTGTCACCATGTTCTATTTGGAATACAGCAGAGCTCGCAAAATACACCCATTGTTTATTAGACCTAATTAAGAAACAGGACTAATACTTGAAAATTTGTTCGAATGATACGTGACACACCCTGCATATTATACGATGGACAAAATTTCAGACTTTCTTCATAAAAAGGCTCAGTGAAATGTTTAGACATGGTTGGTAAGGGCCTATACAATACCAATAATAGTAAAAGTGTATGTGTGCATGCAATCATTAATGGTTTTTTTTTTTTTCGTATTTTGGGTACAGCTCCTGAAACGCCACCTTCCGATGTGATTTTTTTTTCAAGAGCCTCTGGAAAGTAATTTAAGACAACACATATTTATTTTCATATCTCTGAGCCTTTTTAAGGTTAAAGGCTTAATTTTCTGCATCATATAATAAAAATATAAGGGCATTTTGCTAATTAGGAATTTGTCTCAGCATGACACAGTGGTTATGTCACCGGAAATGGTAGTCGGGTGAAGTGTGAAGGTTCCGGGTTCGAGTCCCATAGCGCGTCCGTCGACCTAACCGTTCCGAGTTTTTCGTGGTTTTCCCCGAAACTGAGCGTAAATACGTGTTAGGACCCCTTAAAAAGACCCCCATGAAGGGCACCAGTTTAGGCCTAGATCCCTCGTGCAGGTATTTGGACTTAACCCCACAGCACTAATTAGGAATTTTTCTCGCAAAGGGAATTATGAAAATTTAGATTTAATTTCCAAAAATTTTTAATCAACACCATACAATGCTGAACTTTCTTTTGAGTATCTCTGTAATTTATTTTATAGGTTTGTGATCAATATTAAAGGAATAAAAGTCTAGGTCAGTGTTTTGGGGACAGCCTGCATACATGCACGTTTGTGAGTGAATGGACCGGGTGAGTGGAGGCTTGAGCAAGTTCTCTGATCGTCAGACGGTGGTGAGTTGAGGCACTCATAATTTCCTGTGCAGATTCGCCAGTTCATCACAGAGACCTGATTATATTCTTTAACGAGTCAGATTATATTCTTTAAAGAGTCAATTTATTTTATGGGACTATCACCAATATTTAAGGAATAAATGTCTAGGTCAGTGTTTTGGGGACAGCTTGCATACACGCATGCGTTCATGTGTGTGAATGAATGTAATACCCTATGGAGATTCGCCGGTTTATCACCGAGACCTGATTACAGTCTTTAACGAGTCGAGCTATTGCAAACCTGTAGACACTGAAGTACGACACTTACGAGGCGGCCCTTTCGCAGACACCCTTGCATCGTCCATTCGCGCACTTTTTCGTGCAGCGTCGTGCGTCCGACGTGCTCGTGTTGCAGCTGAGTACGATGAGGACGAGGAAGAGTCCAACAACGAAACCTGAATGGGAACGCATGGCTAACTTTTCGAGCTGAAAGAGACAGAAAAGAAAAAAACATAGGAATTCTTTCATGGAGAAGAACACAGACGAACTCACTTAATGGAATAAGGAATATCTCGCTTGTTGTAGTAAATTTTCAATGTACCAAACCGTAATAATGAGTCAATGTGATCCCGGATAATCGAATGTCCCGCTTATTAGAATAAATTTTCGCGTCAAATTGGCTATTCCAATAAGCGGGTTCGACTGTACATGTAAAGTCGAACTTGCTCATAACGCCATGGAATGGACCGAAATATAATGGAAGATTTTTTTAAATGTCCACTACGTTATCAAATTTTTCGTAGCAGAATTTCCCGACATATGGCTCTGCTGTATGAAATAGTTGACATATGTTGCTATTAATTTATTCTGTGGCTTCCAACTGCACTTGAATGTTTTTTTTAAGAAAATAAATGGATTAAAATATTAAGGTGAGAACATTTTTTTATTCAATGCTCACTATGTTACCTTCTTTATTTTAAACTGTTATGTCTTTCAGATTAAAGTTGAATGCCTTTTTAAAACGTTATGGAACTTGATGATAACTAGGCCACAGATTATATGCACTTAAAAAATTACAAAATATGCATCAAAAAATCTTAAAATTTGCACTAAAAGCCTAAAAATATGGCCAAAAAATCTAAAAATAAGCACCAAATAACTGAAAAATATGCACAGATAAATTTTTATTTAATGTTTATTTTTAATTTTTTGTCTGAAATCCCTCAAATTATACTCAATTTAAAAAACTACTGCGTGTCTGAACACTTAGTATACAAAAATTTGCAATTTTAAGGAGCGAACAATAAACTGCTCGTATATCGTCATTGAACAAATTCCGAGAATCACAATTTTTACATTCTTGGCGGGAGATGGATGACGGGGAGGGGAGGAAGGGTAGTCTCATCAGATTTTAGCTGATTTTACAACACTATTCTCATTGCAATTTTTCTGTATCCTGAGAAAATTGAGAGGTGGGCGTTGATACCAGTATGGGGAAAGATAGCTTTCTTCATCCCCTGAAAGAAGTGTGCAATATTTCTATGAATAATAACGAGTGGGGGAAGGGAAGCGAAAAAAATTGAACTATTTTGCTGGAAACCTGAGGCTGTATAATTTTTTCAAAGCGTGGGATTTAAAGAGTTAAAGAAAAAAATACTGAAAGAAAGGTTACAAATTCAAAGCTAAAGAGATTGAAAGATGCATCCAACAGAGAAAATACGTCATTTTATGCAAAATCACCAAAAACACCTGTAATATGCAATTGCATATGCAAATATGCGATTGATGCAAATATGCATTCTATGCAATTGCATATGCAAATTGGCGATTGCTTAGAATCCGCGGTCTGATTATAACAACATAAAAGGCAAGCCTAAATAGAAGAAACGAAACCAGTCAACCCTAAGTAAAGAATTTTTTGATCCACTCAGTTATTAAGAGTTTCACTATTGCAAACAAAGCAGAACATTCACCATACGACGATTATGCTGAAATATAGTGAATTGTAACCTCAATATATTCTGTCCAGAGCAATGAAACTATTAAATTACTGTATTTAAATTTGTTATTTTTCGTCTTTCTATAACGCACAATAAAATATGTTTCTGCATTTCATTTATTCATGCGATCTTCTCTTTTCATGAGAGCGGGTGTTTGAGCTGCTTCAATCTATTCGCTATTTTGCCTGGAGGTAAATGGTTTTTCCTCTTTTAAGTAACAAGAAGGGGAAAAAAAACGGTCATCTGTGTTGCATCAAAAAGCATCAACTATCGATGTCTAACTATCATCATGAGATCTTGAATAATGTTTTTATAACCATACATACTTTTAGAAATTTTTCACAGAAAACTAAAACGAACTTCAATATTGTTTGTTCTGTTGATTTTAATACAAATTTTCCTGCTCTGCATTTTTTCTCATCTGTATTATAATTGGGCCACGCCGTGGATAAGACACTGAATATAGTAGATGGCAGATACGTGAAGGTAGCGCTTTCGAGCCTACCGAGCGGTTGTCTTTTCTAACGGTCTGGAATTCGAGGTGGTTTTCTCCAGATTTAACGTGAATACGCGTTAGAAACCCTTAAATTTTCTATCGCACAAGGCAGCCCCTCCCAGGCAGATGTCAAATGTATGGATTTGCCATAACATCAAATCTAATGTAATCTAACCTCTACGTTGTAGAACGAGAACATTGAAAATCGAAACCCAGTTTTTTGCAATTTTGGGAATATTTTTACACTTTTACTTAAGTGGTACGCTTGAACATGTTCTTATATTTTATACAAACTTAGTTTAAAGTATAGTCATTTTTGAAAAGGTGATATTTTTTCAAAGTAATTTTAAATAAAAATGTTTGATTATTTATACCCTAATGTTCATTTTGTACATCAAGATTCTAATTTCTATTTCCAAATAATGCAGTTATTCAGATTAATATGTTAACGGTTGTCATTCGCATGATTGTGTACATTTAAAAATAAAATAAAATTTCTTTTGAACTTTTGAAAATTTTAGTTACATCAAACCAACTGCACAGTATTCAAATACTCCTATTCTATAGATTTTATTAACAAAGATATTCGTAAATAATAACCCAGAATATAAATGGAAAAAGAAGCATGGAATTTTTAATCTTCTTTTTAAGTTCTGCCCACATGATTCTAAATACACTTGCATAGAATAAATCGCAATTTTCAAATTGGTACACCTAATATTGATATATACTTACATTAATATTTATTTTTAGGAAAATGCTAAAACCCTTGCTGTCCTCAACTATTTGTACGGAATTCTAAAATGATATCTTCTCAATTCCCCCCCACCCATTCATTCTTTGTTCAAACGCTTTTTACTTGTTTGTTAAAAATCATGCTGGTGTATGCATTATAAATATAATAATTATGTAATAAAAGATAACTAATTTCTTTTCTTTCTTTCTTTTATTTTCTTTTGTTTACTTAAAAAGCCAAAATTCATTTGTTGTTTTTAAAAAATTATATTCTTAAAAAGTTGATATGTCTCTATAAAGGATGTTATAAGATTAATTAAAACGCTTCCTGCCCCTGGGTAATAATTCTGAAGCACAAAAAGTGGTCATGTCTTCAAATTAAATCAAACGCGTAGCTAGAAATGAGACAATGGACTGTAAGATGATGGAAAGGTTATGTATTTAACCTCTATGTGTGAAAATGTAGCATGATAATATTATTATATGTCATCTGCGACATTTGGTACGAAGGAACAGCAAGTCTTAATACAGTCTAGCCTGTTTATCTCGAAAACTTTCACATCTCGAAATTTCTGAAATCCTCTACAATTACAATCTAAATTCTATTCATTTTCCATGCTCTCGAAAAACTTTCCGTCAAAAACCTGTGTATCTAGATTTTTGGATAGTATAAATCAGAAAAAATCAATGATCCAAGACCTCCTTTCTTCAACAACAAAAGTTGAATGCATACCGATGCACCTAAAACGACGAAAGAAAAAAAAAGTAGAGGATGCCGTAGAATGTTTAACAATTCTTCTTAAATCTCTGTAAAATGTTGGTCACGAGCTCAGACAACCTTAGAAAGCTAACAGAAACAAAGAAGTTAGACATCAAAAGTCACTGAAAGACTAATTTTATTGTTAAATGTAGGTATATATTTTTGGAAAAATTTTCGGATGAATAAGTCTGAAATCTTACATCCAATCTGCTATGATACCACTGTATTTTTCTACAACAAAAGCAATTAAACATTTATCAAGTGATCGCATTAAAACACTCTATAACTCGTAACCTCTTTATCTCGATTTCTCCCCTTTCCCTTAAGATTCGAGATGAGCAGCTCCGACTAATAACTAATTGTCAGTCGAACGATATAGCTCATCTTCTGACCGCAGATGACACTGCGCAGGACAAATGGTCAAGGAGGTTAAACAGATAAGATTTTGAGTGATCTATTTCTCAATGTTTGATGCTTATATTAACCCTTTGAGGCGCAACCCTTTCCCAATGCTGAAAAAAAGGGCGCACAGCCAGCTGTCGTCAAAAAAGGGTCTCTAGATCTGTGCCACGCGATGAACATTTCGATCGTCCGCCATCTTGCTGGCAGTTAAGTCGAGCGATGGCAACGGCTGCCCTTTTTTCAGCATTGGGCAATCTATCCAGCTGTTCTCGCATTCTTCCATTTTTCAGCAGATGTCAGTGCCGTTAAAAATAATCGTAATAATTGTTTTACGGGAAATGACGGACTAAAAAGGAAAGGATTCTTGTGGAGCTATGTCACCCGCAACTATTTTTATAGAAATCAAACCTATTCTTCGTGACTGTCAACAGTCAAAACGTCAGAGTTTGGTGTTCCCAGAGCGAGAACACTGCGCGTTAAAGGGTTAATGCTTTTCGAGAGAAATAGTCAAAATTACCGTGATTTTGCAAGAAGTTCGATTATTACATTAAAAAGAAATTCATGTCGTCTGCATTCCACTAGACTGGCATAAAAGCCGTAGTAAAGGGAGAGGCCGAAAGAATATTGAAAATACGTTTCCAAAATGTGAAGAATTAAGGTAGTTTAATTAAATTTTTTGTTTCTCTCACACTTAGCAGTTTCTGAGTCTTTTTTGTGCATTTTTTTTTTAGAACTGAACAGCTTAAAATTTTATTATCATGTGAATATGACTTTGTACGTTCCAATGCTGAAGAGAAATGCGGTTCGTTTACATCTGAATAAATTCTCAGATCTTTTTTTCTGTTTTTTTTTTTCAGAATTATCAGATAATATTTAATTTAGATGAGAAAACAATAAAAGGCTGGACAATAACATCAAGTATCAATTTATTTTTTGTGCCGGCAGTTTTATCAACCACCATCCAATCCAATAAAAGATATAACGAAAGATAACAGTTTAGCATGTTTATAGTTTATTTTAATGCGGATAGATATTTTTTTACCTGAATATTATCAGAGTAATTGAAAAAGAAAGAAGCCAAATATAAGAAATTTATTGCAATATATATTAAAATTAACTTCTGACATACTTTCAAATTAAATGGAATTTCTATTACGACAGTATTTTTACGGAAAATCACTTAGCTGAACATTTAATAATACGGGATAATAGTAATTTTAGGTTAATTATCTCTCTAGTCTAAAAAAAAGTAACAGCCTCTGACGCCGCCGCCGCCTTTGCCGCTGTCAAGAGCTTGTTCGGCTATCTCCTCCTAAACCGTGGGGATTTGAGTTTAGACTAACGTAATAATAGGTTATGAGTATGTGTATATCGCCAAATAATGAAAAGTCGCCATTGGTGGCAAGCTATCCTAGCTGTTCCGTAGTTTTTATCAAAGAAACATATGAAGTACTGTTTTTTAGAGGTAATTACTAACTATACATACACGCAAGTCGCCAAATTATGAAAAATCGCCATAATTGGCTAATATGCAAAGTGTTCCATGGATATCACAAAATCAAAAATAGTGCGAAGTTTAAATTTTTTTTGTTCCAAGAAACATGCAAGAACCAAGCAATGTGTAGCTCGGTAACATTCTAACTGATCCAACATTTGGGTTTTGTTAGTTGAAATTATGCCTTCTTCATTCAATTCCTACTGTTATGCCACACTCTCCCTATATATAAATCTTGTACAAATTTTCAATTTTCAAAATACTTTTTTATTCATCCACTCAAGTTCAAATACATTTTTTTAAACTTGTAGTGGATGACACTGGATGTTAATACAGTTTTGATCCCAATCAGCTTGATAATTTACCTACAGGACCGCCTAAAAGATTCTAAATACATTACGCTCTATGGGCCGAAATTCATTAAACTCACATATCTCAAAAACTATTAGACGTAGAATGTTGAAACTTTATATTTAGGATTGGTGTAACATCTACTTGTGCAGCTAGTACGATATCTCTGTTAGGAGCAATAATAATTATAATAAGATTTGCTTCTGCAGTGATGTCTTGCTGGTTATGGATACAGAAAGTGGATTTCAATTGGAAGTTTTACAATTAGATTTTACATTTTTTAAACAGTCGGGAAAATATTACAGGTAAATTTTTACTTTTACTGTTTTTATGTACACACGGTATCCACCGGTGCATTTAGCAACTAATTTAATGATTAGGCGACTTTTTGAACCAAGAACCGTCATTTTCATATTATTTTCAAGTTTTGGCTACTTGTACCATACTCCAGGCGACTCATTTGAAAATCTGGTGTTGGTTTTTGTCAACTCCCTTTTTTTTTTTGAAAGCTGCTACTGAGCTTTCAGCAAACATTCTAATCTGTTTTTTTAATCGTGCTATAAAAATAAATGTATTATATGTTCTGTTATATATATATGAAGTTTTTAAATTTATCATTTTATTCAATCCTTCTTAAATGAAGCTAAATTAAGCATGTTTATTTCTTAACTACAAAATCATTCAAAAATGTTACTATTTTGGGAACTAAAATTGAGAAAATGGCTATTAAACTGGTGACTTTTTTTAAGTCGGTGATGTTACTAATGATACTTATTTTAGTGTATAAAAGTACTTTCCTCCAGAAAATTTGAATCATGCAGTATACAAAAGCTATAGATGCAGAAAATTTCTTTTCAGAATAGCTAAGATTTGAAAAATAATTTGATCTAAACAAAATGTACAATAAAGCAAAATGTTACCCTAAAGTTATGTGTGTAATCATAGTACAATTTTATTTATTATTACTTCCTGTAAGATTTTGATTAGTACATACACACACACACATACATATATATATATCAAACATAAAGTATTATAACTCATTTATAAAATCTCTAACTCTGCAATATTGAAATTAAACTGTTTATAAATGATTTTATGTTGGTTCTGAAATGTGTTAACGCCTATCTAACAAAAAAAATCTTTTGCGACTGCAAATTTGTAAGAAAATTGCAGTTTATGAAAACTGCACACAATTCATTAATGATAGGCGCACATAATTTGCAAACGATTGACCAACGATTTTGCTGTTTTTTATCTTTATGTTGTTTTTTATCTTTCAAAATGTTACCCTTAAGGAATGGTTTTTTTTTTGCGGGGTGGGGGTGGGGGTTGATGAATAAGCCCCCTACCCCGAATCCGCCACTGGCTCGTATTTCAATTATGACAGCATTACTGTAAATAGGCACTAATCCGGTACCGTTCCATTACATTGTAGTCACTGTTAAGGTACCAGGCCAGTGCCTTTATTTTAATAATAGCCGGCACCGGGCGTTTCATTTTGGGCATTATAAACTTAATGAGCCAGTGCCTTTATTTTTAATAATAGACGGCACCGGGCGTTTCATTTTGGGTATTATAAACTTAATGAGCCAGTGCCTTTATTGTGAGTAACGGCCGGCACATGCTGTATGCTAGCAGAGTGCCATTGCCTTCCCGGGCTTCTGGCAAGGTACTTCTTGGGCGACCACTTTTGGTACGATTCAGTTACTTTTTGCAGTGCCAGGCCGGTACTGGACGTAAAGGCAGAAAGGCACTGGCAAGGTACTCCGCCAGCAGGTGTGTGTTTGCTGGGAAGGGATATGCCCACGCCTATCTTGAATCCATTGGCGGCATCGACTTTCTATGTTGTCAATTAAGTTGTCGGTTACCAAAATGGATTC
Source organism: Cheiracanthium punctorium (assembly GCA_038373885.1). Classification (NCBI taxonomy): domain Eukaryota; kingdom Metazoa; phylum Arthropoda; class Arachnida; order Araneae; family Cheiracanthiidae; genus Cheiracanthium; species Cheiracanthium punctorium. The sequence continues at coordinate 223,952 of JAWZYV010012837.1, read as the reverse complement.
AAGCCAAAATGGGAAGCGAAGACCAGACACGGAGTAAGCTTTGTTCTAGCTCTTCTAAAGGCCTTGGAGGTGGGCTTAAAGCAGCAACTTGCCTACCAAGATAGTCCCAAAGATGCTCTATCAGATTCATGTCTGGAGATTGAGCTGGTCATTCCATTCACGCTAAACCAAGACCCTCAAGATTTTCCACAACAACTACAGCTCGGCGAGGTTTTGCATTATCATTCATCAGAATGAAATCATTGCCAATTGCTCCGGCGTATGGGCTGTCGTATGGATCAAGGATCTCATCCTGATACCTCACTCCAGTCAGAGTTTCTCCCTGGAACACATGCCGGTCAGTGTGACCACCGAGTGAGATCCCTGCCCGAACCATTATTTCTTCACCTCGATAACTGTCTCTTTCAACAGTGTTGGATTGATGGTACATGATGCTTTTTTTACTTCCAGATCAGCAGACTTCCTGAATCGCTCTCCGGTGTGAATCTGGACTCGTCTGTAAAGAGTACAGAAGCCTACCGCTGTCTGGTCCAGGAAGCGTGGTCTCTTGCCCAAGATAAGGGGGCCCTTCCCTGTCGTCCGCTGAGGAGGAAACACAAAAAATAGCATAGAGAGCACTTGCTTAGAGACCTGAATTGTGAAGACGACTTCGCACCGTGCTAGCGGATATTCTTCTCCCTGATGCTACACAGTGATCTTCAGCAAGTTGCGTCACAGAAATGCTTCTTCTCCTTCAGGCTGAAAAAGCTATAAAACGGTCTTCTATAGGTGTTGTAGCTCGTAGTCGGCCTGGAATAGGCCTTCTGGACACAGAAGCTTCGGTTTGATATTGATTCCAGAGACGGTGGACTACACTGCGAGACACATTAGGACGCCTAGCAGCATCAGAATGTGACAACCCCATTTCTATCCATTCGACCGCCCGCCACCCTAAAGAATTGGGCAAACGGCTTTCTCGGAGATTGCGGACCTTACTGCCTATTGTCAACGAATCTGCTAACGAAAGTTGTAAATCAGCAAAAGTTAAACGCGTAATTACGAAAGCCTGATATTTGCTAGTTCAAAAGCAAGCCACGTCCACCAAACCTAATCGTTCGGAGTTTTCCGTGGTTTCCTCCGAAACTTAGAGTAAAGACGGGTTAGGATCATTTAGAAAGACCCCCCACGGAGGGTATTTCACCCCTCGGCCTAGAGCCACGGGCAGTAATCCCAACACACAACACACAACACAACAACTGAATGGTTCCTAAGACTCCATTTTGTCGCGTTCGTTTAAGCGAACGTTCGGATTTGTGACGTAACTCGAAACGTATGCTAATGTAAACTTCCGGTAGGAAGACTCTGCAACTAAAGCTCTACCGTACCTTGCAGAATACCTACATACGTTACGTTAGCAAACAGGTTGCGAAAAACGTCAATCAGATGTCACACATCCGAACGTTCGCTTAAACGAATGTGGCAGAATAGAGCCCCTAATGCTGCACAAATGCTGTTTATGAACCACTGATGCCAGAAACACTGCAAGAAACGCATTTGAGTAGAATTATAGACACAACTGATAGTGTGCCACACCAAAATGTGTAGATTACAGGTTAGATATATTTGTTGAGTAACAAAAGGGTCACTCATCAAACATTTGTCCTGGAAAAGGGAACTAAAAGCTTAATATTTATATTTTAACTTCGCTGTCACTTATGTAAACTTAAAAAGTGTAACTTTTTGAAAATTAACAAAATAAACCTTTTCTCAACATTGTCTTTTTTTCCTACCTTATTTTGAGTATTTTTCAATTGACATTGCATATTTATCTCTAATAGATAATGAATTAAAGCGTGTTACCCAACTTTTGGGGCAACCTGTATGCATCAATAGAGGGTATTGAGACAGGAATTTGATCAAAATTTCTTTCAATTTCTATTTACAATTAAAAAAATTATTCACTGTTACAATTAGTTATTCTGCATGAAAATCATCACGATCTCTTTAACATAACACTTAGAAGAGAGAAGAGAGTTATTTCCAAAATTTCTTTCTAAACCGTAAATGATCCGAGTGACATCATATGTGTGTCATTTTTTTCTGCCTTTATTTTTCTCCGAACAATAGCGTTAGTTATTTTTAGACGACAAAGTAACACAGCAAGGCACCGCAATAACTTCTTCATGTAATATACATTTTCTTATTAACATTTCCTCTATGTGAGTTTATTAAGTTCAGAAAATGCAGTAACTTCCATTAGCCATGTGCTTTCCAGTCATAATCTTCCTTAGTAGACAAAAACTGTTTCAGATGCACAGGAAAAAAAAATTATACCTTTTACCTTTTAAAATTTATTTGAGGAAAAAATTTTCCTTTTTCAACCGACTGCAAAATGAATGTGGTTATTAGTTAGTCTTTTTTTTTTTTTTTAATGCCTGTTTAGCGATACTTTTTTTTTAAACGTTCAGCAATAATTGTTTTTCCACGTGCATCGATTTCATTTCGGTGATTCTTTTTTTATTAGAAAGGCAGTATCTTAGGGGTGGTGCCCGATATTATTTATTCGCATTTTGATGATATACAGGATGTCCCATAACTATTACTACAAATTTTAAAGGGGAGGTAGGGGTCTGTATGTATGTTCGCAATAGGCGGCTAGGTCATTCGTCGGATCTGGACCAAATTTGGCACACTGGCTACGCTATATAGGACAAGGGAAAGCAGTTAAGGAAACTGCAGTAAAAAAAAATTGATCGGAATTATGGTTTTTATTTACTTTCAAATATTTCCCGGAGCTATTTTGCTAGTGATGCAACTTTTGTGCAAGAACTTGTTAAGTTGTTAAAATTTAAACCAAAAAAAAAGTATATCTAATATAGATAATATACCGCCAAACGTCGTCCAAACTTGGCGACATTTTGCACAATTTTTGGGAATACATAAGACGAACGTCGTCAAATCGATAGCGAATACTATGCAGTATGTTAATTAGTATTTTGCATCTTGGGGTAACATTTGAATTTTCCACGATTTAAGAAAATGCAAGTTTCCTTTCTTTATTATGGTTGCGGAAAAATCATAGTGCTCAAAAATCGCCAAGGGTATCTAGCGCATTAAACAAAATACTTTGAATTTTTATAATAGTAAATTTTTGCGTCAAAGCCTTTTAATGTAATTAGATTTCTAACTCATTTTGAAACTCATGACGTCAAAATGACACCATTCTCATTTGCGATATCTAACATGAATTAGTGAAAGAAGAAAAAGAAAAAAAAAACACGTTATTTTATTTTCTGCAGCACCTGATAATCTGTATGGAAGTTTATAATTTCGCTCGTGGTATAATTTTTTTTCAAAACTTGTTAACCTTATTAGGATTTTTAATGCATTTTTACACTCGTGACATCAAAATGGCGTCAGTCTCACTTGAATTATTGAAAGTAATAAATAAATAAATCTATGTTAACTGTGCTCACGAATGTGCTGAAATCGGACATTTGAGTAGCTGTCTACTCTGAAACTTCCGAAAAATCGTTAAAAAAATAGGGAACGGGTGGATTTCCAGAATTTTAAAGCAACCTACGGTCTATTCTATGTCGTTTTACGTGTATGTTCAAAACTTCAAGCCGATCGTTCGGACGGTGTGGGAGGAGTTCCCGGACTAGGGCCGGCCCAAGGGGGGTGCGAATGTAGGCGATCGCCTAAGGCCCCACGCTTATAGAGACCCCGCTCCTGGGACATTTTATTGCTATTTCATAAGACATGATAGAGAAGAGGCCCCGCTCTTGCGCTTCGCCTGGGGCCCCGCACGCCCCTCGGGCCGTCTCTGCCCGGACAAACAAACAAACAAACAGACAAACTTTCACATTTATATAATAGATAATTTTTAATGTATGAAGTTTCACTTTTACTTGAATGTTTTTTTAACAGGGTATAGTCGTTAACTACACAAGTTGAAGCAAATTAGAATAGCCAGATTACGAAATAACGAAAAATAACAATAACGCATACGCACAAACGCAAATTAACAGCTTAGTGACGTCAAATTGAGCAAGCGAATTCGTTACATTCATCTGTGTTTGGCACACAGTAGCTAGAATAAAAAATAACAACTACGCATGCGCGAAAATGCCAGAAATTTCGGATCTTTCAACAATTCTAAAATATCCAATTTGTAATATTTTGGGTATTATCATACCTACAAAAAAGTGTTCCTAAGCGGTACACATTTTTCATGGTTGCTAGACAAAAGTACCACCGGCAGGATACTTCACTACCGCTGAGCATCGCCCACGATGGTGTCAGAACCAACACCAAATAAACATCAAAATGTAAACAGCACGGGATACGGAACACAGACCTATCGTTTTTTCAAAACGAAAGGTATGCTTGTCTACATGATTTATTATATGAATAACTAACTGTAGCTGCTTTAAAAAGCGCCATTTTGGCATCAAGTACAACTGTGATCTGGCAAAAGACTATCTCTCCAAGCAGGGTGAATCTAAACCGCGTGTTCGAAAATGTTAGCACCCAGTATCTTAAAAATGAAAAAAAAACTCAGCTGTTCGAGCCACGTCAGGGGAAGATCCCCCTAAATAGCCAGGGGGATTTCTTAGTTTCATTATTGCCATATTAAAACGATATTAATTGATTTTGCCATTTTATCGCTCATCTTTCGCGTATTTTGCCTGATAACCCTATATTGAAATTTTCATGAGTGTAACCTATTTATAGAAAAATACATGTGATGGATTTTCTACAGCTTACGAAATATTCTAACAATATATAAAAGCTGTTGTGAAATAATAGTATTTAAATATATGTAAAAAACTCGGCTGTTCGAGCCTCGTCAGGGGGAGATCCCCCTGAACCTCCCTATTTTTTAGTTTCATTATTGCCATATTAAAACGATATTAATTGACTTTGTCATTTATCGCTCATTTTTCGCGTATTTCGCCTGGTAACCCTATGTTGAAATTTTGATGAGTGTAACCTATTTTAAAAAAATACATGGGATGCATATTCTACAGCTTACGAAATATTGTAACAATAGATTAAAGCTGTTGTGAACTAATGGTATTTAAATATATGTAAAAAATACACGTGAAGCCTATTCTACAGCTTACGAAATAGTGTAACAATAGATTAAAGCTGTTGTGAACTAATAGTATTTAAATACGTGTAAAATTATGTCGCATACATTTATGTCGCTTTATTATGTCGCATTTTTGGGACACATTTTTCAATAAAGGGTGTTGAGATATAATGACATAGTCATTAAAGATACATGTGAAGCATATTCTACAGCTTACGAAATATGTAACCATAGATTAAAGCTGTTGTGAACTAATAGTATTTAAATGCATGTAAAATTATGTCGCATACTTTTATGTCGCTTTTTTATGTCGCATTTTTGGGACACATTTTTCAATAAAGGGTATCCTAACTAATATTATAAATGCATAGTGAGTTTGTTTATTTGTTTGTTTGTTTATGACGCTTTCACGCCTAAACCGCTGAATAAATTACGATGAATTTTGGTTTTAGATACAGATAGGACCCTGGAGAAGGTTATAGGCTACTTAGAATTTTAGATTTTTAATTACTTCTTTAATTATTAATTAAAAACCATTTTTACGTTGCCATGCTTGGCGAGTTTCGCCCGTATCAAGTGATTCATGTTTTGAGCTAACAAGAATGCTATTACTTCAATGAAGAAGCACGTGCATCTGAAAAACATTAAATAATACGGAAATTATGCCAGTTTTATGCCAAATCGATCTATCTCTAATAATAAAAATGAATGCTCTCCAGACAAATCTACAGAAAGCAGAGCTTTGAAAATTTGAGCATGACTGGGCTCATGACTTCGGTAAAGTGTACCTGAGGCTCAGAAATTTTAATTACTTTTCTAACTATTAATTAAAAACTGTTTTATCGCCCGCACAAAATGATTTATGCTTTTGAAATAAAGCAGAAATTCTATTTGCAAAATCACATGCATTTGGAAAACATAAATTAGTATGGAAAATGTTGATTTTACGCCAAATTAAAAAGCATAAATAAAGAAAAGTGTACTTAAGTATTATCCGGCGGTCTGCCAAGACGAGCGGTTTTTTGCCGAGATAAATGCCGGGCACATGAAATTATTAATGGTTTTGAATACGATTGGCAACAGTTTGGCAACTCATTTGACGAAAAAAACAGTTTGGCGGGAATGACCGCCGGTATAATAAGTAAGTACCAAGAAAAGTCCAGATGTGTTTCTTAAAGTTCGTAAATTTCCAAATCCTACAAATAATATAAATGTGTACGTTTATGTGTTTGGATGTTTTTGACTGAATCACACAAAAATTGGTTGGAAAAATTTGTAATGAAGATAGCTTATGCCCTGGATTAACATACAGGCAACCTTTCAAGCATATAGCATAAATAATTCTTTTACAAAGACACTCAAAATAATGCTAATGCATTGCGCTCTATGGAAATTGTGTAGCTACTAAACCGATTTTAAAACTGTTTTCACTGATTGAAAGTCCTAGGCCTATATGGGGAATTCCTCTGTGTGGAATTTTCTAAGGGATCCTATCCCGTATTTTCGCGAGGTTTTGGAAAAAAAAAAAAAAACACGGAAAACTGCGAGAGGCTAGGTCGACAGGTGCGACCGGAGTTTGAACCTGGCACCTCCCACCTTCCAGTTTTGAGAGCAGAACCTCTTAGATACTGGGGGGACCCTGAGTGTTATAGGCTACCTTTTATGCATATATCACAAATAGTTCTTTTACAGGAATACTCATAAGAATTACATTAATCTCTATGTGTATCTCTGTAAGTACTGAACCGATTCCAAAACTTTTTTCACTGATAGTAAGCTACACTATTCTTGAGTATTATAGGCTAAAATTCATGCATGTAGCGCAAATAGTTCCTTTACAGGAACACTCAAAATAATTCTAATACATTACGCTCTACACAGTTAAAATTGATTTACTTAAAAATGAGTACTTTAATGCACTCATATTTTTTTAAATACATTTGCATCATAAACGAGTACATGATGTGCTTAAATATAAATAACAATTCGAACTGAAAAATAAGCATGTGGATAAATATAATTATAATACCTTATTACGTCATTTGCACACTGGTAAATTATTTAATAAACGTTTATGTGGTGTTCGGAAATATTTCGTTTCAGTAGTTATAAGAATAAATTAGTAGCGTACTTTAAATTTACGAACTATATCTTATTACAACGCGCGGAAGAATACTCAAAGAGAACTGCGAAAAAATGAGTACATATAAGATATCATTTTTCTGAACCACCCCTCACCGGATTTCTGCGCAATGCCCAGAGCCTATTTTTGGAAGTCCGCTCAACGTGGTCGACGGCATATCGCCATATTGTTGTAACGAGCTTGTGGCGTTCGTTGCTTAAAAATGGAAGAAATAATCTATCATGTATAATGATAGAAGAATTAGTTAAAAGTCACAAATAGCCCGCATCTTATCGTAAGTACAACTTTTATATTATTTGATTGTTTTTAGTTATTGCATTTCGTTTTTGTGTATTTATATTTAAGACGCTGATCGGTCGTATAACTTTACAGCTATTATTTCATTTGCCGGTAGTATTGGTTTAGTAAACTAATTTTGTTTTGATATTATAAGAATACTATCGCGGGAGAAATATTTATGTTTTAACTATTTTTATGTTTATTGTCATTGCTTATTTATTTTGTACACTCACCTAAGAATGAGTTACATTCGTGAGTATAGAATCTATGCTTAGGAATAAACCGGTCACTGTATTAGTGACCGCTTTTTTGGGGGGAGAGGGGGGGGGCGGGGGGAGGATATAAGATTTTCAAGAGTAAAAATATTAAAGTTTCTTTAGATTTTAAAAGTTTTAATGTCAATGTTTCTAAACAGTGTTAGGTAATCGCTACACTTTTGTCAAGTTTATCTCAGATTAATAGTCACAGACAGTCATAGCAACATTCTGTGATCATTGTATGTCAGATCAGTGTCTTGAATATAAATAAAAATTGTAACAAAACGAAATAATTTACACAAAACAATCAAATAATGTATACGCTTTACTTACGCATAAGATAATGGTTCACGATTAAATTTATTGATTTAAAACTAACACTCATTTATTGATTAAATTTCTTATCGGCCAATTTAAATCCTTTTACGCCAAAAAATACTCATTCAAGACAATAATTTGTGAATGCCTCAATTCGCCCCAGCACTCCCCATCCGCTATATTCTATTTAACTCATTTTCCGCGAAAATCTTGTCTATTTGAGTATTCTCTCTCTTCTCCCCCACGACCCATATCCTATTACTATCACGTGACCAACCAACGCTCTTAACGGATAACGGTTCATAGTAAAAAACGCGGGCATAGTTGTGTGTGTATTCGCTGGCGATAGTTTTATGTTATATCCGCATACCAAATGCATCTTTTTCATATTCAGAGTTGTGAAATAAATTCAGCCTAGATATGGAGGAGATGCTTTAGGTAAAGATTTCGCTTTAATGACATAGTTTCTTACGATTGGATTATAAAAAGCTGTTGTAAAACAAATGAAGTTAGGATATCTCCACCCAAAGTGAGTAAGTAGTATTTTACCTTTTTCATGTCAATAAATTGGGTTGCTGCTTTAATTAAATCTCACAGCTGGTTTAACCATGATTGCATTTCTGTATTCTGACTGTACTGTGAATTCGTTTTATAACGAGAGACTATAGTGAAATTATATTCTATTTATTAAAAAAATACTTTTTTATAGTGTATTAAGATATATGTAATGTATTTGCCTTGATTTAAAATTTATTTTCTCGGGCTTATAATCATAGATTACAGCTCTGATAATAAAAAATGAAGAAAACGAATCATTCAATATATTAATCAAAAACAGCAAATTTTAATAAAACACCCTTTTTCTAGCTTAAAATAATAATCTTAATTGAGTACAGATATGTTAATTAAAAAAGGGCTGATTTTGCAAAAACGCTCATTCTATAGCTTAAATAATAATCATAATTGAGTACAGTTATATTAATCAAAAACGGACAGACACTCCTCATTTTTGATTATTATTTAGCCTAAATGGAGCTGTTGTAGAATGCTCAAAAATTGAGAATTTTTCGCTCCATTGATTTTTGTCGATGAATTGAGCAAATTTTACTCAATCGGGAGAATGGCTGTTTGAAGTCAAAAATTGAGTAAAAATATACTCCGTTTGATTATTATTTTACTCAATAGATTTAAGCGTATTCCTAAATTTCAATCAACATGCTAAAAAATAGTATATTTAATAAGAATATATTGATTCTTGTATGAGTGCATACAAAAATCGACAGCCAATATATTCGAATTAAATATAATAAAAATATAACAAAAATGCATAACACAAACATACATTAAATATCAATTCTTGTATGTAGTATTCAAAAATGAGTTTTTCATATGTTTTCAAAATTGAGTATATAATGTGCTCGAAAATTTTGAGTATACGTACACTCATGTTTGAGTTCTTGCATGAACTCAAAAAAATGAGTACATGAGTTTCTTAAATTTAAGAGCAAAGTACTCGGAGCTATTACAAGATGAGAAAGTACTCAAAAATGAGTACATTTAGTTTATTTCTAAGTATGTAGTTTTAACAGTGTATGGACATCTCTTTAACTACAGAACAGATTCTAAAACTTTTTCGCTAATAGAACCCTGCACAATTCCTGATTAACATAGGCTAAAATTCATGCACATAGCATAAATATTTCTTTTACAATAAAGCATAAATATTTCTTTACAAGAACACTCAAAACAGTTCGCAAATACTGTCGTAACTGTCTCTATTCGCCAAATGCCTGAAAAAAATCTAAATTTAGTAATTATGCATACTCTCTTATTTGAAATGAAGTATACCATGCATTATACTTCATTTAAAATAAGTAAGAAGCAAATTTACTACCATGCATTATACTTCATTTAAAATAAGTAAGAAGCAAACAGTAGCGCAGCCAGAAATATTTTTAAGGGGGGGGTCCAAATTACTCGGACTCGCAGATCAGCCCCCCCCCCTAAAATGATCATGCTGCTGTTCACAGGGCCCCCGTAAATGACACCCATATACGTTTTTGTAGGGGAGGGGGGGGGGACTGGTCGTCTCAGACAGGCACTCAGCACTCATCTCTTCCCAGGAAGAAATGTTTCACGAATTTTACCTTTACAGAAAACATTTGAAATTTTACCCTCAGCCCCCAGAAAGCGCAGAATCAGTGGGAATACCTATATTCTCCCCGCTCCCCATTTTGGCAAGCCAGCGTATAGCCAGGGGGATATAAGGATTGATATCCCCCCCCCCCCGACACTTTTGCATAAATTTAACGTTAGCTGTTAGACTTTTGTCTTGCAGAAATTTCAATTCTTCGGTGTAATGCAAATCAATCAAATAACATTTGTCATTATAAAAATGTATTATTGTAATAAAATTGCTAGTTATAAGCTTTTATACATTCTTATAAGAAAAACGAAAGAACTAACGGAAAACTGTAAGCCTCTAATCGTTAACGACCGCTTTTCGAGATGGTGGAGTTTTTTGTTTCTTAACACTAAATAAAATGCATTCAGGTGTTCTATTCTAGTCCTATGTTCATATTTATTCTATGAAAATAAACACTCAAAAAACTGGTGTTATAATATAAAATAAATAAAAACTTTGAGAAAAAAACACACACAAAAGGTTACTTCAAGTCGTAACGATCGTTTCGACCGAAAATTCGTTCGGTCTTCTTCAGACAAACCCTTCCGTCAAACAGAACGGGTTCCCTCTGCTCTTTTTGGCGGAAGGGTTTGTCTGAAGAAGACCGATCGAATTTTCGGTCGAAACGATCGTTACGCCTTGAAGTAACCTTTTATGTGTGTTTTTTTCACAAAGTTTTTATTTATTTCATATTTATTCTATTCATTAAAAAATATCTCTCCTCTTTTAAAAACCTTTTTAATAAAGCATAGCTCTAATAAATACACACAAACTCCGCATATAGTGTACTCTTATACAAAATATATCCAAAGAATAATACTGAAAAGAAAAATTAATAAATCCCGTTCAAATTTTAATTAAATAGAAATTGTAAAATATTATTTATATACAATTATCATACAAACATGAAACATGTCAATTGAAGAAATTCATTATTGAAGAAATTAATTCACAAAATTATACATCAGCTCACATACATAGATTGTAGGTCTATTCAGGGACGTAGAAAGTAGGGAGTGGGGAGCTGTGGCTGAAATATTTCCCTGAAATATTTTAAACGGGCTCAGTACACCCGTGAGAAATTCTCCCATGTTTATGGTACATTGTTTACCTCAAACCTGATTTCAAAAATGTAGTCTACTTTTTCTAGGAAATTCACACAATATGCCGCAAAGAGTCAAAAGCCAACAGCCAAAAGAGCAGCTCTCCATATGTATTCGATACTTGGCGAAATATTTGTTTTTCGCATAGTTGGTAAAAAATAAAAAATTACTCAGCCTGGACACTCCGACTTGCCTAACTATACAGTCATATTTTGAAAGATTTATTACACCGAACGTTTAAATTCATGTACTAAATAAAGCTCTTTTTTTTTGGGGGGGGGGGGGAGGAGAGATAAAGGAGATAAAGTCGATTTAAAACGGGGACTGTTTTGAAGAGAACTCTCCCGGTGGTCTTTAAAAAGGAAGATAATAAACAAGTAGTCTTATGTTTTTCAAGTAGTTTATTCTAGCTATCGCACTTTAAAATAGAATTGAATTAATAAAGGAATAACGTGTAAATTTAAAAAATTATTCTCCATGACAACAATTAAAGACATTATTTAAATAATGGTATCTTTTGTAAAAGTAATATTTTATCACATTATTCACGCAATTTTAATTTTCCTATTAAAATTCTTTAAAACTTTAATGTTTAAAAATTTTTTACTCAGAAAAAACTGAAATTAATTTAAAAAAACTTTTACTTATTAATATATCTGCTGCAGTTACAAAACATGCGTTCACTATTTCAAGTTTTGTAAAAAAAATAAATGCAATAGTTGATTCTTCAATTGACAGGAAGAAAATTTTCAATAGGCTAATTATGAACTTATTGATTCATCATGTATGATTTATTTAAAAAACAATGAAAGAAAGGAAATAAAAAATTGTGTGAATCTCGTCTTGTGAGTCGATTGTGTAAAGTCTCAAAATCCTTATTTATTATATTACCTCGATCCTCCATTACCTAAGAAATTAATAAAATAAATAAACAGCTCTTCATATATTTTAGCATAATATGTGTTTAAAAAGTAACAATATTTGACACAAACTGGAATTTAAAAAAAAAGGTAATTTAATGTATTTGTTATCATTGACTACATTGTAGTTTCCAGTAATAATAAGCTTTAGTTTTAAATAATCTTTATAAGTTGGATCATTACATCTTGTATACATGCAAGTACGATTGTCTATGTTTAGAAAAATCTTGGCTAATTATAAATAAAAACACTTCAACCATCTGCTAGATTATACTTGAAAGATCTTTTTATATTAAGATTTTTACTGATAATAAATTATGAACCACGTCTGTGTGATTCCACCTCCTCTGTTGTGTAAAGTTATTTTGAAATTTAATCAAGTAAAGTTTATCTCTTTGTTAATGTAGAACCCAATATCAAGAGGATAAGCTTGAGATTCAGCACCCTAACACCCGTATTCACGAAACTTTCTACCAGCTGGTAACAGCCGGATTACCATAGAATCGGATGGTTAAAAAAAAAATGGTATTCACAAGGCCAAATCGGCTGGTTACATCTCGTTTTTAACAGACGAATGTAACCAGCCGAATTCGGGTGGTTACCGGCCTGTTACATTCGACGCATGCGCTGTGAGGCTCTAGTCTGTTAACAAACATGGCGGACTACAGCGCTGTTGAAGACAGAAGATATGGAAATTTTAGAATTTATTGATAGATTTGCAAAATTTATGTGTCAGGAGAAAGTAAACGGTTTAGAAGACTTGTGTGTCAAGGATTTTCCAATACATTACCATCAAAGTAAGTAAACGGTAAACAGGCGAAAAAGGAAATGTTTTAAATTTACAGCAAACGTGTCAATGAAATTATGGCGCAACGGTAAAGCGAGCGATTGGCAAGCAGTAGTTCCAGGATTCTGGCCTCGCTGCGGCCGAAGCAACAGATTTTTCACCTGTCCGGGCCCGTCCATACTATCAGCAGACTTTGATGCTGCACGATCACCATCATCGGCTTTAATTTTTCTTCTCGAAGAAAGATAAAAACATTTCACTTTGGGTTTTCTTTCTTTTTAAACTGGACGAATTCATGATCGTAAGAAACAAAGAACCCAAAACTTAAACTTCTGCTTACAAATTAAAGGCATCCAACTTAAATGAATTCACTGAACCATTCAAAATTTCGTTAAACCACATCTAAGCTCCCAGCAGACCCTATTGTTTGTTGTGTGTGTGTGTGTGGTGTATATTTACTATTTGAATACTGTGGCTTGTTTATCTCAAGAAAAGAAGAATGGTGTTCTTGAAGACTACAATATAAGCAATATATTTTCCTCTTTCCTTCATGACAATTTTGTTATCAGCTAATTGTAGCATGAATAGATTCTTTCCGAGGATATTCCGTTCCCTTGCGCTACAAGGGTGCGAATTACTCCCCTTTACATGGTCCGATTCGTCCATCCTAGCCCCACAAATTCCCTGTCAGAGACATGACTGAAGATTTATTGCCTAAGGAGTCTCTATGACGGTGCTTGCTGAAAGCCTTTGATGATTTTATCTTGCGTCCTCCTTTTCAAGCCAACTACGGATACAAAGTTTAAAAATAATTTTTTTTAAATAAAAGACACTTTTTAGAGAAAAAATTTGGAAAAGAAAGAAGAGAAAGAGAAAAAATGGACCCTTTTTACAGAAAAAAATGGGCCCCTTAAATTGGTGGCCCATGGGCTCCACTCGCCCTGTAGATAAACGGACCCTGCTCATAGCGGCCCCTTAGCTCATAGGGGGGTCCGGACCCCCTGGACCCCTCCCTTCGCTGCGCCACTGGAATCAAACAATACTTAAATGCAGTTTCTTTAGTCGCAAACATATTTGTTATTCACATATGCTTCGTTTCTCTCGGGACCTAATTCTAAAGCTGACGCGGACGAAGTCGCGGGTAGACGCTAGTTAAGAAATAAAATGACATAGTCATTAATAATTGAAATGCAGATTATAGAAAAGCCGATTAGGTTCAACTTATTTGCTACCAGTAGAAATATGTAGCGGCGTTAACTCTGCCATTATAGCGGTTATAGTACAGCTTGGATGTTGGTCAGCGCGGCGAAATGAAATATTTCGTGCTGCTAAATACGCCAATCTGCAAAGGATTATGTATATGAAAATATGGATAACGGTTTACCGGGAACCTTAAATGAGCAGTAATTATAAGTTGTGAGCATGTGTAAATCGGCAAATAATGAAAAGTCGCCATGGGTGGCAAGCTATTCTAGCTGTTCCGTAGTTTTTACCGAAGAAAATATATGAAGCACTGTTTTCTTCGAACTAATTATTAACTATACATATACGTAAACGCCAAATTATCAAAAATCGCTATAGGTGGCAAATAGCAAGGTTTTCCGTAATTAAAAACAGTGTGAAGTTTAAATTTTTATGTTCCAAAGAACATGCAAGAACCAAGCAATATGTAGCTTGGTAGCATTCTACCTGATCCAGTCTTTGGGGTTTTTTTCTGTTGAAATTATGCCTGTTTTACAAATACGCCTTATTAGGGCCCAAATGCGTCATACGAAAAGCAAGCGTAGCGGTTCTAGGGGCCTTGGCTCCTAGTAAATTTCAAAAAAATATTCTTCAATACGTGACTGACCGTTGCCTACGTAATACTTTCACAAGGCCGGGAAAAGGTCGTGTTTTTCAGCAATAAAACGGGCGAAAACTTAGTTCACTAAAATGACCGTTGGGGACGCTCTTATGACCCTTCAACGTTTGTGTTTTCTGGCTGTTTGAATGTAAACAATGAGTTTTCGAGACGTTTAAACATGTTTAAACATTTACCTTATTATATTTGTTATTATTTCATATCGTACCTATACATAATTACATTGTACGCAAAAATAATTAGGCGAAAATGGTGTACTGCTGTGTACCATATTGCAATTATTCTGATTGCTCTTTAAAAGAAAATACCGGATTTCACCGTTTTCCAAAAGATCCCATTTTAAAAGATAAGTGGCGGGTTGCTATTTCTCGCCAAGGAAATAAGGACAAGTACTCTTTTGTCAATATGCTCCAGCATTTGATCGTGAGTGTAGAATACTCAGTCACAAAGGAATATTTTTCAGGAGAGAGACAAAATTTAACTGCATATAGGTAATATTTGCATGCAAAACGTATGCATGTATGACAGAGGAAAAAAATAAGTTAAATATTTAAAATCTGCAGGAGTTTCGAATTTATTTTCTCTCTCCGAAACTAATTTCTTTTTCGTGAAATATGCTCCCGGCATTTATCTTGGCGAAAAATCGCTCGTCTTGGCGGTCCGCCGGGATACTACATAAGTGCCAATCTAAAAATACGAGGAATATAAAGATAGCTCTCATGGAGTAATAAGGCAACGATGAGTTCTTATAGGACCAAAAAGCGCCATCTACATTTTCCCCAGTTTTGAAAGCCGCATTTCCCGGCCTTGTGTAGTATTACGTAGGCAACGGACTAACTCAAACAAAAAGGAAAACAAAAGCGCCCGCAAAATTTGTAAAGTAACAACATATGACAGGAACTCCTCTAGTCATGGAGTCACTGGAATCTTACAGGACTCCGGTTAGCCGCAAACAGTCAACATTTACTATTGGAAAAAATGTACGGTACTGAGAATAACCGCATGGTTTCTCTCAAATGATTAGCTATTCCCATTTTTTCGGAGATCCTGTAAAATCCTGTAAAATTCTCATTCCACAATAATACGTTGGTGGTAAACGCGTATTCAGGATATTCCTTCTCTTTCTTTAAGTCAGTGAAAATCTCCAGAGTACTGAAACGCTAAAACTACTTAAATACCACAAAATTATTAAACACGTGCCTGCTGCATTTGAATTTGTAATTTCTTCTAAATCGTAAACGCTTTCACCGTACAAATTTTTGAAACTTATTGTAGGGTGCCTCCCAAGAATTTTTTTGATTTTAAGATCAATTTCAAATTATTAAGTTAGTGACTAATATGGATGAAGACCCGCCACCAACCATAAATGATGGAAATAAGAAAGATCTTGAAAATACCTCTCCAAATCCTTCAAAGATACTACTAATCGATACATTAAAGCACATAATAAATTTGAAAGAAGATGTATCCAACGAGAACATTGCAAAAGATAGTCTGGAAAAGTACAATATAGTCTAAGAGCTAGTGAAAAGCTACCTGTATGTATTTGACAAGACCTGGATTTTTGTACATTGAGGCCCCTACACCTACCATACATGAGATGGGGAGTCACTAAGCCCAGAGTGGTGGACGCGGCGAGTGCGCATGTAAGACAGGTAACGATTTTTGGCGAATTTTAAATTCATTTGACCATGTCTGCCGTTTGGAGATTTGAAAATATATTATTATTATTATCGGAAAATAACAATGGCAGACCATTAGCACGCGGTTTACATTGTGGCAGACAGTTATGAAAGTACTGAAAAAAGTAAAATTTTGAAAGTAATTGACCAGATCTGCCATTGATATATTTTATTTATTAGGGTCTCAAAAACTTATATTCGTCACGGCAGACGTTTTCGTTGCGTACACACTTCAGCAGATAACAAGGCTTAGCTACTACCTGGTCAGATCTATACAGTGGCGGCTTGTGACCTGCTTCAGTGGCGGCGCGAAAAAAATAGTGCCAATTAAAATCGCGAATATATATATACATATAGAACAACCTATACCTGCGTGTACATAGCGTAAGTATTTAAAATTTCTCAAATGACAAATGATTGTCAAAATTACTGTATAACTATTGCTTTTTTTTTACCTAATTATGTTAAATTGAAAAGTTTACTTTATTACTAAATAAAAAGCCACATTTAATTATTTAATATTTATGTTCTTTATAGCTGCCTGTTCATAATTTTTAAATGATTTATTTATTTTAAAATCAATACCAACATATATAAAAGATACACTAAAACATCGCTTTTCGTAAATCAAGAAAACAAACCAGAAAAATATCTGACTGCACTGCAAAAACACGATCACGCAAATAAAAAATGATTTTCTCCAAAGCGGAAAATTTCGCCCTTAGCTACCGATTGCCGAAATTTCCCCCATACAGTCGTCTAGATCACCATGCGAGGGCCCGAAGACAGCGCCCAAATAAGCCGTTTGAAAGTCAAGTTACTTCCGCGTCAATATGGCTTTTGTGCTCAATGCCAAATATGTCAACTCGGTGAACGGAGAAAAGACGCCAAATGCAGGGCAAGCGCGCTCATGGCCCATGCATGGTTTAGATAAGGGGAAAATCGTATAACTATCGCTTTTTTAAGTGCTTTTTTAATGGATAGTATTAAAATAGAGTAAAATGCGTACATTTTTACTTTCCGAACATGTACCATGTAAGGAAAGTATTGTAATCATGAAAAAATTCGACTTCGAGATTTTGGTGTTTTTACACGTTTTGAGGTCTTCTGAATCCATTTATGCTATTTTTACGAGATGTATGTATGTATGTGTGTGTGTGTGTGTGTGTGTATGTGTGTTTGTGTGTATGTGAGTGAACACGATAGCTCCTGAACGGAGCATTCGATTGAGCTCAAATTGGATATATATGTCATAAACCACCGTCGCAAGACCGGTATTGATTTGGGTGTGTATAGGACTTACAGTTTTTCTACATCGTTATAATGTAGGAGCGCCTTTTGAGAGGATTGCCTTCGACATCCTGGGACCTCTTCCGCGAACTTCGGATGGCAACAAATACATCCTAGTTGTCATTGACTACTTCTCTAAATGGCCCGAAGCGTTTCCTATTCCCGATCAAGAAGCTACGACCGTAGCAGAGGTACTGGTGCAAGAATGGATTTCCAGATATGGAACCCCTCTGCAACTTCATTCCGACCAAGGAACTAACTTTACCTCTGCAGTCTTTAAAGGACTATGCCATCTTCTCGGAATGGACAAAACCCAGACTACGCCTTTACACCCACAATCCGACGGCATGGTGGAGAGGTTCAATCGCACAATTTTAAACAACCTCTCGCTTCTGGTATCTAGGAATCAAGAGGACTGGGACAAGAAACTCCCCCTCTTCCTGCTGGCCTATAGAAGCGCCGTCCATGAGACTACCGGCTTCACACCTTCCCAGATGCTGTTCGGCAGAGATCTTCGTCTTCCCGCCGATCTAGTGTTCGGCCGCCCTCCAGATGCGCCTTCATCGCCAGAGGAGTACGTGGAAAACCTTCGGGCACGGTTTGAAGATGTACATCATTTTGCTCGGGAGCGGATCAACCTGAACACGGAAAAGATGAAGACTCGCTACGACAAGAAGGTTACGGGACACGAGTTCAACGCAGGTGACAAAGTTTGGCTATGGAATCCTACTCGACGGAAAGGCCTGTCTCCCAAGCTGCAATCGCCGTGGGACGGTCCTTACACAGTCCTAAACCGGCTGAATGACGTCATCGTACGGATTCGTAAGTCACCAAACTCGAAGCCAAGAGTTGTACATTACGATCGGCTAGCCATCTACCGCGGTTGTAATTAGCTCAGACTATGGTCACTATGGCGTAATTCCTCTTTTCTTTCACCTCTCATTCCTTTCCTGTCTTTCTCTTCTCTTCCTCTTTCTTCAACTCTCTTTCTCTCACCACTTACGCCATGTTTAGTGTATATATTTGCAATATATTGGATTTTATTAATGTGTATTTGTTATTACATTGATTACTTATTACAGTGTAATTATTTATTATGTTGATTATTTATTTATTAATGTGTATTTGCTTATTGTGCTATTGATTACTTGCTTGAATTATGTTGTTAAGATCTTGTTAAGTGTTATACAGTGTAGGTACCTGTGTGACCTCCTAACTAGGGATTGTACTGCCCGGGACGTGCAGTCCTTGGGAAGGGGGCAATGTTACGAATTTTCGGGGCAACCCGCTGCTCTGGGGCTTAAAATGGTTTAAAATTCGTATTCTACGCTTCAAATAGATAAATTTTGCTTTTTGTTGCATCAAAATCGGCCAATTAGAACCGGAGATACGGAGGTTTCGCTTTCCCATATGTTTTTCTATCGGCTTCTAGAAATCTCGAGAAATATTAGTCCTAGAGCTTAGATCTCTTCACTTTTGGGGACTTATTTTTGGCGCCAAATTTGGCGATATTTCGCCAAAAGTCGCCAAGCTTGGCGACTTTTTGGTCATTTGGCGCGATTTTCCCAATGGGGTCTGGAAGTTGTTTTTCCTGCATAAAAACGCATAATAACCTAACATTTCTCTTCTATGACGTAATCAAAATTCACGCTTTATGTAGAACCCTCGAGAAATTGACTTTTCTGGAAACCTCTTGTACCTCCTGCGTCGGCTATTTATAGAAGCGGGCATCGCCCCGAAGCGAGTCAGTTGCGAGTTGAACATTCAATGTGTGAAGAGCTCTGAGTACGCTTGTTTTGTGTGAACTGATAGTGCTATAGAAGCTGTGTTTTAGCTTGCTTTGTGAAGCTGTTTTTAAAGTGCTGTGTGTAATTCTTCATTGCTGTGTCTTAAGGGATAGTGCACTATATCCCTTGAATATTTCCACGGAATTTTTGCCTGTAAAAGTGACTTATTTTGTGTGAGAAATACAGCATTTGTGAGAGCTTCTGATCCAAGCGGATTGTTAAAAGCACGTTACTGCTAGATTGTGCTTGTGAATTGTGTACAGCTGATTGTTCTACGAAGTTCTAGAAGCAATAAAGTTCGTGTTCCATCCTGACAAGTGACTTTTTACTTGAACTTTTTACACCAACAGGACTTTAGAACGACGAACCCCAGGAGTAGCAGAGTAATTCCGTAACAATATGTTATAAATCACCATCTTAAGACCGGTATTGACTTTGGTGTGCATAAGACTTATAGTTTTTCTACAGGACTACGACAAAAATTTCTTTTATATTATGGAATAATGGCATATGGGGAGAAATTCTTGAAAGTGCGCAAGCGTTTAAATGGTGCATTCGATTGAGTTTCAATTTGGTATATATGTTTGAATTATTCATCGATTAAAATTTATTTAAATGCTTGGTAATGATCTTAATCGTAAGTGTTCGGAAAGTCGAGTGGAGTCACTCCAGATTTTTTCTATGGTTAAGGTGGTAACTTAACAGCGCTCTCTCAGGTATAAACCCTGAATTATTTGAATGCTAGTAACTATAAAAAAAGAAAATACTATAGGCTGGAATGAGTACAATAATGATACATAGGAAAAAAAAAAGAAAGATAGCTATGAATAGATCAAGATAGCTATGCATAGCAACGACAGTCTATGCATAGATCTGACCAAGTAGTAGCTGACCAAGTCTTGTCATCTGCTGAAGTGTGTACGCAACGAAAACGTCTGCCGTGACGAATATAAGTTTTTGAGACCCTAATAAATAAAATATATCAATGGCAGATCTGGTCAATTACTTTCAAAATTTTATTTTTTTCAGCACTTTCATAACTTCTAACCGCGTGCTAATGGTCTGCCATTGGTATTTTCCGATAATAATAATAATATATTTTCAAATCTCCAAACGGCACAGACCTAGTCAAATGAATTTAAATTTCGCCAAAAATCGATACCTGTCTTACATGCGCACCCGCCGCATCCACCACTCTGGGCTTAGTGACTCCCCATCTCATGTATGGTAGGTGTAGGGGCCTCAATGTACAAAAACCCAGGTCTGGTCAAATACATACAGGTAGCTTTTCACTAGCTCTTAGATTAGTATGGATGTCACGCACCATCTTGAGAGGTTAGGAACGTCGAGTTTTTCCGCTATACCACGGGAAACTGCAAACACGCAATCTGGTAAGAGTCATTCGGAAGAAAAACGAAAAATAATCAGTTTGGAAAGTAACGGTATGAGCACTCTGAAAAGGCCAAATAAGGGAAGTCCCGAGTCTTAGAAGGTGTAAAAAGCACTGGTCAGCCTAAGATTAAGAGTGATATCAAGAAGGCTCCAAGAAAGAGAACAGTTGAGAACTCTGGCGTCCCTCAGAATATTTGGAAGTTTGGAATAACGACTCGTTCCACCATGTCACCGCAAGCAGACGCTCAGCCTAGTACGTGTCAGTCAGAAGAAAAGCGTAATGTATGCAGTTCAGAAATTAAAGATATGAACACCCTGGAAATTTCAAATAAGAGACGTCCCCAAGATGTAGATGATGTAGTAAAAGACGTAGAAGATGTGCGAAGTGATATCAACAAGAAGACGCCTAAGGAAGGAACATTTGCCGAGAAAACAGATAAAAATGCGTTGCAAAAGAAACCCAAGAATAACCCCGAAGTTGTGAACAATCTGAAAAAGCCAGAAAAGAACTCCGGAGGTGCAAAAGTTGGTGTGGAATCCACTGATATTAACCCATTTATGCCTAGTGTCCCTTTTTTGGGACGGCTTTTTCGCTATTAGTCGAAAACGTTATTTATTTTTCCTAGCCTTTATTCAGGAGTATTGAGCCTCAACTCTACAAAATATTTTAACATGACCAAGTAGGATGTTGATATTTTGATTTTAATGCATAATGATTTTAAAAGAAATCATCCCTTGTTCAAGAAGTTGACATCAGAATTTTTTCTATTATTTCAGTTATCAGTAAAAATCGAAGAAAGTCGCAAAAATATCCAGGCACAAATGGGTTAAAGACCCCGTACATGGTACCAAGAAGACATCCAAAAAAGTAAAAGCTGCTGTCAAAACATATAAAAATCAGACACAAAAGAAACCAAAGAAAGATGCGAAAAGAAGAAAGAAATAAAACGTTTTCGAAAATGCTGATTTGTAACGCAGAAACTTAAATTCTATATTTGCAAATGTAAAAACGATTTTTAAATTTCAAAATTAGTGAAAATATTTTCTTTAAAAGATAGTGTATATAAATTTCATATGCATTTTTTAAAGACGTGCAAAATAAAAGAATATGCATTAATTGTTGTTACCATATGACCATGGCTCACTTGGATAAATACAGGCTGTCCGAAAACCAGTTTCTCCTATGGGATTTTGCGTACGAGAAAATTTTCGCTTCTTCGCCGATTTGTCGCTTTTACCCAACGTATCACTTGCCAACTCTGCCGGAGAAAATGTGCCTAAAATCAAAGCTAAAAGTATCCAGGAATGGATAACAATGACACATTCAAATATAACAATCGTGTCTACACAAAAACCGTGCTCGAGCGAAATAGCACTCAAGTGCTAAAAAAAGTGCTAAACGCGTTTTTTTTTCTCGGCTTGAAAACATTGGCTGCATTCGTAAACGATAAACTCGTTGCACGAGTGCAACTCGTTTGTCGTTTACGAATACGGCCATTGTTATCCATTCCTGGATACTTTTAGCTTTGATTTTGGGCATATTTTCTCCGACAGAGTTGGCAACAGTGATAACGTTGGGTAAGGAGACTATTTCAATACGTGCACCCACTCTATGTTGAGCATTACACGATTGGTAGCCCCCTGGGGGATTACCAATGGGCCGCCGCATTGACAGCAAACCTTCTCGAGGAGTCTCAAAGAGGCCCTCATCAGGTTGCGCGGGGCTTGCCTAGCGGGTGGTAAACGGTAACCCTTGCCTGTCTCCCCACATTAGGGGAGGCAGTGCTGGAACCCAGACCAGCGGGGCAGGACGAGCCCGGCCCACTGTCCACCCGTCATCACTACAACAACCGTCGCACCGTTAGAAGATCTCAGGACACCAGAGAGCACGATACTCGTGCAGCATAGACACCATAGGTTTCCTCTGTCCATTGACAGAAAGGAGGTCACAACCACGGTCGGAGGGGCTCGCCCTCCGTTCAGCGTGGTTCACCTGTTAGTTCTTTGCTCCATGCTTGTGCATGGCTTGCAAGAACCCTTTTGCGGGGTGGAATACCGCGAGAACCGCGGTTTTCCTGAAATACATGCACCACCAGTATTTCGAACTTTATGCACCACCATTGGGGGACTCGTGGGTCCTTCCCAGAAATACATGCACCACCAGTATTTCAATTTATGCACCACCAGTATTTGATGCCGGCCGGCTGGCCGGGCATCTTGGGAGATACATGCACCACCAGTATTCCCTAGCAAATTCGAGAAGCAAATACATGCACCACCAGTATTTGACTTTGTTTGATACATGTACCACCAAGTATCTATCCCCCACCAGCTATCTCTGGTTTGGGGGAGCGCTCGCTCTTTTCTCTAAGTTGCCCGTTAACTTAGTGAGTCTCCTAGCGCGTCGAGGAAGCGGGACAGGGCCTCGCGCCCTTTTTCGCTCCGCACGTAGTTATTGAATGTCGAAGCATCCAATTTCGGGCAGAACCGATTTCTCAGTTCCTGTAACCCAGGGCAGTGGGCTACGATGTGCAGACTGTCGGCGGGACTTGTCAGGGGGCAGAAGTTGCAATTCCTTGTCTCCTTTACGGAGAACCGTCGAAAATAGGCCGGGAAGGGACCATGGTCCGTCACGACCCAGTTCACCTTCCTACTTTTCCAAGTTCTCTTTTCGCTCACCGTTGGAAAGATCGAACGCGTGAAACGTCCGACTTCTGCTTCTTCCCACCTTTTCTGCCACAGTTTCCTGGCTTCAGTCCTCATGGAGTACTTCACGCTCCTTATCGAACTCTTTACTCTTTCGTCTACTGATGGTTTCTGTGTTCCACTCTTCGCCAGAGCATCGGCTTCCTCGTTTCCCCAGGTTCCGACATGTGCCTTCACCCAGTGGAAGCGGATCCGCCTATCTCCGATTTCGGAGTGGATAGCTGCATCCATTGCATTTCTGCAATTCAGCCTTGAGAGAGCTTGGAGTGAGGACTGGCTGTCCGTATAGACGTCCAAGGTTTCTGTGCTTCGAGGAACGTTGGGTAAAAGCGACAAATCGGCGAAGAAGCGAAAATTTACTCGTACGGAAAAACGGAGCTTTTTAGACAGCCTATATATATCCCAGTGAGCCATGATATGACACTAAAAATTCTTTTCAGGTTCAGGTTAGTCGGGCAAAAATCCCGCCAACTACTTCTGTTTTGTCCTGACGGCATTAAAGGATTATACCTAAAACATTGCGGTCCACAAAACAAAGCCGAAAACGTTAATTAATATACAAAAAAGTATTTTTATATAAAACAGGCGCGTAGCCAGGAAAATTTTTCGGGGGGGGGGGATATATCCTGATATTCCCCCCCCCCTTGGCTACGCCCCTGATATAAAATACCAGCTAGCTTCTCCTCTAGACATTTGTCATACATCGAACACTCCAGCGACGAAGGACGAAGTGAACGGAAGAGAGAAGAAGCAAGAGAGACGGACTTCAGCTACCGTTGGGGGTAGACGTTTTTGTAGGAGCTCCTGGGTGGACTCCGAGTAATGAATGTTCTGCTGTTAGAATGAGTATATCTGATCTGTAAATATGTATATAGTTATTTAATCATTTAATCCGGAGTTGTTATTTGAGTTTTAAATAAATTTTCTTTGAGTAAAAACCTGATCTCATCTTGAGTTACTCGCCTGCAGACGGGGTGAGTTGGTTGTCAGGAGAAGGGATACGACAACACGCTCTCTTTCGAGAACCAGAGCTGGAATTTAACGATAGCTCAGTCACAAGGTGAGATGATTTAAAACTCTCTTTTTTTGTTTTGTATGCAGAACTGTGAAAATGTTTAAAAACGTAACGAAAGCCGATCTGCTCGCTGTTTTAAGTGAAATTGGAGAGGCGGCAGATCCAGCGTTGAAAGTAGTTGACTTGAAAGACCTTTTGTTAAAGTCTAAAGAATATACTAAAGACAAAGACTTTGTCACAGAATTCCTTGCTACCACAGTAGCTCAGCGTAAAAATGAAGAGGAATGTAACCGTTTGCGTTTGCAACAGCAAACCGAAAGCGAAATTCCGAAAGTGGCACAGAGTAGTTCAGAAAAAAGTTTATCTATAGACAAACTCTTGAATGCTGTTCAAACACTGGCTATCCCAGTGCCGAAGAAAAACGAAAGCTGGAATCTTTTCTTTGATTCAGTAGAAAGAGCTTTTAAACATAAAAATGTTCCGAAAGAATTCAAATCGGAAATTTTGCTTAAATTAATTGGGGAAAAAGCCGCGAATATATTAGTATATATCAGTGATGATGATTTAAGTGACTATGAAAAAATCAAGGCATTAATAGTAAAAGAGTACGAACCTTCTCCATTTGTTTGCTCAGAAAATCTTAAAAAAGCTAAAAGATTCCAGGGGGAAACACACCAACAATTTGCATCTCGTTTGCGATCAGGATGGCTACATTATTGCAGGGTTCGCAAAGTAACAGATTTTGAATCGTTGATTAATCTTATCATATCGGATAAAATATTTGAAACGTTAGATGAGGATGTTTCAACGCACATTGCAGTCCGCCAGGGTGAAAATTGGCTACAGCCCGATGAATTGGCAAAAGAATGCGATATTTATTTTATCGCTAAGGGTAGATCTTTCGAAGACGTAAAAATTGAAAAACGGTCTGGTTATCGCGAATCAATAGGTGAAAATTTTAAGTACATCCCACCGCCATTAAGAAAACCCCAATTTACTAGCGACAATAAAAATATATCAAAATTACGCTCTTGTTTCGTGTGTTCCAGTAATTTACATTTAGCGAAAAACTGTCCAAATAAAAGAAATAAATATGACCAACCAAATAAAGCGCGTAATGAAGAATTCCGAAGGGTAACTCTCAGACTTCCGTAACTAAGTCTAGCGATAATGCGCTGGTATCTCACATAAATTCGAAACATTTGCAGTGTTCTGAAAACCCTCATGAAATTAATTTATATCCCTTGCAAAAAATTTCTATTTATGTTGCGGGTAAGGAGATAGATTGTATTGTTGATAGTGGTGCAGAAATTTCTATTTTAAATGCTGCTTTAATTCCAGATGTAAAAGTTGAAGGGAAAGGGAAAATTGTTTTAGAATCCGCTTTTAGAGAGAGAGTCAGTGCTAAATTAGCAACTTTGCCAGTATACTATAAAAATCCAAACGACCTTATATTTTCCAGTGCTCATGTTTTATTCGCGTTGACTGATAAACTTAATATTCCATGCCTGATAACGCCACATGTTTACCAGGATTTAATTGAGAGAACGCCTGATGAAGTAGCAGATTCCATTCCTCCTGCCTGTACCCCCACTTGTGACTTTTCACGCTTTGATAGTGAAAAGTAGAGATGGCCAATGATTCGATGAGTCGAATCAGTGATTCGAATCTTGGTACTGAGTGGCTCAGTCTTTGCACTCACTCTCTACTGATTCGAATCTCAAGCCCTCAAGGGAAATACATTCCAAGTGCGAAGGGAAGGAAAACTTATTTTCCCTTTGCCGTTCCCAGAGATTTTCCCTTACTCTTTCAACTCTTTTCGACTCTTTACGACTCTTTTCGACTCTTTACGACTCTGAGTCGATAGATGATTTGAAACAGTAAATGAGTGGGTGTGGGTGAGTTGGTCACTGAGTTGGTGCAGCAACGAATCTTTACTGATTCAGTGTTTCGCTCTGTTTCGGTGATTGTATACGATCGTTGAGATTCGTTAGTTTTTCGAATCTTCTATCGACTCAGAGTCGAAAGGAGCCGAAAAGAGTTGAAAGGATGTTTCATTTAATTGGAGGGTTTTTTTCGAATCTTCTATCGACTCAGAGTCGAAAGGAGTCGAAAAGAGTTGAAAGGATGTTTCATTTAATTGAAGTTTTTTTTTTCGAATCTTTGGTGTTTCATTTCTTGGTTGGTGGTCGGATTTAAAGTTTTATCTGTCTGTGGGTGTGGAGTGGGTCGAACATCGTTTGCTTTTGGCGGGGGGCATAGGCGTTACTTCCTAAGGGCAAGAGGGGTCAATCCCCCCCCCCGAAAAAAAATTAAGAAAATTCAAGTATCAGAGCTATTTATAATAATGATATTTTATACAATCGGAAACATTTTGTCACCCCATCCAAATATTACATGCCAATTTACGCCAATGCTCGTGGAAGAGCGGGGGGGGGGGTGTCTCAAAGTTGTTTAAACCTTTTTCCCTCGGGGGGACTCCCTCCTTCCAACTTGTCTGGCTGATTTAATATTTGTTTAAAATTTAATGAAACATCCCTTTTCTACTTTTAACTTCAATATATGTCCCCTGCCCCCACCCTCAAAAAAAAAAAAAAAAAAAAAAAACGGAACGTTAAGTTTACATGGTGGCGGTTTTCATGTGAAGGGAAATAGAATGAAATAAAGTTAGGATTGTGCTTGTCACTTTTAATGAAGGATACAGGGGCGGTATTAAGCGCTCTCACAAAAGGACTTTGTAGTAAGCAAAATAACATTTCGCTTTATTGCTGCAGATTTCGTTTAAGATATTTTTTTTACCTTGTTTTTCGTTTAAGGGGAATGATTTTATTTTCTTTCGTAATTCAGAGAAATACAAAATAGGGTCTAAAGCAGTGGCGTAGTTAGTGTTATTGACAGTGGCGTAGCCAGGATTTTATTTCGGGGTGGGCTGGGTATCAAATTTAAAGATAAAGTTCAATTGTAAGCTAAGTAAAGGGTCCCATTTTTTTTGGGGGGGGGCAGCAGCCCCTCAGTAGGACTGGGCCAAAAATCGATAAATATCGACATATCGGTTTTATTTCAACATCAAATATCCGATATTCCCATTTTCATTTCAGTGAAATCTCGAATTCGATAAAGGTCAAAAATACAGGCCGGTCAGGGGCGTAGCCAGAAATTTTTCATGGGGGGGGGGTTATGACTACTGCAACTCATATATATGTATACGTGTGTGTGATAATGTAGTGAAGAATATACATTTTGTATGGCAAAAAATTCCTCATGGGGGGGTTATGACCCCCTAACCCCCCCCTTGGCTACGCCTCTGAGGCCGGCGATAAGAAAATCCTGAGATCAATACCAGCTTGTGATGCTTTTGCTACTGCTTTCTCTCCGTTGATGACGATGCCGGATCGCGGAAAAAACAGCTCCATGGTTTATTAGTCTAATTACCATAATTAATTAACGTATATCTCGGAAACTATCCACCGGAGCGCGTTTTTATTGATTCTCGACCCCCCCTAGACTCAACACCCCACCGATACTTAAAATTTCGAATGCTTTGACACCAAACTTAACCTTTTAATCTTACAGGCCCAGGGGGTCATACGAAGCTCCCCTATATTTTCAATTTGGGCATTTTAAACACTAGCCTCCTCCGGCGGCATCTCCAAAGTCTGGAAACCATCCCAGAGCCAATTTCTACATGTTTGCAGTCCTTTTAAGCCTCAATCATGGTTAATTAGTCTAATTACCATAATTAATTAACGTATATCTCGGAAACTATCCATCGGAGCGCGTTTTTATTGATTCTCGACCCCCCCTAGACGGAACCCCCATCGATACATAAAATTTCGAATACTTTGACACCAAACTTAACCTTGTAATCTTACAGGCCCAGGGGGTCATACGAAGCTCCCCTGTATTTTCATTTCGGACAGTTTAAACACTAGTTTTACTCGAGCAAGGAGAGAGAGATGTTAGCTGCCTGAGAACTCAGCGGAGAAGAAACCCGATGAATGGGTGAAGGGTGTTTAAATAGTACGACTTTCGGCGCAGAGAGAGGGAAAATTTCTTTAGTTGTTTTATTGATTCAAGATTCGAATCACTGATTCGAATCATCGAAGTAGTGAGTGAGTTGATATTCGAATCAGTAAAATGAGTCGAACCGCCCATCTCTAGAAGAACGACGGACAGACGTCAAGAGAAATGTTTATTTCTAAAGGGGCGCCTCAGGAAGAGGCAAAAGGGTGCGAACTCGTGGCTCTTGAGGACCAAGCAGAAAGTAGGTCAAACTCAGAGCATAGGGTTTGTTTTGTTGCAGAAAACAGATCGGACGAATTTTCGGAAGTGAATAAATTTCGTAAAATGCAAAAGGAATGTCCGACCTTAAAGAATTCATTTAGAGATGCTGGTTTGGGAAAAAATAATTTCTTTGTACGGGACGACTTACTATTTCATAAAGATAAAATTTCCGGAGAAGCGGTAGATCAATTAGTATTACCTGAAAGCTATAGAAGTAAAGTTCTCCGATTAGATCACGACTCATTATATGCAAATCATCTCGGAATGAGGAAAACTAAAGAAAGAATTAAATTATCTATTTTATTGGCCAAACATCTCAAAATATGTAGAAAATTATTGTAGGACGTGCGAAAAAATGCCAACTAAAAAAGTCCGGAGCGCAAATCGGACAAAATCCCTATTACACCAGTCGTTAGAGCCCCATATCCCTTTCATACTGTAAATGTAGACTTGATCGGCGAGATTGATACCGCCATCTGGAAGAAAACATAAATATTGTCTATGCTTAATTGATCAAAATTCGAAATGGCCCGAAGTGATAGCACTTTTAAAAGCCTTTCAGCTAAAGCAACATGCGATGCTCTTTTGGAAATATTCATGCGTACAGGAATTCCAGAAATAATTTGTAGCGATCAGGGTACTAACTTTACGTCGCAATTAACTCGAGAATTTGAAGATAGGTTAGGGGCAAGTCCTAGATTTTCAACCCCTTCATATCCAGCGTCGAACGGTTTGGTTGAAAAATGGAATCGCGTTTTTAAACAAATTTTACACCATGTAATTCGTTCGGATCCTAAGAACTGGGATAAACATATTCCCTATTTACTTTTTGCATATCGGGAAGTACCTAATTGTACTACAGGAGTATCTCCGTTTAAACTCATGTATGGTCGCGAGGCGAGAGGTCCTCTAGCTGTTCTAAAATCGTCTTGGTCCGGTGAAATACCACTACCCTTAAATTTAAGCAATTCAGCAGTAGATTATTTGCAAGAACTAAAAATAAATTTAGAAAAGGCAGCCGATCTTGCATCTTTGACCGCTCAAGAGAAGCAAAACTCTTACGCACATTACTTTAATCGCGGTAAGAGAATGAGAGAGTTTAAAAATGGCGATTTAGTTTATTTACTTATTCCAGACTCAACTAATAAGTTGTACGCAAGATGGACAGGTCCTGGAGAAATAATGGGCTGAGTAAATCCACATTCTTATAAAGTTAAATTGCCAGGTGATGAGGTGCGACATGTACATGTTAACAAAATCCGACGATTTCAGGCTAGAACACAGACTGTTGGAGTTATTTTCGAAGATGATGTTGAATTTGGGGAAATTTACCCAACGCCGATCAGGGTAACCACTGCGAGTAAGAGCGACATTGAGGTAGATATCGATCATTTAGAAGCAAGCAAACAAGCTGAGTTACTTGAACTTTTGCACAAACATGCATCATTGTTTTTCCGGCAAAGTACAAGTCGCTAACGTTAGTGAACATAAGATTCGTTTAATTCCGGGTGCAGGAAAGGAAAAAAACCTTACATTTCTAAAATCCCAGAATCTTTTAAAGCCTGAAGTAGACAAAAAAATCGCAGAATTAGAAAACTTAAGGTCTTATAGAACCCAGTGAAGCAGAAATTGCTTATCCCAATCGTATGCGTATCAAAAAAAATCCTGATGTGTCCAACACATGACTTCCTTGCACGTCATTAGATCAAAAATATTTTCGACGTACTTCCTCTAAATTTATTTGTTAGAAAGAGATTAAAATATCAAATAATTAGTAAGGTTTAGCAATTTCTAGCCAAATATTTCGATATCGCCAAGCTGAGTTCAATTTGAAAGATTTCTTTTCTGACACTTTATTTGGCGATATTTCACCAAAAGCCGACAAACTTGAGATAGTCAGCGAGATTTTGGGGATAGCCAAGTAGTCAGTGAGCACAGACCTTCAATAAATTGAATGCATCTATACACCTCAATGTATTCAAAGGTCATTTGGCTCACCATGTAAATAAAATTCTCAGTCGAATGCTGTCAAAAAAGATATTGAAAAACAGTTAGATATTACAATAGTTCAAAATACAAGTTAAAAAATCTACGGGTTAAAGTTTTGAGTTATACAAAATAGGAATAATTTTTGGCGCCAAATTTGGCGATATTTCGGCGAAAACTCGTCAATGTCGACGACATTTGGCGAGATTTTAAGCATAAACCAAACAATGACAGATTATCGCCAAATTTGGCGATATTTCGCCAAAACTCGCCAAGAACGATGGACAAATGGCGATACTTTGGGCATGGACGAAATGACTGACTATCGCCAAATTGGCGATATTTCGCCAAAACTCGCCAAGGTCGAGGACAGACGGCGAGATTTTGGGCATGTACCAAACAATGACTGTCTACAGTTGTATTATAATGAAGATGTCCATAGACATTAAGGTACTGAAATTCTTTTCGGTGGTCTCTGTAAATAAACTCTCCAGTAGATTGGAACCAAAAATCGAGATGCACAACTAGATGTTACAACATTCTTATATATGAAATTTCATAATAGTTTTTGAGATTTGAGAGTTAAATATGCACACACGTACACCAAAAGTCGCCAAGCTTGGCGACTTTTGGCATAGTTCTTGAGGGAGGCACGTGACCGTGGTCGGACCATTACCTTATGTGGTAACTTATGTGGTAGGACGGTATTGTGCTTGAAATGGATGAATGCCCCTAAAATTGCTATTGACCGTAATGTATTGGAAATCTTTTGAGTGTTCCTGTAGCAGAACTATAAATGATAAAGACACTTTTTTTAATAGAGAAATTCATTTTCTAACTCTTTACAGCATATATCACTTCTGAGTCGTTTGAAATAGCCCAATACTCTCTAAAAAAACGCTTTGATGAATTTCGGCCCATAGAGCGTAATGTATTTCGAATCTTTTGGGCGGTCCTGTAGATAAAACTATTCAGTCGAATGGAACCGAAAGGGGAGGTGCACAACTAGATGTTACAACAATCCTAAATATAAAGTTTCAACATTCAACGCCTAACAGTTTTTGAGATAGGCGAGTTTAATGAATTTCGGCCCATAGAGCGTAATGTATTTCGAATGTTTTGGGCAGTCCTGTAGATAAACTATCCAGTCGAATGGAACCAAAAGGGGAGGTGCACAACTAGATGTTACAACTATCCAAAATATGAAGTTTCGACATTCTACGCCTAATAGCTTTTGAGTTAGGCGAGTTTAATGAATTTGGGCCCATAGAGCGTAATGTATTTCGAATCTTTTGGGCGGTCCTGTACATAAACTATTCATTCGATTGCCACCAAAAGGGGAGGTGCACAACTAGATCATAGAACAGTCCTAAATATCAAATCTCAACATTCTACGACCAATAGTTTTTGAGATATGCGAGTTACATACATACGTACGTACGTACAGACGGCATGGAAAAACTGGCCACAGTAGACTCGCCACTGGTCAAAATGAGTTGCAGACGCGTTAATATGATCGTGCATGCTAGCCTACGATGAGATGCATCGAAAAAATTTTTAAAATTCAATTTAGAGGTAGTCAAAATCGGTTTTTATGTCGAAATTTGGCCCCCAAAATTTTTCGGGATCACATTACTTCCTTATACTACGTACAAGGAAGTAAAAAGACGGTAACATACGTTTATGCGTAGATTTTCGCGCATTAAACGCAGTGACTAAACCATTTGATTACCCCATGGAGAATATTACAGATCTAATCAACCAAATTGGGCATGCCAATATTATCACTTGCCTTGACGTATTAAAAGGATATTGGGAAATCCCACTTGAAGAACAGAGTCGCGATTTTACTTCGTTTAAGACTCACCGTGCGCAGTACAGATTCAAAGTAATGCCCTTTGGTCTGCGCAATGCAGCAGCTTCGTTCCAGAAAATAATGAACAGTGCTTTAAGTGAGTTCAGTGAATTTTGTAAAGCGTATCTTGATGATATTGCTATATTTTCCTGCGACTGGAACACGCATCTCATACATTTAGATGCGGTGCTGACTAAATTGAGCAAGCTGAAATTCACCGTAAACGTAAAGAAATGTGTCTTCGCGAAAACACAAATAAAATACCTAGGTCATCTTATTGGTGCAGGAAGACATCAACCAGATCCTGAAAAACTACGAGCTATCGAAACTATTAACACGCCTAAAACTAAAACAGCTTTAAAAAGTGCGCTTGGTTTGTTCAATTACTACCGTGATTACATAAAAAATTACGCAGAAATAGCTAAACCTTTGACGGATCTTACCAGAAAGAAAGTTCCTGAACTAATTCCTTGGTCTAACACCGAAGAGCTAGCATTCCAGGAATTGAAAAAACAACTGTGTGAAGCGCCTACTCTCTATACACCAGATCCCAAGAAACCTTACACTATCCAGTGTGACGCTAGTGCCTATGGTGTCGGTGCTTGCTTATCGCAAAGAGATGACAACGGTTGTTTACGTCCCATCAGTTTCGCAAGCCAAAAGTTAAACGACGTGCAGCGAAATTGGGCTACCATCGAACGTGAAGCATATGCGGTGGTGTGGTCACTAAAAAAGTTTGAGACTTATGTGTTCGGTTCGGACATTGAAATAATAACTGACCATAATCCGCTAACATTCTTGCAAAAATCCGCACCACAGTCAGCTAAATTACAACGATGGGCACTGTCTCTGCAGAGGCATAATATTCACATTTCACACTGCCCAGGTGCTCACTTGAAAAATGCTGACGGTTTATCACGGTTGATAACTAATTAAAGGTTATCAGTGTTTGGTAAAACCTATAAAATATATTTGTAACAAGGCTTCTTTGCATCTGTTGTTCTTTTATGTTATTTGTGTGCATTGATATATTTTAAATACCCAGTATTGTGTAACAAGGCGTCTGTACATCTGTTTTGGAAATTTAGTATATTGTGTGCTGAAATGTTTGAATTATATTAATATTGAGAATGTGATCATTTTTGTCAGATTTCGCTTCGCCTTGCGTAGCGCAATCTTATCGGGGGGGGGGGGTGTCATACATCCAACACTCCAGCGACCGAGAACGAAGTGAACGGAAGAGAGAAGAAGCAAGAGAGACGGACTTCAGCTACCGTTGGGGGTAGACGTTTTTGTAGGAGCTCCTGGGTGGACTCCGAGTAATGAATGTTCTGCTGTTAGAACGAGTATATCTGATCTGTAAATATGTATATAGTTATTTAATCATTTAATCCGGAGTTGTTATTTGAGTTTTAAATAAATTTTCTTTGAGTAAAAACCTGATCTCATCTTGAGTTACTCGCCTGCTGACGGGGTGAGTTGGTTGTCAGGAGAAGGGATACGACAACATTTAAATTGGGTTTTTTTTTTTTTTTTTAGTGACTTTATTTCTAATTATATAGATGCCGTGGTGTTTGAATACTGTCCGATTTTATTGATGATTTTTGGTACTTACGTATTATCCCGGCGGTCCTTCAAGACGAGCGATTTTTTTCCAAGAGAAATGCCGGACATATGAAATTATTGTAGGTTTTGAATACGATTGGCAAAAGTTTGGCAATTCATTTGACGGAATAATAGTTTAGCGGGAATGACCGCCGGGATAATACGTTAAGTACCTGATTTTTTAATATCTGTTTAAATGTATCTATATTTTTGATGTTTATGCGAGTGACCACATGTTTTTGTATTGAGTTCCTTTTTTAGCCTTATGTTACAACCACGAAGTTAAATGTATAGGAGGGGACACTTCTCTTAGAAAGTTGGATAACGCTGTTGTTGCAAACAGATGGCGCTACGCACACTGTGAAACTGCGCATCTCCTGCTTCTGCGCATCCAGGTTGTTTATATTTCCATCGAGGCGAAGTAAATGGAGATCGTTGAATTAGCGGAACTTCAAAAAAATATGAAATACATAGACTTATGAACGTGATATATAATAATTTCTGGCTTCAGGTGTGTTTTAATTACCTAATTGTCTTAGAATACTATTTCGTAATTAATATAGGCAATAGTTTCGAAGCGAAGTGATATTATGTATGTAATGTAGTTTTATTATTTTGCCCAAAAGCTGTATTTTAAGAAATAGTAGTAAATTTAGAAGAATGTTGTATGCGTGAATGCAATATTTAAAAAGTGTTTATTTATAATGACGATCACACTCAAACAAGCAGTATTTACATTTATTTCATGCTGTGACAAATTTTAACACAGCTTTAAATTGCCGCTGAAAAACTCAAGTTAAAATGTTAAATTCATGTTACATTAAGAACTCGCACCATTTTCTAATGTAAATATATATCGCGGCAGACGAAAACTTCTTTTCTGTGAGCTACGATATACACACTCGTTCACAAATATAAACTCAATATTTTAATAATCTTAAGATAGAACATTTTTTCTCTTTTTTTTAGTTCATTTGTTACTAAGGCAACCATGTAAGCAAAAGCGAAGGAAATATTTTAAACTTAGTGCTTGCGTTAATAATCTCGTTCACATGCTAGGTCGGAAAATTAAAAACAAGTAAAATTAGTTATCAATCAGCACCGGAAATGCTTTATTCTTTTGCCGCTAGGATCGCTGCACGTCACTAGATTTCCAATGTTTACATAATTGAAACTTATTTGGGGTACCAAAAGTTTAACATTACAGCTGTGGAGAGTGTCCACTCCTATAGTATATCTCCGTGGTTACAACAAAATACCAGTTTGCTTGAAATTTTTTACGCTTATTGGATTAATCGATTGTTACAAAATACGAAAATATCCTTGAGAATTTGCTGAAATGGATTCTCAACTTCTCGTTTCCACATAACGACGACAACCACATTCCATTCAGCGACGACGATTAAATGTGCCCACGAGCGATGTTTTATATTTCTCCATTTGACACTGACCTGAAGTCGTTGGATTTCTGTATGTTTACATCAGAGACGGGACCGACAAAATGGCACTTCTGGGTTGGCTTTGAAATGCTGTGGACTCCGTTCGGTGGATTCCTACTTTAGGATCCCACTCCGCGGAGTTGGTGATAAATGCAGAAATGCGGTAACCTTGACGACTTTCTTTAAATATATCGCAACCCGTGTGAAACCCGCCATTTTGATTCCGATGCTGTGATTTAAGGTTGATTCCTACTTAAATAGTGATTTAACTAAGGTATGATTGCGGTTAAAGGAAAATTCTAGCGTTTAGATTAAAGAAAAAATTCGTTCTAGATTTCAAATGATTTTTTTTTACTCTTGTGAGTGTAAGGTAAGCGTGCTTTTGATTCTGATTTAATTAAGGTATGATTACGCGTGAAAGAACAATCGGTACATATGTACAGCTGCAGAAAAAAAAGTTCCACTTGTACTTTTTTCGGCAGTCGTTCGGCGTACAGCAAAGTTACAGATACCAATCGTTTACGATTGACGTACACTTTAATTTGCTATGCATAAAAATTGCATAAGGGGCCATCTACATATTAAAATTCGCACCAACTTTTTTTTTTCTCAATGGCAACCCTAGATTTCACTTCATGTTTCAAAAATTTAGCTCATTTTAACCCCGGACACCAATTTTCAATAAATTTGGACAGAAAATGAGTGAGTTAGTAGCACCCAAAATCCCCCCTCCCCCTATGTTAAAATATTTTTTCCTACTTCAATTCATATCTCATATAATATTGGTAGTAAGAAGCTGATTTTTATTCGTACTACTAGAACTAAACGACCCAAACATAATTGAATGTTATTATGATTTTTAATAAATTATGAATATGAATTATGAATTATTAAATTAATATTCATAAAAATTATGAATAGCAACCTAGCCAAATTTCGATGGAAATAGATGCAGAAATTAATATTACATGGCTGTGCAAAATTTCAAATTTTTACGTTGAGTAGTTTAATTTATATTAAATAAAATGTGTTATTTTCATGAGTTAAGGGACCATATATTGAGTGAAAATTTTTTGAAAATTGCATAAAATAAACGTAAATTAGATTTATTTTGTGCAAAAACACAGTAGAAGATACCTGTATTCAAGATATCAAATTTTGAAGCAAATAAATTGAGGTTTTTACAGTTTGATAGGGATTCTATAACGCGTGTATTGTTGCGTCCGCTACCATATTCCCCCCATATAAAATATTTTCCAGCTATAGAATTAGATGCAGTAGATGTATGTCTTCTAATACAACGTCCTATTTCTGAAAATCTAAAATCCTCAACTTTCCAGGCGTTGAATGTGACCCTTTTTAATATCGGAAACATTCGGTCTTTGGACTTCCCCCTACTTTATAAAACATTCAAAATCACATTTTTCTGTCTAAATTTTCATCTAACTATAAATTAAAATACCGCCAAAAGTCTTAAGAATATTGCACGCTGCAGACCATAGTATTAAATGAAGAAACTGAAATAACAAAAACAGTGATAATATTGGGTCGGCAAAAAAGTAATTGCGTTTTTTACATGAAATTCAAACAAATAAATTTTCAATCAGGAAATCATTCTTCAAGTTCGACCATAGCTGAGGAATATTCAAGCTTGTAGTCAGAAGAGCAGAGAGCATCGTCAGCCTCTAACTCCTGCCAACATTTCACCTGTCTAAGATAACCATCAACGGAAATACTCAATAACAATTTCAAAATTACAAAGATTTTCAAAATCGTGAGCAGTCATTTTGCATTTTTTCCTTAAATCATGTGTACGAACCAAGGAAGTTATGAACTCACGGGTCATTTGGACCACAGACTAAATATTTTATTCTTCCTTTGATATTCTCAGTACAAAAAACTTTAAGAGAGATAGAAACAATATTTTCCTTGAAAATAATATTAATTTCTTTTAACTCTCGCGAGCGAAATGAATGAAAGGCGAAAAGTTCGGAACCTACAATTAGCGTTTTTCAATTTGCAGAAAGTCTCTTAAAAACGCACAAAAATAAATTCGCAATATCTCCGGAAATTATCGTAGGAAATTGGTGAAAATTTATATTTAGGATAATTTGAAGGTTTTCTTTCGTTTAATAAAGTCAAAATATGGGGTTGCTATTGAGAAAAACGAAGTTGATGCAGAATTAAATATGAAGACGGCACCTGATGCAAATTAAATTAATAGTAAATTAAAGTACGCGTTATTTGCAAAGGAATGGTATATATAACTTTACTGCACGACGAACGACGGAGAAATAAAGAGCAAGTGGGACTTTTTTTTTCCGCAGCTGTACCTATTATCCCGGCGGTCATTTCTACCAAACTATTTTTTTTTTTTTTTTTTTTGTTAAATGTGCTGGCAAACTATTGCCAATCGTATTCCGAAACATCAATAATTTCATGTGTCCGGCATTTGGTAAAATCATACAAGACGGTGCCTATGTAAACACGCCGATAGCCACTGGAAAGCGGACGCCAAGCCAAAAAGATAAAATGTGCTTTAGCCCACCGCTTGGCGATTGTCAACAAACTGGCGAGTTCGTGATTTTCTGTAGAACGTCTCTGGGATTGCAACTTCTGCTTTCTTCAAGTCATAATGTCTGGGTTCCGTTATTTCGGTTTTTCTCGTTCGGCAACGCGCGTGTGACGCAAAAGGCTGTCACATTCAGCCGTAGCGGAAGCGCACTTGATTTTGACGATTATTTCCCCAAGATGCACTACAGATGCAGAAACGTAAACAAAATGGTGGTTTAGGAAAACCAAATATTTTTTTAAATGGTAATATTTAAAGTAAAAATAAAAGTATTAAAAAAAAGAGGAAGGGCCCCTCGAAAATATGCTAACGCTGGCCGGTTGCTAGATCCAAAATAACATCATTATATCCGGCCATCGCTT
Organism: Cheiracanthium punctorium; assembly: GCA_038373885.1. Lineage (NCBI taxonomy): Eukaryota > Metazoa > Arthropoda > Arachnida > Araneae > Cheiracanthiidae > Cheiracanthium > Cheiracanthium punctorium. The sequence continues at coordinate 185,047 of JAWZYV010012837.1, read as the reverse complement.
TAGTCGGCCCCCTGGAACATATGCTAACACTGGCTCTTTGCGAGACTAAAAAAAACGTCGGTGGGTCCGGCCATTGCTTTAGGGGGCCCTCTGGAAGATATGCTAACGCTGGCCTTTTGCGAGACCCAAAAAAAACATGACCCTGTCCTGCCATCGCTTTAGGGGGCCCCTCTGGAAAATATGCTAACGCTGGTCTTTTGCGAGCACCAAGAAAAAAACATCAGTGGGTCCGGCCATCGCTTTAGGGCCCCTCTCAAAAATCTGCTAACGCTGGCCCTTTGCGAGACTAAAATAAAACATAAGTGGGGCCGGCCATCACTTTAGGGGCCCCCTCTAAATTATGCACGCTGGCCCTTTGCGAGACCCAAAAAAACATCAGTGGGTCCGGCCATCGCTTTAGTCGACCCCCTGGAATATATGCTAACGCTGGCCCTTTGCAAGACTAAAAAAAACATCAGTGGGTCCGGCCATTGCTTTAGGGGGCCCTCTCGAATGTATGCTAACGCTAGCCCTTTGCGAGACTTAAAAAAACATCAGTGGGTCCGGCCATCGCTTTAGGGGGCACCCTGGAAAATATGCAAGGTCTTTTGCGAGATCCAAAATAGCATCAGTCGGTCTGACCATCGCTTTAGTCGGCCCCCTGGAATATATGCTAACGCTGGCCCTTTGCAAGACCCCAAAAAACATCAGTGGGTCCGGCCATCGCTTTAGGGGGCCTCCTCGAAAATATGCTAACGTGGGCTTTTGTGAGACCAAAAAAAACATAAATGGGTTCAGCCATCGCTTTAGTGGGCCCCTTGAAAAATACTAACGCTGGCCTTTTGCGAGACCCCCAAAAAACATCAGGGGGTCCGGCCATCTTTTCAGACCCCCCCACTCGAAAATATGCTGACGCTGGCCCTTTGCGGAACCCAAAAAAACATCAGTGGGTCCGGCCATGGCTTTAGGGGGCCGCCTGGAAAATATGCTAACGCTGGCCCTTTGCTAAACTAAAAACATTAGACTATCATGTACATCCTCAGAAAGAAAGTATTCGAGAACACACAACTCAACAGAAACATGAGAAGTTATAATTATACGTAATGAGTAACCTAATTCATATTTTATAATAAATTAGTTTCAATTATAAAACAAACGTAAGAAGTTTCACTTTTACTTGAATGTTTTTTTTTTTCTTTTTTTTTAACAGGGTTTAGTTATCGTTAACTGCACAAATTGAAGCAAATTAGAATTGCCAGATTGTGAAATAACGAAAAATAACAATAACGCATGCGCACAAACGCAAATTAACAGCGTAGTGACGTCAAATTGAGCAAGCGAATTCGTTACATTCATCTGTGTACATCACACAGTAGCTAGAATAAAAAATAACAACTACGCATGCGCGAAAATGCCAGAAATTTCGGATCTTTTAACTGTTTTAAAATATCCAATTTGGCGCATTATCATACCTCCAAAAAAGCGTGGTATATATTTTTTATGGTTGCCGGTCAAAACTACCACCGGTAGAGTACTTCACTACCGCTGAGCATCGCCCACGAATGGCGTCAGAACTAACATCGAAATGTAAACACCTTTGGATATGGAACATAGACCAGGCATTTATCTGGGCGGAAAATCGCTCTTTTTGGCGTACCGCCGGAATGATACGTAAGTACGGAAAATTCTACAGTTTAGATTTTTAAATATTCGTTTCAGAAAATTTGTTCCAAAATCTAAAAATCTATGAAAAAAAAAAAGAAAGAAAAGCGGAAACAAACAAAGAAATGCTTAGGAAAATAGCGGTATGTGTAGAATAGAAAAATAGCGGAGACAGTTTCTATTCTAAAAAAGAAAAAAGTAACGGCCTCTTCCGTCGCTGTCAAGAGCTTGTTCTACTATCTCCTCCGAAACCGTGGGGATTTGAGTTTCGACGAAGGTGTCTACGGATTCGGAAAATTCCGCGGGAGCCGGTAAGCACATAAATTTCGAATTTCCAATTATATTAGAAGATATTTATTAAAAAAAAAACTGAAAAAATAAACATAATGGTTGCCAGTCTTGGCAATTTTCGCCAATATGAAAATATTCATGCCTTTGCAACAAAGCAATTCCTGCGTGAAATTAACAAACATGCAGTAGAATTATACCATTTTTACGCCAAATTAAAAAGTAAGTGAAATAAGTGAAAGTTACACAAAGTTCACAATTTTCAAATAGTTAGTTCTGTTAGATAACATAAGTTTAAATTGACGCCAATACCTTTTTCTAATATTTTTTCTAATAATAATTGTAACTGATTTAAAAAGCGCCATTTTGGCATCAGGTATGATCTGGAAAAACGCTATCTCAAGCTCGGTGACTCTAATTACTACGGGTGTTCCAAAATGTTAGAACCAAGTATTTAGAAATGTAAAATAATTCAAATGCATATTATAGTAATGCCAGGGTTAGGTTTATCTTGGGTATTTGCCACCCGTAAAAATATTTCGTGGCGTTAACTATGCCTTTACATCACGTACAGCTTGGATATTTGTTCGCGCGGTGAGATGACATATTTCGCAGAGCTAAATAAATCAATCTACGACGGATTATGTATATGAATGTATGGATAACTGTTTTCACGACAATCTTACATGAACAATGATCAGTTATGAGCATGTGTAAATCGCCAAATAACAAAAAGTCGTCAATAATTGCAAGATATAGTAACTTTCTCGTAGTTTTTATCAAAGAAAACATATGAAGCACTGTTTCCTTAGAAATAATAATTATCATGTAGAACGACAGTTCTACTAGTGACGCAGCCAGCCCCAACCAACCAACCGTAAAATCTCGCGGCACTTATATATACAGCCAGTTTTTGAATTTCTTTGTTATTCTCTTGTGGATCTCGGAATCCGCTCTAACGATTTTTTTACAATTAATATATGATTTTAATCGGTGCCAAATTCGATGAGTGACGTCGCCGGTTAAGCTAGGAAAACTCGTTTTTTTTTTCATTTAATCCAGTTCAAAGAGGGAACTATTTAACCCGCGTAAGGAAATACGGAAAATGATCTCGTTTGGGAGGCGGTAAACAAGACAGGGAGCAGGAATACAGTGCTGTAGATCCGTGACAAGATTTGTACAAGTAATCTTATATCCTAAACCAGTTCGGTCGTAGACAGCTGGTACCTTTCGCTTCGTCTTTCTGATCAGATAACTTAGGTTGTGTACCCGACGTCGTCCTTTTGCGAGATGAGCTTTGTGTTACTGTCGTTTTTGTTTTATTTAATTTTAAAAAATAATAACAGATTATTATATACTTTACTTATTTTTTCTGTAATTTATTTTTGCTATAATTAATAATTAAAAATAGTTAAGACTTTGAATTAAAAAAATAATTAATTTAAGTATTTTTTGGTAAAACTCCTTCCTAACTTCTTTAAGTATTTCGTTTCCCTAGTATTTTGATAGCTATTTCTAATTAAATGAAGTCTTTATTTTTCTAATATTATTAATTCTATTTGGAAAATTCAATATGTAATTAATATTTCAATGGATTTTTTTTCTCTTCAGAAAGCTCGCATAATTAATTAATAATAATTATTTAGTATTCAAATGAAAATAAATAGTAGTTTTACATACTAACTAGTTTTAATAATACTTTTACTCTTCATGTATATATAAAATTTATTGAAATTATTGAATTATAATTTAAAAAAAACAATATTTTTGCCAAATCTTAGGTTTTTCTCGCTTTTATTTTTTATTCCTTTAAATACCAGATTTAAAATTTTGTTCAATACTTTTCAGATAGAAATTTGATTAATTAATCTAAATTTATACATGCACTATATTTTGTATTAGACATTTAAAGGCCGGAGATGGCATCTAAAACAAGATGTTGTGCCCACCCGAGCCGAGTTGATAAGATACTGAAGATGGTAGATAACTGAAGTATGAAGGTCCAGGGTTCTTGCCTACCGGATGGCTGATAATCTAAAAATTCGGAGTTTTGGACGGTTTTTCTCACGATGTAACGTAAATACGCTTCAGAAGCACTAAGAAAGTCAACCGCGCAAGACCCTTATTCTTAAACTGGTAGTTCATCTAATCGTTCTCTAAAAAAATGAAATTATCAACTGATAAAAAAAACAAACAAACATAGTATGAAGTTAGTTTTCTAAAAAGCGACATAAAACCAATTATAAACAATAATTTTTGAGTAATTTTCTATTTTATTATTAATGATTATAGTCATTAATTAATTGAATCAACAATTTTGAGATGTATCATTAACTTAGTTAAAAACTTAGTGTATCATAATATAGTTAAAATTTTAAATTAGAGATAGGTTTAAACTGAAAGCAAACATTGCATTAATAGATTACATTGCATTAAAATAATAGAACGAGTAACTAGATTATCATTAATTAAGAACGAGATTATTAAATTAATAATTTTAACTAAACTTAACTTACGGTTATCGTTAAACTGAATGCAAATTAATGAATCACAATGCATTAAAACAATAGAACCAATAGTTATATATTGTTGAATTACGGCCGATTAGCTACACGTAGGCTCTAAGCCGAGACGTGGGGTCTTTCTAAGGGGTCCTAACCCGTATTTACGCTGTTTTGGAGGAAACCACGGAAAACTCCGAACGATTAGGTCGGCGGACGCAACCTGATTTCGAACCAGGCACCTTCGGTCTCCCAGTTCAGAGCGCTATGCCCTCGGCCACTGATAGGGCCCAATAGTTATATAATTATAGTAAAAAAGTTAACTATAGTAAAAATTACGTTTAGCATTAAACTGAATGCAAATTTATGAAATAAAATCAAAGATGGTGGCAGGGATACTAATCTGTACTCGACCCAAATTATAAATAGAAAATTACTCAAAAAATTATTGAATATAATCAGTATTATGTCTCTTATTATAAAATTCTAACAAAAATATGTCAATTTTCTGTTACATGTTACAAAAGAACTTGCTGTGACTTTTTAATCAAATACTCTGATACTGCATGAAAACAGGTTTGTATATTTATTTACATAACTTAGTGTCAAGCAAACTTCCGAAATTCGCCCTTGAAACTAATTTATTATCTTCTGACCATACCCTTAAACAGTAATGATATCCCCATGCAAAAACCCTTAACTGGTTAAAAATTTGTGACGCAGCATTTTACTTTATAGCTCTATGAATTTTAAATATGGGTCTTAAAAATAATGATATCAAATTTTGAGTGACGCCCTGCTGGGAATTTTAAAGATTTGTTTTTAAATTCCATTACAGTTACTTTCGTTTTATTTTCTAAAGAAGATTTACGCATTTAAGCAATGCTTTTAATTATGAAATACACTGTCAAATATATCACATTTTCACTTAGTTTGGTTTCTATGACACTAACTAAATATTTACGTAAATTTTGCTTGCCCTTTTGGATAGCGTGACGCAAAAGATAAACTAAATTATTGAAATAAATTCATTTGAATACATTATATAGACTCAGTGAAAGTGTGATATATTTGACAGTGTATTTCATAATTAAAAGCATTGCTTAAATGCGTAAATCTCCTTTAGAAAATAAAACGAAAGTAACTGTAATGGAATTTAAAAACAAATCTTTAAAATTCCCAGCAGGGCGTCACTCAAAATTTGATATCATTATTTTTAAGACCCATATTTAAAATTCATAGAGCTATAAAGTAAAATGCTGCGTCACAAATTTTTAACCAATTAAGGGTTTTTGCATGGGGATTAACTATACATATACTTAAGTCGCCAAATTATGAAATATCGCCATGAATGGCAAATACGTAAGGTGTTCCATAGGTTTTACACTATTAAAAATAGTGAAGTTGTTCCACGGACCATGGAAGAATCAAGGAATGTGTAGCTCGGTAATATTCTATCAAATCCAATCTTTGGGTTTTGTCAATTATGCTTTTTTTTTTTTACGAATAAGCCTTATTAGGGTCCAAATGCCTCATAGGAAAAGCTAGCGAAGCGAGTCTAAGGGCGGCTTTGGCCCCTAGTATATAACAAATTATATTATTACTAGCTGCGTGCCCGTTCTTCGCACGGTAGTAAACGGGAATTTTCCTAACATGTGCAATACCAATCAATTCCTGTGATGTGAAATCTAAAATAAAAGCAAAATTATTTGACACTTGATGTAAAGTTTGCGTCATGAGTACTAACCTGGCATCATTGTAATATAATGACTCAAAAAACTACGTCTGTGCCATTTGCGATCAGAAAAGTGAAAAGCTTGGCGGTTTGCAGAGAATTCCGGACTTTCAAAATGTGTTATTTCTACATCATACTGTTTTTTAGGTTCAAGTTTTAGCATTAAATACCTCAGACACAACATGAAATGGACAATCGTTTATTTCAAAATAGCTGCGCACCCGCTCTTCATACGGGAAGAAGCGAATATTTTATTAATCATATCGGCGTGTGACAAAACAGAATTTAATTTTCTAAAAAGTTCAAGTAATGTCCTCTGTTGAAGTTACTGCGGGATATATCAACGCAAATTAGAATTACTTATCGTTCAGCTGGTTGTAAAACAACCCTTGAAAAAGGATAAATAGAACACTTTTAATTTCATGAAATATTTATTAACTATATTGTGATTTATTCATATTATCCTTACAAATCTACTAATACTATCTATTACGCATATTAATACTATCTATCTTCGCTTCTCCCTCTTTAATGCTCAATTTAACGAAACAGTTTACATTATTTAGCACAAATAGGACCGTTTTATTCTATGGCGATTCTTTGCAAATTACGCATTACCATAAACATTATTCATTTCACATAATGGTTGCTATTAAGGAAGCTCTCCATACATATTTAATTGATGCATAGTTTTGTAAAATTGGCGTATTTAGCACCGCAAAACATCTAATTTCAACGTGGTGAAAAATATTCAAGCGGTGCCAATTTAAATATCCACGTACCCAATATAGAGATATCTTATAAATCCTCCATAGTTCTGTTATGTCTCCTGAAAACATCAAACTTTGTTATCTCGAGGAGCTATTTAGAATCTCTATAACTGTGGCAGGACGTTAGAGTTGCAGAGTTTACAAATTTCACACATTTTTTAAAATTTATGACGTCACTGTTTAACTGCCGTAAAAGATACCCCGAGATGAGGGAGTTAATTTGGATATTTCGCTCAGTAGCTTGCAAATGGTATCATTAAAATTTACAACGACGCTGAAATTTTTTTTTGCTTTATATAGGAATAGGACACTGTTCCTATATAAAGAAAAAAAAACCGTAACGTAATCCAACGTTAAAATAAAACTATACTCGCAACATGCGTATGTTAAAAAACATATATGTCTGCGACATAATTAAGCGTGAAAAATAAAAAAGTAAATAGAATTTTTTTTAATATATCCCGTTTTAAAACGAACTTTGTAGCATTTAAAATGAAGAACATTTTCAGCCGCGTTAAAATATTTCAATTTTTAAATAAGCAACGTATTAAAATACCACTTATAATAATAATAATCATGAATTTCTCAGTTTATTTCAAAAATAAGTCTTAATATCACCTCCTTGTGTAAAAAAAAAAGAGCAGGGATAAATGCCTTAAAATTGTGGCGTAATTTTTACGTATCTTAGCGCATTTCACGTCATAGATCCTCACTTGGAAATTGAAACTCCGATATTCTATTTAAAAATTCGATTGGTGAAAAAAAAAAAACTTTTATCCAATCCTTTTTGTGGCAACGCAACAAAATTATCTCGTACCTTGATCAATTAATGTAATGGCGTAAGCCCTCCCCGTTGATGCTATTAAATTCTAAACATTAATTTATATTAAAATTCGTGAAAAAAAAACTAATTCACATAATGTTTTCGTTTTTATTTTCAAAGAGGGAGAAAGGAATGTTTCACGATCTATCAAAATATCAAAAAGTTATGACGCATAGAAATTAAGATGCGATAGTTTTAAAATTATTTTACAAATAAATTTGCCGAAACAGATACTTACAATTCCTAAAAATTGTAAGTATCAATTAAGTATGTAGTATGTAACAATTTATGTTACATATTAAGAACAAACTGTTTTTAAAAGAAAATTTTCTTTGTTGATACAAATGCCGTTTTGCTGCAAGCGTAATTACCGCCGTTATTACGAATTAGGTGAGAAAAAATGCCAAAAATCGCATAAAACATAAAATAAAAAAAATTCTAGGTCGAATTTTGAAAAACATCGCTTCGAGGTGCACAACTACATGTTTAGAACTTCCCGAGTACCAAATTTGGTGTTTCTAGGTGTAGCCGTTTGTCCGTAACGCCGACGACACACACACACAGACATCTTCTTTTATAATAAGTAGAGAAGAGATCAATCAATATCAACATTAAAATAAAACTATACTCGCAACATGCATGCATATGTTAGGCAACGACTGCGCCATAGTTAAATGCTAAAAATAAAAAAAAAGTAAATATAAAATTTTTGATATATCTCGCTTTAAATCACTTTATTAAGAACTTTATTAAGAACTTTATTAAGAACTTTATTAAAGAACTTTGTAACTTTTAAAATGAACATTTTCATCTGCGTTAAGACATTCAATTTTTAAATAAGCAACGGATTAAAATACCACTTCTAATAATAATAATCCTGAAAAAAAATCTTAGTTTATTTCTACAGTAAATTTTAATCAAAATATCTTCTCCCTGTGTTGAAAAAAGAGCTGGAATAAGTGAGTTAAAATTGTGGCGTAATTTTTACGTATCTTAAAGCAACTGACATCATCGATGCTCACTTGCGAATTGAAAATACGGACGGTGCCCCATTAAAAATTTCTATGTATAGGTTGAAAAACTTTTTTTCCAATCCTTTTTGTGGCAACAACCCAACATAAATTCTCGTGCCATGTAAGTTGCATTAAAATTCGTAAAAAATCCTCTAATTTACATTTTCGTTTTGATTTTAAAAGATGGAGAAAAGAATGTTTCACGATTTGTCAAAATATCAAAAAGTTATGACGGATAGAATTCAAGATGCGACAGTTTTAAAATTATTTTACGAAAAAGTTCGCCAAAACAGATGCTTAGTAAAAAAATTCCTAAAATTTGGTAAATCATGTTACGTATTCAGAACAAACTTTTTTTAAAAGAAAATTTTATCCTCTATCCGATGATACAAATGCCGTTTTGCTGCGAGCGTAATTTCTGAATTTACAAATTATGTGATAAAAATGGCAAAAATCGCATAAAACATTTAAAAAAAAAAATCAAGGTCGAATTGTGAAAAAATCGCATCGAGGTGCACAACTTCGGGCATAGAACTTCCTGAGTACCAAATTTGGTGTTTCTATGTGTAGCCGTTTGTCCGTAACGCCGCCGACACGCACACAGACATCTTCTTCTATAATAATAAAAATGAATGTTTGTAAATCTCTCTGTCTGTATGTGTGCGGTCTCCAGACAAACCTACTGCACGCAGAACTCTGAAAATTTGAATATATAAGCCCATGAGTCCGATAATGTGCACCTGAGAATCAGAATTTTAAAATTTTAATTACTTTTTTAATTATTAATTAAAAACCGTTTTCAGGATGCCATGCTCGGCGAGTTTCGCCAGCATGATACTGTGAAACAAAATCGCATGCATTGTAAAACATGAAATGGCACGGAAATTTAGTCAGTTTTGCGCCAATCCATATCAATAAAAATGAATGTCTGAAAATCTGCATGCGTGCGATGTCCAGAAAAATCTACTGGACGCAGAACTTTGAAAATTGGAACATATGAGCACATTCCTTCGGTAATGTACACCTGAGGCTCAGAATTTTGAAATTTTAATTACTTTTTAAATTATTAATTAAAAACCGATTTTAGATCGTCATGTTTGGCGAACTTTGGCCTCATGAAAAGATTTATGCTTGAAGTGAATGGTAACCGCAAAAGTAAAAAAACGTTTTTTACGTTGCCATGCTTGGCGAGTTTCACCCGAATGCTACTATAAAATAAATCGTTTGCATTTGAGAAGCATGAAATGGCCCGAAAATTTCATCAGGTTTACGCCAAATCTATCTATCTCTATAAGAATAAAAATGAATGTTTGTAAATCTGTCTGTGTGCGGTCTCCAGACAAATCTACGGCACACAGAACTCTGAAAATTTGAATATATAAGCCCATGAGTGCCGATAATGTGCACCTGAGAATCAGAATTTTAAAATTTTAATTACTTTTTTTAATTATTAATTAAAAACCGTTCTAAAACGGAAATTTTCTTACCCTGTGTTACGAATTTTGGGAGCAACCCGCTGTTCTGGGGTTTAAAACAGTTTAAAATTCGTATTCTACGCGTTAAATAGTTAAATTTTGCTTTTTGTTGCATCAATATGGAATATTCTGGAAATCTCGGGTTCTATGGGTCGTAGGTCTTCGGAAACCTAATTTTTGGGGACTTACTTTTTGGTGCCAATTTTATCGATATTTCGCCAAAACTCGCCAAGTTTGACGATTTTTCTGTCATTTGGCGCGTTTTTCCTAATGGGACCTTTTCACGAAATTTTTTATGGTATTTAATGCGTTTAATGACCTAACATTTCCTAATTCTAACATTTCCTAAAGAAATTTAAATCGAAAATTGTGGATTTTACAAGATAATTTGCTTAATTGGATGAAATATTTAATAACTCCAGCAATTTTAATGCAAATTACACGATATTTCTGGGGGAAATATGTGACGGCCACGGCAGTGAGTTGTCTTTAGTGGTGCGTTTGTAAGTACGTACCTGAAACTCTGGAACCATTATCTGCACATTCTGTTATACAATTGCGGCCTAGAGTACTAATCTGGAGTTGCAGTTTACATGTCAGATTTTATAAATCGCATAATTTAAGGGGTTCACGGGCAACGCCGTGCGGGACTGCTAGTTTATAATAAGTAGAGATAATAATAAATGAACATCGTAATAGATTATGATGTTCTAACTTTCATTTTAAGAAACTAGGGAGTGCAATCCCGCACTGTTTTTCGCTTCGCGGGATTGCGGGATTGAGATTTTGTGATCCCGCTGGATCCCACAATTCTGCGGGATTAATATTTCATTCAACTAAATATTGATTTCGATAGAGAAAAGTTGGAAAAAGTTAAAATTGTAAACTGTATGAGGTTTCACTTAACAATAATACTTTACCTTATTTGATAATTAATACAATACCTTACATAAATATGAAAATTCCGTCATGATATTCATAATAATATTCAGTTTTTCGTAGTTGCTAAAAAAGAAGAATGTAAAAAAGACAACGTAAAGAACCACTCGTTTTCCTAGTCTTCATCTAATTTTGATAGAGAATACAAAAGTGCTTAACCAGACTTTTTTTCTTTGTATGAAACCTTGAGGGAACCAAACATTTTTTAGTGGTTAACTGAAGTTCACCTTTTAAAGATATCCCTAGCATGGGCGGCCGTTTGGTTTTTATAGAGGGGATAGGACAAGTCAAGGGTTCTGTCCCAGAAAGATACAATATTTAGTGTTAAAGCCTTCTGCGATATACCAGTACGTAATTATAACAATATGGGAGCTGGGGGGGGGGGACTAAGGTGTCTACCTGACAATAGGTATGAGCGTCCGAGATCGCTGGTTCTTATTGTTGATCTTATGAAAAAAATTTTGGCCAATTAAAGATCGGGAAAGCGCGAAATTGTAATAAAAATAATTTATTTCAATCCCGAGAGATTACGGTCTTAATCCCGTGGGACTAGTCCCGCAAATATTTGTGCGGGATCCCGCAGGATCCCGTTCCCGCGGGATCGGGATTGCATTCCCTATAAGAAACGTTTCTCTTATCAGGAACTCTTCTTCAAATATGAGTTATACTTCTTGAAATGATGCAACAGAAAATAAATTACGAGTTTCGAACCATAACCTGCTAAATTGTCTCCAAATGCGCACTTTCCTGTTCTGCAATTTATGGAGAAGTAGTAGTACGCTTTTGCAAACTCAGTCCAACTCAAATATGAATATCATAAAGGACAAAAGAATACATTTTACACTATTTTTTATTGATACATTGCAGCATGAAATAATAGTACAATTCTAAGATAAAAAAAATAAGAAGGGAATAAAAAGAAACAATGCACATTGAAAATTCATATACTTTAAGCACACAAAAAAGTTATGCTAAATATAGTACTAATGTTACAAAATATGGATAACTGTACAAAATCAAACCAATATAAATTAAGATTTTCCCTAATATCTAATCAATGGTTAATGAATATAATTTAATACATATGCATGGTGAAAACAGTGTCAGGAAATCACCGAAAAGATGAAACATGTATATGTCAGAATCACACAATTTAGGTAAAGATTTTTTGGCGGAGAATCCAGTCGAGATCCCGGTGTGGAGAGTAAGGATTTTCAGAACTTCTTTCTAAGTATTCTTTTAAAGCAAGGAGCATCCTAAAGAATGAGAAAAAAAAAATGCAAGATAAAGAGATACTTCAGAATTCCATCAACAGTGTAATCTAAATTTAAAATGGATGCGTTCTAAATCTAACAGGGCAGATTGTTATTTTATTTTAAATGTACTTTCAGCAGTTTTTGTGCAGTTAACCCTTTAACGCGCAGTGTTCTCGTTCTGGGAACACCAAACTCTGACGTTTTGACTGTTGCCAGTCACGAAGAATAGATTTGATTTCTATAAAAATAGTTGCGAGTGACATAGCTCCACGAGAATCCTTTATTTTTAGTACGTCATTTCCCGTAAAAAAAAAAAAAAAAATTGTCACGATTATTTTTAACAGCACTGACATCTGCTGAAAAATGGAAGAATGCGAGAACAGCTAGTTAGATTGCTCAATGCTTAAAAAAAGGTCAGCCGTTGCCATCGCTGCACAGCCAATCGGCTTCAATAAAGGGTCTCTAGATCTGTGGCACGCGATGAACGTTTCTATCGTCCGCCATCTTGCTGGTAGTTAAGTCGAACGATGGCAACGGCTGCCCTTTTTTCAGCATTGGGAAAAGCTTACGCCTCAAAGGGTTAAGGCTGTTCTTTGAAATCATGCAATTTTTGAAAAGCTTTTCAAAGAACTGAATAGTGCAAGTGACTTGGTAAAATTCAGACTGTCTCTTTACAAGTTTGTATGGTGGGCTGCTACAAGCAATGAATAACCTATAGAAGTTATGAAATACTCAAGGAAAAATGCTAAACATACGGAATTTTGAAATATTTACCAAAACAGAAAATGCTTTGACTCATTTTTGAAAACGATTTTTGTGCTTAAGAAATTTCTGAAATTTGCATGAGACACATGCGATCACTGTTATTGTAAGTGTATGGTGCATTTGGTGTCGAAACAGTATTAATTTTATTTAACAGATTCACTGATTTCCTCTTTGAGTATTTAACATTTTTAGTTTGTTTCTAAAGCTGTTCAAAAGTCCTGTAACGTGTAACGCTTTTTAAAAAGGAAATGCCTTAATTGAGAAAAAATAAATAAATCAGCGAGCTGTCAACGAGATTGTAGTTCTTGTCACTTTCCTTTGCATTTTTTAGATATTTTCTAGGCAATCTTTCTGACATACAGCTTTACTAAATAATCTTTTAGGGTAAATGATCATACGATAAACATAAGTATTCATGCAATAAAATTTCAATTTCTAGAATTCTTACAAGTTAGAATTACTAATGGTACATTGCAAATAAGAATTGCGGGTTTATGAAAATCTACTTGAAAATGATTTTCGAGAACTGAATGAATTGCACAATCGTAACAATCGTGCAATCGAATTAGTGAAATTAATAAAGTACTTTATAAATAACACGCATATAAAAGATAGTACTGTAAGAATGTTTCGGGAAGTCCAAAAGGTCCTCTCTTGTTCTGCCACAAAAAGTTCCTACTTTCCCATTGGCAGAACGTGAATGGACGAAAAAGATGCACAAGATAAGCACCTTTAAACACCGAATTCTTTTATTATTTTTATTGCTTATTGTTTCTGGGGACTTTTAATCCTCATTTTTGTAGTATTTTTTTTTTTGTTCCCGTTTGTTCTCTAACTTTCCTACCTGCGTTAAAGTAGGATTTTCGTTTTATAACTGCAGAAGGTTGGATTATTTGTAACATCATCCGAAACATTCACATGTTTTACTCTCATTAATCGCATTAGTAGTTATGGCGGACTGGTTGAAAATTAACAAAAACAATAAAATATAAGTAGGTGCCTCTTCTTTTTACCTATTACACGTGTAATTTTACCGTCTTCACCGTGCTTCAATTACCATAAATATGCTTTAAATAATGCAATTTTATGTATATTACTAGCGGCTACCCGCGACTTCGTCCGCGTCGGCTTTAGAATTAGGTCCCGAGAGAAACGAAGCATGTGTGAATAACAAATATACTTGCAACTAAAGAAACAGCATTTAAATATTATTTGTTTTTTACTTATTTTAAATGAAGTATAATGCATGGTAGTATACTTCATTTAAAATAAGAGTACGTAAAATTACTAAATTTAGATTTTTTTCAGGCATTTGGCGAATAGAGACAGCTACGACAGTATTTGCGAACTGTTTTGAATGTTCTTGTAAAAGAAATATTTATGCTATATGCATGAATTTTAGCCTAAGTTAATCAGGAATAGTGCAGCTTTCTATTAGTGAAAAAGTTTTAGAATCGGTTCTATAGTTACAGAGATACCCATAGAGCGTAATGTATTAGAATTCTTTTGAGTGTTCCTGTAAAGGAACTATTTGCGCTACATGCATTAATTTTAGCCTATAATACTCAAGAATAGTGTAGCTTACTATCAGTGAAAAAAGTTTTGGAATCGGTTCAGTACTTACAGAGATACACATAGAGCGTAATGTAATTCTTATGAGTATCCATGTAAAAGAACTATTTGTGATATATGCATAAAAGGTAGCCTATAACACTCAGGGTCGTCCCAGTGTCTAAGAGGGTCTGCTCTCAAACCTGGAAGGCGGGAGGTACCAGGTTCAAACACCGGTCGCGCCTGTCGACCTAGCCGCTCTCAGTTTTCCGTGTTTTTTTTCAAAAACCTCGCGAAAATACGGGCTAGGATCCCTTAGAAAATTCCACAAAGCGGAATTCTCCATATACGCCTAGGACCCTATAGGCCTAGGACTTTCAGTCAGTGAAGAAAGTTTTAAAATCGGTTTAGTTGCTACAAAATTTCCATAGAGCGCAATGCATTAGCATTATTTTGAGTGTCTTTGTAAAAGAATTATTTATGCTATATGCTTGAAAGGTTGCCTGCAGTGGCGGCTCGTCATTAAGGGCCAGAGGGGCCTGGCCCCACCGACTAAGCACCGTCTAATTCAAAATATCTTCCTATTATGTAAGGCATTTCTTTCAATAATTTACCTTCATTAAAAAAATACACGCGTTTTACTCTATTTTAATACTATCCATTAAAAAACGCACTTAAAAAAGCGATAGTTACACGATTTTCCCCCTATCTAAACCATGCTTGGGCCATGGGCTGGCCTGCCCTGAATGGGGCGTCTCTTGTCCGTTCACCGGGCTGACATATTTGGCATTGAGCACAAAGCCATACTGACGCGGAATTGACTTGGCTTCCAAACGGCTTATTTGGCGCTGCCTTCTGGGCCCAGATGTTCGGGCCCTCGCACGGTGATCTACACGACCGTACGGGGAAATTTCGGCAATCGGTAGCTATTGGCGAAATTTTCCGCTTAGGAGGAAATCATTTTTTATTTGCGTGATCGTATTTTTGCAGTGCAGTCAGATATTTTTCTGTTTTATTTTCTTGATTTACGAAAAGCGATGTATGAATGTATTTTTTATATATGTTATTTATTTTAAAATAATTAAATCATCTAAAAATTATGAACAGGCAACTATAAAGAACATAAATATTAAATATTTAAATGTGGCTTTTTGTTTAGTAATAAAGTAAACTTTTCAATTAAACATAACTACGTAAAAAATAGCAAAAGTTGTATAGTAAATTCGATAATTATTTGTCATTTGAGAAATTTTAAATACTTACGCTGTGTGAGCGTGGGGATAGGTTGTTCTATATGTATATATATTTTCGCGATTTTAATTGGCAATATTTTTTTTTTTCGGGCCCCACCACTGAAACGGGTCACAAGCCGCCACTGGTTGCCTGTATGTTAATCCAGGGCATAAGCTATCTTCATTACAAATTTTTCCAACCATTTTTGCGTGATTCAGTCAAAAACACCCAAACACATAAACGTACACATTTATATTATTTGTAGGATTTGAAAATTTACGAACTTTAGTTAGTGAAACACATCTGGACTTTTCTTGGTACTTACCTATTATCCCGGCGGTCATTCCGCCAAACTGTTTTTTCGTCAAATGAGTTGCCAAACTGTTGCCAATCGTATTCAAAACCATTAATAATTTCATGTGCCCGGCATTTATCTCGGCAAAAAATCGCTCGTCTTGGCAGACCGCCGGGATAATACGTAAGTACACTTTTCTTTATTTATGCTTTTTAATTTGGCGCAAAATCAACATAATTTCCATACTTATTTATGTTTTTCAAATGCATGTGATTTTGCAAATAGAATTTCTGCTTTATTTCAAAAGCATAAATCATTTTGTGCGGGCGATAAAACGGTTTTTAATTAATAGTTAGAAAAGTAATTAAAATTTCCGAGCCTCAGGTACACTTTACCGAAGTCATGGGTCCAGGCATGCTCAAATTTACAAAGCTCTGCTTTCTGTAGATTTGTCTGGAGAACATTCATTTTTATTATTAGAGATAGATGCATTTGGCATAAAACTGGCATAATTTCCGTATTATTTAATGTTTTTCAGATGCACGTGCTTCTTTATTGAAGTAATAGCGTTCTTGTTAGCTCAAAACATGAATCATATGATACGGGCGAAACTCGCCAAGCATGGCAACGTAAAAACGGTTTTTAATTAATAATTAAAAAAGTAATTAAAAATTCAAAATTCTAAGTAGCCTATAACCAACTCCAGGGTCCCATCTATATCCAAACCGAAATGCATCCTAATCGATTCAGCGGTTTAGACGTGAAAGCGTCATAAACAAACTCACTTTCGCATTTATAATATTAGTTAGGATTAACATTTTTAAAGAATATTTTCTATTGAAACTGATGTGTGTTCTCTGACAGATTATTTTTTCACATTAAATTCACCAAGATCTCGTTCGCTGACCTGTAGTTAAGTGATTATTAATGATAAGATAATTTTGTATGAAAATTCAATAAAATCTCTGCGTTTTTATGATTTAAATTTTTTGATTATGCATTGTATTAGAAATATTCTCTTTTTGTGTTATGCAAGCGTGAAACTGCATCCACTGGAAACCTAAATGGAACGTTCTAGGTTAGGGTGTTTGCGCTCTAAGATAAAACTTTGAGCAAGAATGTGAAAACTGTTCAACTTTAGAAGTCATTTTAGCTTTAGTAATTTGAAGGTTTAGTTACTAGAACAAGCTTTTCTTCAATTTGCTAAGCAGACTTACTACCTATATATTTTTTACTCTCTGAGCACTTTCAAAGTTATCTTTGATTACTGTAAAATGAAAGGTCAAGCAAAGAAATTGATTAAAATTTCTTTGCTTGAAAATACTCAACGATCTGAAATCTCTTTGAAAATCTCTTTTAACTTCACGGCTGATATTAAAATATAACCCCTCTTTTGTCTTTTATTTTTTGTTTCAATCTTTAAAGAGAAATACATATATTTCTTTTCAAACTTCAGGAATTTAACATGATTCCATTTCAACTGGAGGGATAGAGTCTGAAAAAATCCTTTCAGTTCAAATCTCCTAACTGTTATTATTAATAAAACTATAATTAAAAAATAGAATTCCACTCTTAAAAAGAAAAAGAATTTTTTACATTTTATTCATAAAAATAGTTTAACAGTTATTGGCTTTTATAAATTTCTTTTTAAAAAATCTTAGATTCTCTATTGCTGGATTTGAGCGTGAATAGTTTTTTTTATTAGAATAAAATATTGATAAATTGTTTTAAAAAGGAATTTTAAAAAATGTTTCATATTACATTTTAAAAGGCACCTTAAAACGTCGTAATTGGTTCATTTATTTTACAGCTATTTTTCTGGTATGCTAAATTATGCACAGTTGTTAATGTGACAGAAAAAAGCGAGTATGTGCTTCAAAAGAATCTCAGCAGTGACTGAATGTTGCTAAAAAATATTTAATACAAATTGCATTAAATAGGATCAACATAACGCCATGACATGAATGACTGTTTTAAGAAAAGTATGCTCAAGAACATTAATAGACGACTAACAGAAGATATAAAACATTTCTAAATGAGCTTCATTTAGCACGACTTTCATTTATGTGAAACAGAAAGTAATGCTTATTCGGTGATTTTTTAAAAGTTGTTAGTTTTGCAGGAAAATTAAGAAAAATACAACTTTTTAGCTTGCTTAAGGACAATTTGTTTATGCTAGGACTGTCATTTTTAGCCTCATATTATGTTTGAGTGGATGCAGAAGTTCCCGTATTGCCTAAATTTCATGAATGGTAACGGCTCTAGTTCTCCAGAGTCGCCAAAATTCACTCGGAAAAAGTTACATCTACTGTACAATATTTACTCGAGTATAACGCGCACTTTTTTTCAAAAATTTAAGGCAAAAAGTCTGAATGCACGTTATACATGGAATATTTTTTTTACTTCTGCATGTAATCCACAATGTATGTGTATTATTTATTCTCTCTGAGTAGATAATAAAACAGGAAGAGTATTTCTCAATAAAAGTACTGAAACATCTTTATTTAACTAGTTACACTTGATTTTATACGAAATCGCTAGTAACATCATTTTTTAACACTAAATAGAATTTCTCATTGCCGCTACTGATGTTACCATCATGGGGCCGACAGAATATTTCCCGGGGGGGGGGAGGCATAGCTTACTTCAACGTATGGTTACCATGCTGGAAAGAGCAAAAAAGCAAGGAAAAACACTGCATACAAAAGATCAGGGGGGGGGGGGAGCATTGCTCCACATGCCCTATGCTGCCGGCGCCCATGGTTACCATCACAATTCTTGTCATTACTGGCACAGTCAATGACCTCTTAAATGATACCGTCTTGACATTCAATCACTTTAATTTTCAGTCATTCTCAAAATAATTTTCACGCCAGATTCATTGTGCGCGTTATATACGAGATGACAAAATTTCATCTATTTTTTTTTCTTTTTGTGAAGTACGGAGTGTGCGTTATACACGAATAATTACGGTATTAAAGATTTAAAAAAAAAAAATTCAATGCGGGAGGGAGGGAAGAGAGCTTAAATATAGTCACTTTCAAACATTTTAGCGCGGAAATTAGCAGAAGTCCCTTGCATGATAAATGGACTTCGTAGAATTTGTTGTCACTAAATAAAGATGACCGAGAATAAGCATTGTCTATACTAACGAAACAGTTTTATTAAACGAAATATTTACATTATTTACACTTTCCGAGGACTTCAGCATAATTTTAAATCCATCCATCGAACTACAGAAAGGTATTTTTTCTAGCGAGCTTGTCACAATAGCAACAGTTCGAAAATAAAAATGACCCAAAAAATGACATTTTCGTTTAGCCGAATCTTAAAAACGGTTTATTATTTTTTCTTTTCTTTTTAGGGTAAATTCTACTTATTGATGCTAATTTTGCTATTTTACCGTTGGATGACACTACTAATATTTAAATATAATTAGAATTTTTAATACGTTTATGTACTTCTACAGTATACATATATTTTCTTTTCTACGCGAATAGCAGCTGTTACGAAACATGTAAATATTCCTTTCATTTATTTATTTATTTTAATGTACGCTTGCCATTTACAATTGTGTTGAGTTCACAAAAGTGTGTGTGCACTTAGTTTCAGATTTATCCGAATTGACTAACGCAATATTTGCGTTAAATCTTGAATTGTTAAATAAATAAATAAATAAATAGCTGTTTTTAAGTTGGAAATCGCTCATTTTCGAAAAAGATATACATATTTTTTAAATCCTCAATTCTTTTTTAAGAAACAATTGAATAAAAATATACAGAAAAGTCTTCTATTTTTTTTTATTTTTTTTTTTTTTCGTATATAGGATTTTTTGCTATGACCTTTTTGAGATGTTAATTGAATTATAGTAAGTTCTGTTCCATCCAATCATGATTGGTTATAGCTGTTCCGAGTGGCATATGTGAATCTTTCCTGCAACAACTCCCTGCTGCATCATGAATGCATCAACTCCCTGCTCCTTTGAAAAAAGTATAGAGGTCTCCCCTTTTCAAGGGAAAAGTGTAAACCAAGCTCATAAAGGCCTCTGCTTATGTGAGTGCGTTGTCATACGCTAGAATGGGGATTCAGCGTATTCTTCAGTACCCTCTTCTCGGATAGCGGAGAAAAATCTCCCCATTGCGTGTAAGGCATGGCTTTCTGGTTTTACGTGTTAGCTTTTGTCGGTGGATCCCTACTGGTCATTAACCCTTTCACTACCATTTTTTTCTGGAAAAAAAATGAAAAAGTACTTTAATGCATCAAATGCAATACAAAAATCTATGAAATGCTGGAAAAATGAAAAATTGATCTGGAGTCTCGTTATATCAAACAAAACCAGTGGGACACACACTCATATTAATACTAAACATACTTATTCCATAGGGTCATTTGAAACTATCAGCGGTATATATGTGTGTTTCAATGGTAGCGAAAGGGTTAAAATGCCATAAATATTTCTACCACAACACGCTGCAAGTGCAAATTGACCATCAAAAAACTTCCCTCACTCCCTTTAGTGGCGTCCAGTGGACGCAAAATAATCGCCAGCCTTAAAGACACAGCCGTTTGATTTACATATTTATCCTCCTGAATAAATAAAAATAACTAAAGTGTAACTTAAAATAGGCATTGGGTTTTTTATATGCTACGCTTATCCAATACACAGGTGGTTCAAAAAGTAAGGTAACATGAGCGGGCACGGATACACCTATTCCCCAAGCGAATGAATTCCGTGTCTGGGTACAAAAGATGATGACTGTAATCCAATGCCACTAGATGACCACATTATGCCATGTAGTTGGATACAGTGGATGGAGTGTAATGGATTAATTTTCTACAGCCCCAATGTCACATTGAGTGATTTCCAGCTCTTTGTGACGTTGAAGAAGTACCTGGAAGGTCGACACTTCCAAACCAACTCTACAGTTCAGGACGCGGCTGTCGTCATGTGGCTCAGCATCCAGGACCCTGATTTCTTCAAAGCCAGTTGCGTTAGACTGGTATACAGATGGAATAAATGTTTGGATGCCCCTGGGGGGGGGGCATATTGAAAGATAGCCTGTACCTATTTCCTTATTATTCCTGTGCATCTCTTGGGTTTCGTGAATCAACTTTTTGATTGGTCAACTTTTGGTTTTGTTAGCTTGCTGTTTGAGCCACCGCCCTCGTACAACGAGATTTTTGCCTAACATGATTTGGCATCACTCTATACAACGCACACACTCACACATAATTGCTGCAACTATTTTTATCAAATAACCATCATCTTCTCCATGTCAAAAACAACAAAAAAGTAAATGAGCGCATGATTACTATTTAATAATGGGGAAAAAAAGTAAATGGTTTTTAAAATATTGCAAATACATATGTGTAGTATTTAAATATCAGCTAAGCCATTTTGCAAGTACTTCATCAACAAGGAACGTTAATCATTATTGTTCAGTTATTAATTGCTAATTAATTATGCTAAAATTGCTAAAACTGTGAGATACTAAAGCTTTTTTAATTAGTGCGTTGTTCAGCAATTATTTTATTGAATAAAAACTGCTCATTAACTTTTAGAGTTTGTTTTTCTTTAGTAGAAACTGCTTAACGAAGTTTTAAAAAAAATTAAATTTTTTTTCTCACTTAATGTAAAAACGGTTGGGGAAAAAAATCGTTAGTTTTATCATATTTAAGGTTTCCAAAACATCCAAATGTTTTCTATGCACACTAATTCAGGATTGGGCTAATTATGTGGCAACTTTTAAAGGAGAAAAAACCTGTTATTTTTATTAGTAAAAATCTAAAATAGAAAACGTAAATGTCTTAGATAGATTTTATATCTTTTTTCACAATGCACCACGTTGTTATTACGTTTTAGAAGTTTGTTTCTTTTCTGTTTCTGATATTTATACACATGTATGCACATTGTGCGTTTTTTAAAAGTCATAATAAAAATTGAAAACGAAATCCATACATGTTGCTGGTAAATAGTTCTTCTTTTAAACCAATGAGTATCTATAAGTAAATATTTATTTTATTTAGAGCATATATTTTTGGTATGAGACCATTAAATAAAAAGTTACACCTTAAAGTTACCAAAAGACGGTATTGTAAAAATGATTCAAAAAATTCAGCCTTACTGATTGAAAATATTTTATATTTAATATATGGAATAAAACTCTAAATCACTAGCAGATCCGGCCACGCGTTGCTGTGGCTGAGTGATTTAAGCAGGATTTGAAAGACAAAATTTAACACAAATTAACATAACATTTAATAACATTTATTTAATAAATACTTTAAATATTTTAATTTGATATATATACTCTAAATATCTTTAATCGTAATAAATCACAGTTGATATTCAATGAAGCGCCAATCGATGTACAATATTTTTGGTCAATCGGTCCTTTGTTAATGCAAATAAACTTGATGGTCTTCCTACTCGTGAACACGCCACGTATAATTGCCCATGGGAGAAACATGGATTTTCAAAGTCTAAGCCGCAAATAGACATGTTTGGCCTGAGATTTATTTATAGTCATCGCGAAAGCTAAGCGAATGGGAAACTGTAGTCTTTTAAATGGTATGGGAGAATTGGATATCATCGGAATACGTGGTAACAAAACAATTTCTCCTTTAAACTTTTCAGTCAAAATAGTTGCTTCAAGAACGTTTCCAGTGATTCTTTTGATCACCAAACGTGTACCGTTGCATAGTTTAGGAGGGTTTAAATTACGCAGTAGAATAATCGGTGATCCAATTTTCAATCGAAGATTGTGTGGTGGCATTCCTGATATGTCTATAGAATTTAAAAATTCAATTGGGAAATTCACTGCCTCACGATTACTAAGCCAGTCATGATTTAAATAGTTATTTAGTATGTCTGGGAAGACACTCTCAATCAGTTCATTTTTAGTTTGAACAACAGTACAGAAATTATCTGGCAATCTAATATGTTGAGTATCTTGATGAAATTCTATTTCACCGTTTCCAAGAGCCAGTAATTGTTTAGAAAATTCTTGTGCTGTTGGATCATTTTGGAGTTGTACTTGCATGTTTTTTGTCAGTCTGAGTGTTTCAACATTTCTCCATAAAATTGATTGTTTTAGACATGCATTAATTTATCTGCAAAAGTAGAGCGAGGAATAACTGGCAACGTTTGCCGGAAATCACCAGATAGTAATAAAATAGTACCACCGAAATATCTGTCACTATTGTTTAAATCCTGCATAGTCCTATTTAATGCTTCGAGCGAATGCTTATGAGCCATAGTACACTCATCCCAAATTATGATCGAAGTCTTCCGTAACTTTTTTTGATATTACACATTGCATTTGGATTGTTATGAATATCTAATGGTAGCTTGAAAGCAGAATGTGCTGTCCGCCCACCATCCAACAAAGTAGCAGCTATGCTTGATGATGCAGCTGCTAATGCAATGTTTTGTTGTGACCGTAGTTTCGCAAGGATGAAAGATAACAAATATGTTTTACCGGTACTACCTGGTGCATCTAAATAGAAAAAACCACCTTGTTTGGCATCAATAGCCAACATAATACGATTGCATATGTTCTTCTGCTCGTCAGTTAATAATGGTTCATTGTTAGTAACAAATGTATTTAAATCACGATTATTAAATTGTTCTTCTCGCTGCAAATCACTATTTACTAAGTCTGTAGCTGGGCGATTAGGAGATGGAATACCATAATGACTAAGAGGTGTATTTGAGATCATAATACATAAATCTTCAATCATTATTAAAGCTTCGTTATACATATCTTGTGTGAAGTTTGGAGAGTGGTTTATTTGTTTATGTCGGTAGAGTATATCTTTAGTCATGTAGTTCTTATATTTTTCCCACAATGTAGATGACTGTGTTGGAAAACATGTCATCAAAATAATGGCAAATAGTTGACGAATATTACTCGGCGAGGACGTTAAAGCAGCATCAGCAAGTGTCAGATCCCAATGGTTGTCATCTTCTAAAAGTTGCAACGCGTGACATGCATCTTTATCACTTGGTCATTAACTGATCGTAAAAATTGAAAAGAGATTGGTCCAGGAACATTCACCAACAATAAACGCAGAAAAAAGCATTCACGTTGTTTTGGATGTACAGTATAAAGTCGTCCCAGTGTCTTAGCTTTAAATATGCCTGCAATATAAGGATGTGGTTCTCCCTTTTTACGTGGTTCCCATTTTTTAGCTGACGTGTTCCATGTAAAATAGCATGGAATATCAGTGTATAGTACTGTTTTTGCAAATTGACCATACACATCAGTTTTTTGACAAAGAGTGAAAAATTCGGTTAGTGTCGTTTTTGGTGGTTCGCATGCTCTTTGGAGAATATTTTCTTCAGTGAAATACACACGTTGTCCATTTTCAAGATGCACTGCAAGATGTTGTATAGCAGTACTGTGGGGTATGGGGTGTATGGGGAAGCTAAGTATGCGCCAGATAGCTTCACTGCTGCTAATGTATCTACCCATTTGGTAGCGTGCTATTTCATCATTTTCGTTTATATTTTGTACTCCAAATACGGCCAAATCACTGCCCTTATTAACGTACTTGCAAATATACTTGATGGATTTCACAGAACTGCAAAGCTCAACATTAATATGAGCCTTGTACGTTTTGGAGAGTAGTGGTGAGTATGGTACTACCCATTGATTGTCAATTTCTAATTGGTTAGAATTTGAAGTTCTCATTTTATATGTATGACCACCATTATCAGCGTTTCTGCGGCGATACAATGGATAACCATCAATATCAGTAATGGTATCATTTGTGAATTTCTTAGGAAAATGTTTCTTACATTTCCCATTTTCCATGCATGGTGATGTCATGTTAAACGCTCCACACGGTCCATGAATCATATGACTTGTAACAATATTAAATAATTCTTGATCAATTGAAGAATCTGGAATTTCGGCTGAAATAATTTCATCAATTTCCTCTGGACGAATTTTATCTTCAAGCCAAATTAAAATGTGAGCATGAGGTAAGCCTCATTTCTGCCACTCAATTGAATACAACCAACGACACGTTTTGCGAAAAACTGAATATTTTACTATAAAATCAATCAAAGATTTCAACTTCTGTTTAAACACTCGTGCAGTAATATCGTGACGATGTATTGATTGTTGACCTAGTAATAGTAAAGATTGGATTTCCTCCCAATTTGGATTACACGTAAATGTTATAAACAAATCTGGACGACCGTAATGACGTACATAAGTCATTGCATCCTGCATGTATTCTTGCATGTTTCGTGGGCTACCTATGTAGCTGGAAGGTAAAATAACAGCACTACCAATTTCATTGGTGTTTAAATTTCCATCGACGTTTCCAACAATAGCATCTCGTAAGTGAATGTAATCCTCTGATCGTAGTTTAGCTTGGTTGAACCGAATGAATCGCAAACGTTCGCTTTCAATCTTAGCAAACATTTCCACAACGTATTGATGATACAATTGACGATATCGAAGGATATAGTTGTCCTGATTGTGTCTAATCATTAATCGATACGCATAGTAGTTCATTGAACTAACCTTTTTATTTAATTCATTACAATTGACTGGATCAGACAGATTCATGAGCTCTTTCAATACGTGCATATCGAGTCTTCTTGCTACGGGCAGTAAGGTTAGATTTTTTGGGTCGCATATTACTAAAAGTAGTGCTTGGTATATGCAAAATAAGACATGTATAGTGTGTAGTCTAAGAAACTGTATCACATTAAGGTGTGGCGCCATCTATGAGATGCAAAGGACAATGTTTTACAGTTCTCTGTAAAGAAATTCTCTTAAGGCGCCATCTGTTCCAGCCTTAATGGTCTCAAACGGAAATATTGGACCTACGATTGGAACCTACGATTAATAACAATAATCAACGTAATCAGAATATCAGTTGACCCGTTTTTGAGTTATTTCGGAACATACACACGGACGCTGGATTTTTATATATTAAGATAAGATAAGATAAGATATATGAAAAAAATATAATACGTTCTTTTAGGTTTCTTCCTCTGTAAAATGAGAATTTTTCTGTAAATAAAACATACGCAAATAATAAGATGTCGTTTAAAGCAAGAACTGTTAAACTGTTCTTTTTTTTTCAAAACAATAAAAAAGTTATCTCGGTTGCCAATTTCGGAAAAAATAAAATAAAACGCTTTTATCCCTTTAGAAGCAGACGATAAGCTATGAGTTGAGTATTTCAATATCGCAGATATTATTAATTTTCTTCGTAGTAATGTTCCAATATTTTTGGCCGTGTTCGTGACTGCCGGTTTGGATAAACACTTTTTCTTGAATTTATGCAGTACACAAATACATATTAAACTACAGTTGTACATAAAGAAATTCTCTTAAGGCGCCATCTGTTCCAGACTTATGGAACCTACGATTAATAACAACAATCAACGTTGATGATCAGTTTTTTATTAATTATTAATTATTGAGACCATTAATTTGAATAATAACTATCCTATTATCTAAGTTGGACCAAATTACATATATATGCAAACTTTCATGAATATCAGTTGACCCGTTTTTGAGTTATTTCGGAACATACACACGGACACTGGATTTTTATATATTAAGATTTTTCAAGTTAAGGGAGAGTAGTTACGGGCTTTAAAATGCACAGGCATGGTTATATCAGCTTGTAAGGTTGGAGTTCCTTGCCTACCTTCCTAATAAAAAATAAGAATTTTTTTTATCTCTTCTCAAAAATCTACTAATTCCTACGTACTTCATATGCAGGTATTGTAAATAAATAAATTTTCTCACTCTCCCCCTTCATTTAAAAAAATTACATGTATAAAAGTGCTTGAATATAGAATTTCTTTTTCAGATAAAATTTACGTAGTATGAAAAATTATCAGGGTACTTATCATTATTGTACTCCTTTTCCTAGTATAGTCTTGAAGACAGTATAAATATTATCAAGCTCACTTATGAATGTTTGAAATCTCGAGCATCCTTCTCTGTATCAGAATAGATTTTAAAAGCCGAACAACCTGATGATGACGTTCTGCCTGCCAATTCCTGGTTTAAAGATCTTTCTTGGTGTTTAGAATAGATGCTGTGCATTGGCAAAACACATGAGAATTTGCTTGTATAGCTGCAGGAGGAAAAACGCGCACAAACTTCCTTATTCAGCCTTTGTTTACCGAACAAAATTGTATATATCAAAAGTTTACAAGCATATACTTCAATTTGGATGCGTAGAATTTGCATAAGAAGACGTCTTGATATTTAATTTCTAATTAAATTCTTTTTATGACAGTACTCTAATTTTGCTTTTTAAACTATAGAAAAATTTTTAATTACCGTATGTATAAATTTTTACCAGCTTTCTACGATAGTTATCGGAGATATTGGAAACTTTTTATTATTTGTTCTGCAAGGAGTTCTTAAGATTGAAGAAGGTGCAAGGAAATCGTGATTTTTTCGCCTGATCATAATTTCATTTACGGGTATTAAATAAAATATTATTTATATAATAATAATAAATATAATAATAATAATAATAATAATAATAATACTCTTTCTAGTCTTAAAATTGATTTCACATATCATTTCCGAAATTTGATGTTTAAAATAACTGTATTGAGAAATTAATTACGTTGGTTATTAGCAGTAAGTCCCGGAAATCTTAATTTTTGTGTAACTGTTTCAATTTAAATAAATTACAAAAAAAAACAGTTTTTTATATATATATATATATAACACAACAGGATAAATTTATTTATTAGATGAGGTATTTTAATCACGTCTTTTGAGTCTAGTTATGATATTGGTATTAAAATGGATAGTAACATTGCAAAACACAATATTGTTATATTGTGTTTATAAAGCATTAAATATTTATTTATATCAAGATTTTTTATCCCCTAACTTATAATAGTTATGGGACTGTAAATATATAAAGAGTATGTAAGGCAGTTACATTTCTACAAAAGAGCTTGCCATTTCTGTAAAAAATTCACATACATGAGCATTTCCTTCTAACGTATGAATATTTTATTAAATAATCATACCTATGATAAATTATGTATGGGGTTTTGAGCTCTAATAGAAGAAATAAAAATGAGCTTTCAAATAGGAATATTAAATGAGTGAAAAATGAATTAAAGTCTGTAAAATTACTTTAACATTGGGAGAGACGGAAATTCGGGAACTCATTAATCATTAATTTTTTGTTAAAAATGTAACAAAAACTGGTATCTGATGTTAAAATTAGACAAATTTTTTAATCTTGAAGTGAAAATTGGAAAATATAATGTTTGTGAGTACACCAAACGGTTTCGGAACTTTCTATACTAGCAGCCAGGGATTCAACTTTTTCCAATTAGTACCATTCATTTACAGGTCATCATTATTTTATATTGTCATTGCAGTTCTTGAAGAAGTATATTTTTCCGAAATATATTAGCTGCGAGCCGCTTGAGTAAAATTTCATATTTATTACTTGCAGGCATTAACTGTTTAAAATAGCGCACGCCATAAACATACAGACAAATCTGAGAAGTAAATGTAATTCAAATAGCAATTTTGAAAGACTTAAGAAATATACAAGGAATGTGCATTGAATAAGTTCTTTGAAAAGAAAAATTTGCATTAAACCGAAGAAAAACTGGCAATCAGTCCCGAGCACATTTTAATCCGAATGTTTCTTGGACTTCATCCGGGCGTTAGAATCACTTTCATTGCAACTTTTCTTCGTTTATTATGTGGCATATAGACTGAACGTGAATTGCGCTCAAGGAATTAGAGGGGGGAAATTTTATCCCCCTCTAATTCCTCATTGTTTGGGCATTTTTCTTGCGTTTATTCAATAGCTTTTAGGCATTTCTTAGCTAATTTGGGTCATTTCTTTAGCTCAATTCATTATGAAAGCGCCACCTAGTGGACATTTTTTAGTTAAACTTAAAAAAAAAAATCTTCCTTCAGCGCAGCTCGAGTGCAGTTCATATACCAAATTGGGTGTCAATCGGTTCATTCGTTACAGCTGCAGAATGCTATTTTCGGGGGGAAGTTTAATCATAACCACCCTGTACACTGTATACAGTTTATTAAATTTCCAAAAGAGTCCATAATTGTTGTGGTCACATCTGATTTTCAAGCACAAATTTAAAGCGAAAGGTTATCAACACTCAACATACGATTAATGGTGAGAAGACTCGAATGTGTCGTACCTAATAAAAATTCTCATGATTGTTTTTAAAACTAATTATAAGTTTTGCAAAGCAGATCTTTTCCTAACTGGATCTGAGTTAGATGCCGTGGGCCGTTTACCTTAAAACAACGAAGACAGATAGATGCTTAAAAAAGATTTTTTTTCAATGCATTTAAGTTGCAACAAAAGTGAGTCGTTTTCAAGCATGTAAAGAAAATCCAACTTTATATTTTTTTCTGTTGTAAAAACCGTACCCGTTATCACCGCATTAGCATAAAAGGGCTACTTGCCTTAAAATCTGAATGCTGTGTGCACGGGACATCATGCCTCCACAGCGTTTACGGTCCACCAGGGCTTCTAAAGAGATCGGCTTCAGCAGCTGATGACTCAGGATCAGCCCTGTAAGAAGATTTAGTTACATGTCAGTAAACTACGCAGAAACCTGATGTTAGTCGTTTGACAAGGATAGACTGCTAAAAGTCTGTCCTTGACTATAAGTCCTGTCATTTATCTATTAAAATAAAATCATTTCTTAAGACAATTAATACAGAAGAGCTATTCGATACAAATATCTCAACATCATGATCCAGTCTAATCGCGCTGTATATCGGACTATCGGAATCTTAATCGCAATCTAAATCAATGTATATGTGTATCGAGTGTATATCGATACATCGTTCTTATAAAAGTAATTTCGTTAAATGATGTTAAACTAAAAAAAAAAAAAAACGAATCTAATCTATTTAAAAAAAAAAAGAAAATGAAAAGTTGATTTCTACAATATTACACGATATTTGTCTCGAAAATTCTCTGATGGAGTAAGGCGATGTGCATGCATCATAATTAGTATTTAAAAAAAAAAAATTCCAATGGCAGGGACCGAAAAAAAAGAGGTAAAACCAGAATGTACAAAGATAAAATACAAATAGGATAACCGAAGGTTATCGCCCCAAAAGTCCTCTAGCCTCCCATATCGTGAAGAGTCCGTAGTACCATGGAGGGCTCCACAGGTACGCAGATGGTATTTGTCCATAGGCTCATTTCTGTCGCACAGAGGGCAGGCAGCCTCGGAACGAATGCCGATGCGATGGAGGTGTGTGGCAAGGAAATCATGCCAGGTAAAAAGACGAAAAGCAGCCACTGCCTCTCTTCTAGATTTGTCAGGAATGTCTGCTAGGGAGCTATTACTTCCATATTTAGCTACAATTCTAGATAGAAGCTTTTCACCGTTATTTGTAAAAATAAAAAATAATAAAAAATGTATACTATGATCTATTAATGAAAAGGGAAAGCGCGCCTAGACGATATCGCTAGTTTTTCACAGTTAAATCAGGAATAATTTTCTTTTCCACAAGATGCACGACGGAGTAAGATATATCAAGTGTACTTACTGTGATTTTAAACATCGATTGTCTATAGTTATGTGATATATCAGAGAGACAGTTCTGTGATATTAAATGCCATTATGATTTCGTGGTGCATCAGTTTCTATAAAAATGATAATATTGCAATAACGAGTTTTTGCGATAGGTCGCTATGTTTTATCAAGTAGTATAACACATTCAGAGTTCCATTCATAATTTAGAATTCAGCAACTATTAAGGAACTGCGAGTATGTGAAGCAGCTGGTGTATGAGGCAATTGCTGTTGTTATTAAAAACCGGTTATAACATACTCACTCGAGACAGAAAAAAATTAGGGATGAATGCGAGACGAGATGGAGATTCAAAGCTTTTATGAGAGACGGGTAAGGTCTGTTTTTCGTCTCGCGTCCACCCCTAGAAAAAAATCATACGCTATAACCGGGAACCTTGCATGAGCAGTAATCATAGGTCGTAAGCATGTGTAACTCGTCAAATAGTGAAAAGTCGCCATTGGTGGCAAGCTATCCTAGCTGTTCCCTAGTTTTTATCAAAGAAAGCACGTAAAGTACTGTTTTCTTAGAGATCATTATTAACTATACATATATGCAAGTCGCCAAATAATGAGAAATCGCCGTGGGTGGCAAATACGCAAGGTGTCCAATAGATTTTACATAATTAAAAATACAACTCAAACAGATGTTCTGATTTTATTACGCTTTAACTCCTAATTAATATAACTTTTGAATGGCAACATTAAATATCATTGTGTTTCTGAGGAGTGCAAATAATTTTTCCAGCGATTATACGCGGAGTCCGCACTCCAGGTGGAATATAACTCAGGACCCGTAGAACACGGATTCCTAATAACAAAATATCTACCGTGATATGGGGGAGTGGTCTACTGTAGAGTGAAGTTTAATAATCCTCTTCATGTAGCAGCTTTACCTTCTCCCAGTCTTCTACATTCCAATGTTTCTGTATTTTAGAAAGTGCTAGTCGTTTAACAAACATCGTTTTGGTCAATTTAGGCTTTTTGAGAGGTCTAAAATAATTGAAATTCAGTTGTTTCAAACTTCTGCGTAACGTTCTGTTAGATAATCTTATGTCAGAGTCGTCTGGAGAGACTTTTATAATTTTTTGAGTCTTTCTACGATTCTCTGTAATTATAGGCCTTCACTTTGATGAGTTGTAAGATGCTTTCTTCTACATTTACTGCTACGTTTTTGTGATAATGACTTGTCCTCATCTGACACTTTCTTTATATTTTGGACTGTAGACTGCGAAACGCTTGCTAGTTCCTCAATTTTCCTTTGAGACTGATTATTATGTCCACGGGGAAGTTTGGAGACTTCCCCGTGGCTAAAATTTGCAATATTTTAAGTTAAGACAATGAAAGTCCAAAACTAAGACATAAAATAATAATAATAATAATAAATGTTATATTTCTATCATTAGTAATTAAAAAAAACCATGAAACTCGCCTCAAATCAAAGCCGTTTTTTTCAATAAAAATATAACAATTTAATCTTTCGTGATTTCGTGTCGCACTCACTAAACGCGAAAAAAATTGTCTCCTTTTACAATGTTGCTATTTCCGAACTATTAATTTGATTGCGTGTTACCAACTTTTAAAATGTAGAAAAAGTTCTTGATAGCGAAAAAGGTTCAGAAAAATGGATTAAAACTACAAGATTTCTTGAAAAGTTTGCGTAAAATAAATTTACTTGATAAAAAATCATTTGAATATAAAAAAATTTGGCCACCCACTGTAGGTTTATCGCATTGACTAAGCATTATAATGATTTTAGAGAAATATTATTTATAATTTTTTAAAATCTTCCATCAACCTAGACCAAAAAAGGTTTTCTTGAAGATTCGTTGCTTTGTCTGGGTGATATTTGATGAACTAAGCTTATAAGAAATCGAAAAATGATTGTAATTCTTTTTCTACCCGTGTAAAGTGAGCTTTAACAAAAAATACCGAAGAACGCAGTAAATATCATGAAATATAGCTTAGGACCATCCCGATTAAATTGACTTCCAAATAAAAGGGAGGTAAAAAACGTTAACATTGGCACATTCGTTTAAAAGTCACGTCATACCACAGACAGAGCTACAAACTTTATGCGTCTGAGGTTTTAATCATGCATTATTTAAACGGCTGAACAGCTTTTTTATCAAACATAGGTAAATCATCCTAGTGAACATTTTTCAAATAGAACAATCCGCATTAACTCTTTTATGCCCCGCAGGGGCGTAGCCAAGGGGGGGGGGGTTATGGGGGTCATACCCCCCCCCCCCATGAGGAATTTTTTGCCATACAAAATGCATATTCTTCACTACATTATCACACCCACATATGCATATATATGAGTTGTTGTAGTCGGAACCCCCCCCCCCATGAAAAATTTCTGGCTACGCCCCTGATGCCCCGTATATAGGATGCTCATCTTTTAGCAATTTCATTGTGTTTGTCATAAATTTAAGAGTAACTTAGTTTTCCCTTCCTCAGTTCATGAGCACTACATCTTATTTCTCAAAAATTCTCATCTCAAAGTAATAATGTTAAATCTGTAATGTATAATCAGTTTGTACAGTTGATGCCACATATTAAATTCAGGCATCAGTGATAACAGAAGGATGGGATGCCAGTCTGGGAACAATTCGGTTAAAATCGGCTTATTCATTTGTGGAATATGATGGTAAAAATAGATACACAGACAGACGGACGCGACTGTTTTTTGCTAATTTCTTCTCTTCCCCTCCCTTTTTACCGCCTTGTTCTTATTCTCTGTGGGTTTTTACTTTTTCCATCTTCCGAATGGTCTATGTTTACTTTCAGTCCTCCCTTTCTTACCTGAGGGAAGTGTGGAACTTTTAGCAGAATGATGAACTCTTTGTTTTACCCGAAACGATGGTTCTGAGGTATTTTATTTATGGTTGTTCTTTTACGAAGTTCTTAATTAGCTTTATAGTGTCCCCTCTTAAACATGCGCATGTTCTTGAATATTCTGCTGCAGAAGGGGAATCCTAGATTTTGTGTTATGTCCCAGTTTGTCATTATACCGAGACCCGTTTGTACATTTAAATGAAGATCCTTTAATGAAAGCCGTTTGTACATTTAAATGTCCTTTAAATGAAGAATATAGCAATAGAGTTAGGATAGGTATTTGAAAGTAAGATTCAGATTCAGGGCGAACTGCCTGCCGATTTGGGATTATAGCTAAGTTGCCAGCCACCAATTTTTCTCTGACCACTATCCAATTCTCTTTTAATATGCATAATTAATTATGCATTGTAAATTATGCATTGGTTACAGTACTAACATCTGGGGTACCTTAAAGGGAAACTACGATATTACTTTAATATATAATGCACACATGTATATAGGGAATTTAGAGGAAAAATTACATATTACATGTTTTTTACATGAAAATTTTTCTATAAATTCTTGGTTAATTTAAATACAGTAATAACATACATTTTTTACTACACATGAGAATCCAGGTAATACTATATTTTTAAAATGTCAGTTCGTTTACTTATGGTCTTGGTTAAATATTGATTATTATTAATTATTTTAGAAGAAATGTTAATTGTCAGGAGAGTATTGTGGAACTACAGTAGTAGTAATAAATTGCTATTTTTTTTCCTTTTACAAAAGAAAAAAGAAAGAAAGAAATGGAATTTTTTTTAAAGGTAAGACAGGAAACATTTCAATGGAACTTACGAAGCATCCCTGAGACAGACTGGTCTGCATCGTCCTTTTTCGCAAATTCTCGTGCAGCGTCGTGCATCCGACGTGCTCATGTTGCAGCTGAGTACAATGAGGACGAGGAAGAGCCCAACAACGAAACCTGAATGGGAACGCATGGATACTTTTTTTTTTTATCTGGAAGAGAGAGAAAGAAAACAAGAAGGGTAAATTATGCATTGGTTATGAAACAATTTCTAAACACAAAAGTTTTTCTTGCGCTAAATTTTACGATGGATCGCCGTCATGGCGAGATTTTTGGGGTTAACCTCGAAACAACAGTACATCACTAACAACGTAATTTTGCGAGACCCTGTAAAAGAGCTTTAAATATTATTTATATAATTTAAATTAAGAATAAAGGG
The DNA here is from genome assembly GCA_038373885.1 of Cheiracanthium punctorium. Lineage (NCBI taxonomy): Eukaryota > Metazoa > Arthropoda > Arachnida > Araneae > Cheiracanthiidae > Cheiracanthium > Cheiracanthium punctorium. The sequence continues at coordinate 150,106 of JAWZYV010012837.1, read as the reverse complement.
ATATAATCCTTTGTGCACTCATTGAATTGAAAGTATAAACACTTTTCAGCCTTATTAGAAAGTGTTAAAAATGCGCAATGCCAAAAATTCATCTGTAAATTTTTCGAATTCAAAAGCGTTTACCATGATAAATGTTTAGTATTATTTGATGCAAAAATTAAACCTCTACAAAGAATTTACTTAATGATTTTTTTCCCTCCCTAGATATAAATACGTTTTTATCATGCAAGTAAATAAACTGAATGGCAGAATTCACGCGGAGGTAGTCTTATCGACGCAATTGTCCGCTTCTTTAAATAAGGAAGCAATTATGCGTAAAACACTCCCATTGTGGAGTAAAATATTTGCAATGCCAACCCACGAACAAACAATAGCAATAGAGCAAGGAAATTAATTTTCCTAGGCAACAGAAACATATGCAGTTTTCAAATCCCGCATTTCTTAAAAAAAAAAAAAAAAAGAAGGTTGCAAATTGGTAGAGAATTTTTTTAAATATTAGATCAGAATTTTATCATTGAGTTTACAAAATTCAAATGATATTTTTCTCGTGTTTTTTGTTTATTTCGTTTCTGGCATTTAAAAAAAGAATGTCTAGTTAGTTTAATAAGTTAATACGCTGGTCTTAAATGATGAAAAAAAATTAAATATTCTGATGCATGGAAAAATTTGAAAAACACTTGGGAATGTTAAATTCATCAAAAGAGCGGGCATTAGGGTGGATCGATAAAACTTTTTTTCGAAATTCATATTGCCTGAATCATTATATGGTGTCAAACTAGCTGAAACCAATTGTCTCCAAATTTCAGTTTAAAATGTTGACATCTTGAGGTTCCACATCTCAAGTGATTGTTTATATTGGCTTTTTTCAAGTTTTTAATGATTTTTATGTAAAACATATTTTTCAAATTTAATATTTTACTAAATAATTCATTAATTTGTAAAATAATATTAATGAATTACTTTATCATTAATAAATTGTTTTATTGAAACGTTACTGCCAGATATCAGATCCAGAAATGGCTTTTTGTACATAAAAAAAGCAAATTATACTCTAAAATCTACTAGACGGCAGCGCATGTTCTAATCTAACTATTATATCATAACCTAATAAGGCACGTCACTTTTATTGTGTTGAATGATTCGTTTTATGCGATTGCCTTTGTTTCGACCACTTGTTTCTACTTTGTAAGGTTGAAGCAATACGTTTTAATAATTTTGATTTATATTTGACAAAATAATACGGAGTTTTGATTTTAAATATGACCACAACTAGAAGTGAAACGTTTTGTAGTGTTTTCGGAATTCCAGTACAATTGAAAGAGATAGTGTTACCACCAACTTATTCTGATTTAATGAAGCATTTCTTAATCACAAAAAATGACATACTGTGGAAGCAGGGGAACGAAAAGGATCCTTTTGTAAAAGAGATCACCTGTGGTAAGTCACCAAGAAGTAATTCCCTTATTAAAAATTATAATGAAAGATACGATCACAACTTAATTCTATACAAGTAACACAGTCTTTGTACACCATATACTTCGATGGAAGAAAACACACAACTATTATTAAGAAGGGAAGCTCTTTATATACGATTGTATCTGTGGTAGAGCATATTGTTATGTTTTCAGAACCTGGGTCTGTTCACATAGGACATGTGACTCCGCATTCAGGCTCTAGTACTGATATTACTTGCAGCATCATCAACTTTGTTACACAGAAAGAGATTACACTTTCGGATCTTGTTGCCGTTGGGTGAGATGCGCCGAAAGTCAACATTGGAAGAAAAATGGCCTAGTTAGACGGCTTGAATTCTTTGCTGGCCATAAATTACACTGGTTTGTATGCTTATTGCATACTAATTAACTACCTGTTCGCCACCTTTTCCATAAGATTGACGGAAAGATATCTGGGCCACACCAGTTTTCTGGAACAATAGGAAAATCTCTGGAAACGTACGAAACGTTTGCTGCGACAAATTTTGTTTCTATTCCTGTTGCTCTGCCTGAAATTGATAAAAAAGACCGCAGTACAGACCAAAAGTACCTCTTCGATATTCTTCGGTTTCTAGGGCAGTATGCTCTGGACAGTGCCATCCAGATTTGGGAAACAAAAGTCCAGGAAGGATGTCTCATTCAAGCTGACTCACTACAGCAAACAGAATACTGCACCTGCACGTGTCGACTGCCGAACCAACAGAATGCTTTAAACTCCTAGCAGACTATGTGATGAAAGTTTACGTGCCAATCCTGGCTTGAAATAAAGAAAATCCCAGGACTTCAGTACTCACCAAGTTCATTCTTCCCAGAAGATTTTAAGTCAATCATTCATGAAGTTATTCAGAGGAACTCTTATTTTGCTCATTCTGAAAATATTCTGTTGGCAATGCTGTTTGATGAATTATCACATATTCGAGAACTTGGCCTAAGAAGAATATTGAAAGCAAGAAAAACTGACTGGAAGAGAAAAATACGCCAATTTGATCTTCTAAATATAAATTTCGAAGCAGAGGAATATTTTCAGATGATTCACTGGGACAATCCTTTGGAACCACCAGCTACCATGAACCTCATTGACGAAGACGTAGCAAGTATGATCAGAAACGGTTCAGAATTTGAAATAGAAAAGCTCCCTTGCCATTATCATGCAGTAGAAAGGCATGTAAGACTACTAACGCAAGCATCATTTGTAACATGTGGAGCAAAATCCAGAGATGGATACATTCATTGTGGAATCAAATCACGAAAGGAACTACTAAAGTTCATTATTTTGCCCGGAATGTGGACTCCAAAATTGAAGACTGATTACAGTAAAGTGTTTTATTAGTCAGTAATACTCGAAAGGTAGATCTGATATCATTTCCTTTTCTGTATTAGTGTGCTTTCTAAATATTAATTTTCTTTAAAAATGAAGTAATATGTAAATATTTAATAGCTATGTATTTAAAATATACCCCAAAACTTACGACGCTCGGTTGCAAGTTAGTGACTTTTTTCTTCTTCTTTCTTGCCTTTCTTTCTTTCTTTCTTCTTCTTTTTTTTTTCTGTTAACGGCAATAAAACATTGCTGTACTGTTTCTTTTTAGTAGTTATAACTGTTTTTGAGTCAGAAAATAAAGTTATAGTAAATAAAATTAAATTTTAAAAAATTGATTTTTTACTTTTTACGTTAACATTCCTTTCTTTGAGCCCAGTGTGAAAGACAATCAGCGAATGGCCTAAATTTTTTTTTCTGTGACTTTTTTGCCAAACAGCACCATTTGTTGAGTCATGAAATATTAAAATTTAAAAAAAAATTGCCATTTTCACTCCACCCTAGCGGGCATGCTCATGCTTCTTTACATCAGCGGTGGTCGCGGATCGGAAGATAATACAACATGTGTTTCCCAAAAGCGCCGGATTATTGTCGTGCCGGACTGACAAAACGCTGGATTATCAAGAGTGTATTGTACTTTATACTTTGTATAAAGAAATAAAAATTCATCGGCAACATTTGAAATTCTTAAAGTCGATTATTTCCTAATAAATATTCACAATGCAATTTAATATTCACATTAAAGCTCAATAAATAATTTATGCATCGAAAAAAAAAGCATCTTATGAACTGAATAAAGTGTTCACTATGCTAGCGACTAAAACACAAGGGAATAATCGAATTTGCGTGCAGATAGTTCCTATTGACGCAATGTGATATTGTCGGCTTCTTCCAATAAAGGAGCAATTACGGATCAAAATTTTCTATTTTGTAAGTACTTGTAATGCCAAACCGCTGCGGAACAATGGCGTGCCACAAAATTAATAGTTTAATTTTGGTGTCTTGTGTTTTGAATAACAATGGGGGAGCCTGGAAATTAATTTTTCAGAAGTCGTCTTAAACATTGTTATTTTCGAATACGGTGTAACGAAAAAAATAATAATAAAATGCAAATCTGGGAGAAAATATTTCCCTCGCGCCACATCGGAGTTTTATCATCAGATTAAAGCGACGGCATATTTTCTTTCGCGCTAATAGTATGCCGTGTTTAAAAAGGAATGACTTAATTTAATAAGCTAATAAAAGTCTTTTGATTAATTTTGGCAAGAGAACAAAGCATTGAGGTACACAAAAAGAACAGTTAACTGCAAGTGATCTTATTCTTAGTGTAAGATATTGTAAATACAGATTGATGAAATTTCAGAAATTAAGAGTCAGAGGTTCATTCTCTTTATTTTTTTAGTTTTTAAAACTGTCACTTTAATAAATTATTGTAACCGCACAGCACATACTGTAGCCAATGGGCTACACTCTGATTTTTTCCCTAATCAGAAGAAAATTTTGAAGTTTTTGTACAAATAAACATGTAAAATAAATATAAGACCATTATGGAAATAAAAGTTAATTTGTTTTTTGTAAATACATAGCAATATTATTTTTTTATTAAACAAGCATGAAACTCATAGCGCGTGTTATGCATCCAGTTCGCTGACAAATTTTTGTCCGAATTTTTTTTTGTCCGAATTTTTGTCCGAATTACTAAATGAAAATAAATACAAAACTATTAAATAAATGGTAGTATGAGGATTAAATAACTTAGAAGCTATATTACTTTCTTTTGTTTTATGAAAGCTATAGAGTGGACATTCTAATTTTTCGATTTTGAATAGCTTTCATGATATTACAGGGAAACAACATGCTGATTTTTTTTATTTTTTTTTTTTACAAAATATTTTTTCTAGCATAAGTACGTCTAAAAAAAAGGGGGGGGGAAGAAAATCCATTTTAGGGTTAAAGTAACGAGTTGAGTTCTTTCTCCGCCATATTAGATTCCTCAACCTAATGTATCTTTTTCTCGGAAATAGTAAAAGATAATGTAAATTTTTTACAGCAGTTACAATAATATGTTTTACGTACTTTGCAAAGACAGTTTCATGGTGTGTTGAGAATTATTTATTTTAGACAGCAAAATGCTATCAAAAATGCTAATTTAAAAGTGATTTTTTAATGAAAAAAGCAGTAATATATATATATACACAGTGACGGCAACAGAGTGGCGCTCACGGTTACGGGGTTACGGTTATAGGTGCAGAAACTCAAAAACTGCAAATTTTAGCAACTACTTTTCAATCGCAAAATGTTCAACGCATGCCAAAACCCTATGCAGCGTTGGAACAGTACATGTATTACAAAAATTGGACGTGTTATGCGCTCATAAAAACAGCTCTGTGAACGACCAATAAAAACACGTTTAAGGCACACGCAGGAAATTTGCATATGACAAAGGCAAGAAAACAGTAACACAACGACGTTTAGCAGATATTCAGCGTTTAAAAATGATAAAAATTACAGGGTGGAGATGTTGGTTCTTCAGTCGGGAGCCTGCATTTAAGGACGCAGTGGGATGGAATAGGAGAGACACCTTTCTGAAGTTCTAAAATTCCTCTCTGAACTTCACGATAAAAAATACGATAAAACAAAGCTTTATCGTATTTTTTATGAAACAAAAAACACCTATCTTCAATTCTTTTGAAAGAAAACACATATACCTAATAATATGGAGTGTAGTACAACACAGTGCATATGTAAGGGCATAGTACAAATTCGATGTTTATTTCAGTTAAAAGATTGATTATTCTAAAAGGAATAATAAGTGTCACAGTTTAGTATGCACAGTTTAAATGCAAAACATTGAATAATCCACAATACGTAAGAAATAATTTTAAAATATAGAAAGAGGCGCCACCATGGCCTGGTGGATAAGACACTAAAAATAGTAGACGCTGAAGTGTGAAGATATACAGCGCTGTGATCTACCGCACGCTGTCGATCTAACGGTCTGGAATTTTGGTCGGTTTTTACCAGATGTAACATGAATATGCGTTAGAGCCCTGTAAGAAGTTTATCAGACCAAAGCACCTCTCCTTCTACCGTAAGCAGATATCCCTTGCGTAGCTTTACCTTAATACAACACGAGACTTTAAACATAGAAAGTTGCAAAAAAGTTCCTAAAAGACAACGCATAAATCTTTCACACCTAGTACTGCGCAATACTGTGGTGCTGAAATTTTGAAGTACTGTTGTTGAAGAGAAACACGTGCTCAACTTCATAAATGTATTGCAAATATCAAAACATAAATCTTTGTAATTGTAGAATTTTTTCAATTTTTTTTTTTTTTTTAATGGGCAGGCACTTGCTTTTTCCAGCCTTCGCCACTTCAATGTAATAGAATAAAATGAAATGAAAGTACAGCAACATCTCATATATTTAAAATAAGTTTAAACGAAGTGCATCAAAATTTGATATAATTTAACAGACGTTCAAGGAAGTCATGTTGATGTCCTCATGAATTTTTCTTTCAGACACTACTTTAATTAAACAATAATTATTCTAGACTGATATCTTATACTCTTATTTACTAGTTAATCCGAAGGAAGACATCAGTGAATTTTCTTCTTAGGGTAATAATTTAATAGGAATCAATAACTATTGAAAAAACTACATGAAATAACTATTTCTTTTCTTTCTTAGAAAAAAGTAAAACATCGATATAGATTTTAAAGAAGGTACTAAATTATTTAAATAGGCTCAAAGCTTAAACTAAATTATGCCACTCAGGGACGTATCCGGGGGGGGGATAGGGAGATCACAACCTCCCTATGAGGAATTTTTTGCCATGCAAAATGTACATTGTTTACTTCCTTATCACACACAAGTATGCATACATATATGTGAGTTGCAGTAGTCGTAACCCCCCCACCCCCACCCCCATGAAAAATTTCTGGCTACGCCACTGGTGTCACTTGTTGAAACGTTAACGAAATTTTAAGCAATAAATGTTTGATGTGAGAATTTAGATTTATTTTTAAAAAAACTATTAGCAAAGGCAAGCGTTTCTGAAAAGTCTTAATTAATTATAAAATTTCTGCGTCAAAAACAGTGAATGATTAACATCCCAGACAGCACATAAGCTTAAATCAAGCTTGAGATTTCTTTGAATTTGACGTATTAATACATGCTTGACAGTTCAATTCATTTTAAGCTTGCAGCAAGCTTGGAGATTACAAAACAATGAGTCAGTAAATATTTTCCCGCCGAATTTAAGTCATTTGAACTCTCGAGCTTGAATGCAACTTGATTGCTGCTTGATTTGGAAAGCCACATAACAAATAATTTATCATCAGTCAATGCACTTGACCATAGAATTAAAAAAAAAAGATTCTATATTTCCAAATATTGAAATTCTTCAAAATAAAATACAAATATATTACAAAATTGATTTCAAAATCAGTCGTTTGTCTCGATTTTGGCCAATATTGCCCAACATGAGCATTGCGATATTGAAAGTTTTAAAACGTGTGCTGCTTTTAAGTTTATATTATGCTTATTTCCCTATTAGTAGAGTCGATAAATCGCACATAACATTAGTTTAATTTTCATTCATCCCATGGAAAAATAAAAGATGCAGATCGGCATCGGGCAATACTCATCAATCTCACCAAAAAAAGACGTGACAACCATAACAGTCACTTCAAATTTTAGTCATTTCATAACGAGTCAGATTTGCATGGTGATTAGGATGCTGGCTTCCCACACCTTAGGTCACGAAATCGATCCTAGTCGCGGACGCTAGACGGACGCAGATTAAAATAACTTGAGGTTTCAGAGTACAGGGGAAAATGCGTGGAAAAATAAAATACAGGGGAAGAGTTCTCCGACCGGCGCCCCATGAATTTAGGAAAATTATTTTAGAGTGTAGTAAGTTTGAATCAAGCTTGCTATGTCTTACGACTTACGTATTTGTATAGTTAATAATTATTTCTAAGGAAATAGTGCTTCATATGTTTTATTTGATAAAAACTACGGGAAAGCTATTATATCATGCTATTATTGGCGACTTTTCGTTATTTGGCGATTTACACATGCTCATAACCTATAATCATTGTTCATGTAAGGTTGTCGTGGAAAACAGTTATCCGTACATTCATATACATAATCCGTCGTAGATTGATTTATTTAGCACCGCAAAATATGTCATCTCGCCGCGCGAACAAATATCCAAGCTGTACGTGATGTAATGGCATAGTTAATGCCACGAAATATTTCTTCGGGTGACAAATACCCAAGCTGAAACTAACTGGCATTACTATAATATGCATTTGAATTATTTTTCATTTCGAAATACTGGGTTCTAACATTTTGGAACACCCGTAGTAATTAATTAAAGTCATCCAACTTGAGATAGCGCTTTTCCAGATCATACCTGATGACCAAATGGCGTTTTTTAAATCAGCTACAATTATTATTTAAAAAAATATTAGAAAAACGAATTGGCGTCAATTTTAAACTTATGTTATCTAACAGAACTAACTATTTGAAAATTGTGAACTTTGTGTAACACACTTTGACTTATTTATTTCACTTACTTTTTAATTTGGTGTAAAAATGTTGTAATTCTACTTCATGTTCTTTACTTTTTTTTTTTTTTTTTTTAAGAATAGAGAGAAACTGTCTCTCCATTTTCTGAGATATAAAACGAATTTTCTAAAATCTGAACTGTAAAGCAGCAGTACGCCAAGACGAGCAATTTTCGGCCCAGATAAATTCCGGACACATGAAATTATTGATGGTTCGGAATACGATTGGCAACAGTTTGCCAGCACATTTAACAACAACAAAAAAAAATGGTTTGGTAGAAATGACCGCCGGGATAAAACGTATGTACCGAATGTTCTTTCACGCTAATGATACCTTAATTAAATCCGAATCAAAAGCACGCAAAATCATTTCAAATATAAAACGACTTTTTTTTTGTAATCCAAACGCCAGAATTTTCCTTTAACCGTTATCATACTTTATTTAAGTCATGGTTAAAGGAGGAATCAACATCAAATCATAACATCGGGATCAAAATGGCCGGTTTCACAAGGGTTGCCATATATTAAGAAAGTCACCAAGGTTGTCCATTTCTGCATTTATCACCAACTTGGTGGAGTGGTGTCCTAAGGTAGGAATCCACCGAAGTGTGTCCACAGCATTTCAAAGTCAACCACAAGTGCCATTTTGTTGGTCCCGTCACTGGTATGAACACACAGAAAATCGAACGACTTTAGGACAGTGCCAAATGGAGAAATATAAAATATCGTTGCATTGCTCGTCCGCACCTTTAGTCATACGCCGCTGAATTTATGTGGAAACGAGAAGTTGAGAATCCATATGAGCAAATTCTCAAGGATATTTCCGTATTTTGTAACAATCTATCCAAGAAGCATAAAAAATTTCAAGTAAACTGGTATTTTGTTGTAGCATATGGCTAAAAAGAAACTCAATCCAAAAACATCTGGCCACTCGCATAAACATCAAAAATATAAATACATTTAAAATACAGATAGTTAAAAAATCAGGTACTTAACATATTATCCCGACGGTCATTCCCACCAAACTATTATTCGGTCAAATGAATTGCCAAACGTTGCCAATCGTATTCAAAATCATTAATAATTTCATATGCCCGGCATTTCTCTAGAAAAAAATCCCTCGTCTTGGCGGACTGCCGGGATAATACGTAAGTACCAAAAATCATCAATTAACTCGGAGAGTATTCAAACACCACGGCATCTATATAATTAGAAATAAAGTCGCTTAAAAAAAAAAAAAAAAAGATTTCAATGTCTAGAGAAGGAGCTAACTGGCATTTTGTATAAAAATACTTTTTTGTACATTAATCAAAGTTTTCGGCTTTGTTTTGTGGACCGCAATATTTTAGGTGTAATCCTTTAATGCCGTCAGGACAAAAAAGAAGTATTTGGCGGGCTTTTTGCCCGACTAACCTGAACGTGAAGAGAATTTTCAGTATAATATGGTAACAACAATTAATGTATATTCTTTAATTTTGCACGTCTTTAAAAGATGCATATGAAATTTATATATACTATCTTTTAAAGAAAATATTTTCACTAATTTTGAAATTTAAAAATCGTTTTTACATTTGCAAATATAGAACTTTAAGATTCTGCGTTACAAGTCAGCATTTTCGAAAACGTTTTATTTCTTTCTTCTTTTCACATCTTTCTTTGGTCTCTTTTGTGTCTGATTTTTATCAGTTTTGACAGCAGCTTTTACTTTTTTGGATGCCTTCTTGGTACCACGTACGGGTTCTTTCATATCAGTGGATTTCCCGCCAACTTTTGCACCTCCGGAGTTCTTTTCTGGTGTTTTCAGATTGTTCACAACTTCACTTCTTTTCTTGGGTTTCTTTTGCAACGCATTTTTATCCGTTTTCTCGACAGATGTTCCTTCTTTAGGCGTCTTCTTGTTGATATCACTTGACACATCTCCTACCTCTTTTCCTTCATCTTCTACGTCTTGGAGACGTCTCTTATTTGAAGTTTCCAGGGTGTTCATATCTTTAATTTCTGAACTGCATACATTACGTTTTTCTCCTGACTGACTCGTACTAGGTAGAGTGTCTGTTTGCGGTGACATGGTGGAACGAGTCTTTATCTTCCCAATATTCTGAGGGACGCCAGACTTCTCAGCTGTTCTCTTTCCTGGCGCCTTCTTGATACCGCTCTCAATCTTAGACAGACCAGTGCTTTTCACATCTTCTAAGACTCGGGGACGTCTCTTATTTGATCTTTCCAGGGTGCTTATACTGTTAGTTTCCAAATTGATTATTTTTCGTTTTTCTTCCGAATGACTCTTACCAGATTGCATGTTTGAAGTTTCCCATTGTATAGCGGAATAACTCGACGTTCCTAACCTCTCAAGATGCTGCGTGACATCCATATTGTACTTTTTCAGACTATATTTTGCAATGTTCTCGTTGGATACATCTTCTTTCAAATTCATTATGTGCGTTAATGTATCGGTTAGTATCTTTGAAGGATTTGGAGAGGCATTTTCAGGTTCTTTCTTATTTCCAACATTTATGTTTGGTGGCGGGTCTTCATCCATATCAGTCACTAATTTAATAATTTGAAATTTGTCTTAAAATCAAAAAATTTCTTGAGAGGCACCCTAGAATAAGTTTGAAAAAATTCTACGGTGAAAGCGTTTACGATTTAGAAGTATTTTCAAATTAAAATGCGTGCCTGCCACGTAGCAGGCACGTATTTAATAATTTTGTGATATTTAAGTATTTTTAGTGTTTCAATACTCTCTGGTGATTTTCACTGACTTAAATAAACAGAAAGAATATCTTGAATACGCGTTTATCACCCACGTTTTCTTGCGGAATGAGAATTTAAAGGATTTTACATTATCTCAGAAAAAATGGGAATAGCCATTCATTTGAGAGAAACAATGCGGTTATTCTCAGTACCGTACATTTTTTTCAAAAAGTAAATGGGGACTGTTCGGTGCTAACATGTAAGTCCTGTAAGATTCCACAAACTCCATGACTGGAAAAATTCCTGTCGGTAAAATCATACAAAGCGGTGCCTATGTCAACACGGCGATAGCCGCTGGAGCTTGACTTCCGCCAAGCCAAAAAGCCAAAATGTGCTTTAGCCCACTGTTTGGCGATTGTCAACAAACTGGCGACTTGGCGCTTTTCTGTAGAACGACTCTGGGATTGCAACTCTTCTGCTCTCTTCGGTCATAATCTCATATTCACAGTTGCCAGATTTGGCTAATATTAGCCAATTTGGCTATTATTGATCACACTTGGCTAGAAAATTTATAAAGAAAATAGCTAACCTGATTTTGGCTAATTCTTGGCTATTTTTATTGTAGTTGCTACGAACTGGCTAATGTTATCTAATTTGGTCTTTTTTCTTGTGCATAGAGGTAGGGCCAGAGCTTTGGAAAGGATGGTGATGGTATTGTAGCGGCATGCAAGGAAGCGATGAGCGCAAGTAGACTGGGAACCACACGCTTTCGAATTCTTTGTTTTTAAAGATGTTGGAGTAGCCTACTGCAAAGCATTTATATACACAATCGTTCGAGCTGCACTACCCCAAGCTAGCACGCACACGTTGGGGCAACGTAAAATTGGCACGTTGGCATACGATTATCCAGCGGTTGGCAACTGAGTATTTTTTACGTTAGGCCAACGTATGCTGCCAACATAATTTCCCACCGTTGATTGGATACGTTGGGCTAATGCATGAATCATGGGCTAACGTATGATTGCATACGTATGGTCAGCGTAAAAACATTATCTTGTCATACTGTTATCCGACCGTTAGTAATTTGTTATTTTTAACATTTGTTCATCGTATGCTTATAACATTTCGTTAATATAATTGTTATCTGTTAAATTTATGTTAGATGCATATGTTGAGCCAATGTAGAAGTGGAATGTGGGATAACGGATAGCCCAGATTTTATTTCTTGGAGGGATGAGAATAAAATTTTAAGCTAAGTAAGAGTATTCAAGAACAATAAGATAAATTTAGTTCACCAAAAAAGAGAGGGATCAAATTTTGGGGGAGCGACCGTGGCGTAGCCAGGATTTTTTTCAAGGGAATGGGTCCAAAATTTAGATACCAATATTACAATTACAATAAAATAAATCCCAAGATACCAATTTAAATAAAATAAGTGAAAAAAATGCCCTTACCCGTGCCTGTCTCTAGTTTCAGGTGGGAACTGACCCCCCCGGGGCCCCTTCCATTGGCTACGCCACTTGGAGGGGCTGCAGATCCCCACCTCCAAAATAAAATCCTGTCTATGTTATTAATAGAAACAGAGTTTCTCAGTCCATACGTGCACCTTAAAAAAAATATTCAAGTAAGAGATACATTTCCTATTTTAGATTTGCGAATAGTACTCGAGTTTTTGAAAAACGCACAACTTGACAGAAATATGGAAAGTCACATTTGTACATTCATATTCTGTGATAAATAATTCTTAATATACGAAACCTACGTAGGAAATTTATCTATTACTCGAATACTATTTATTGTACAGTATAAGGGATTATTGATTAAATTATTATGTACCTATTTTGTTCATTTGCCTTATGATCGATTTTGTTTTGTTTTGAGGGCTGAACATGTACGGAATTTAAGAGCAGAAAACAGAAATTTCTCTTTGAATTTTTAAACATATATTTTAAAAGATTTTGAGAGAATGTCGCCCCCCCCATGTAAGAAAACGTGTCCATACTCTGTTTCAATTTCAAATTCTAAGTTTAATTAAAAATCCAAAAGATGACGCTGCAATCGTCAGTTTGACTATTTTTGGCTAATTTTCGGAAGCCATTTGGCTATTTTGATAAATTTTGGATCTGGCAACCCTGCTCTCATTTCCATTATTTTGGTTTTTCTCGTTCGGTAACGCACGTGTGACGCAAAACGCTCTGACATTCAGCCTGAAGAAGCTCACTTAATTTTTACGATTATTTTCCCAAGATGCACCGCAGATGCCGAAACGTAAACAAAATGGCGATTTAGGAAAACTAAATACTTTAAAAATGGAACTATTTAAAGTAAAAATAATGAAGTATTAAAAACAAAACAGAAGGATCCCTCGAAAATATGCTAACACTGGCCCTTTGCGAGACCCCAAAAAAACATCAGTGGGTCCGGCCATCGATTTAGGGCCCCCCCCTGGAAAATATGCTTACGCTGGCCCTTTGTGAGACCCAAAAAAAAAGCACCAGTGGGTCCGGCCATCGCTTTAGAGGGGCCCCTGAAAAACATGCTAACACTGACCCTTTGCGAGACCAAAAAAAAAAAACACCAGTGGGTCCGGCCATTCCTTTAGGGGCCCCCCTCAGAAATATGCTAACACTGGCCCTTTGCGAGACACAAAAAAACATCAGTGGGTCCGGCCATCGCTTTAGGGCGCCCCCTCGATAATGTGGTAAAGCTGGTCCTTCGCGAGACCTCAACAAAACATCAGTGGGTCCGGCCATCGCATCAGGGGGGCCCACTCGAATATATGCTAACGCTGCCCTTTGCGAGACCCAAAAAAAACATGAGTGGGTCCGGCCATCGCTTCAGGGGGCCCATTCGAAAATATGCTAACGCTGGCCCCTTTGCGAGACAAGTTGTAGCTAGCTAGAATACGAAATAACGAAAAATAAGAGCAACACATGCGCACAAACGCAAATTAACAGCTTAGTGACGTCAAATTGAGCAAGCGAATTCGTTACATTCATCTGTGCACTTTACAGAGTAGCTAGAATAAAAAATAACTATTACGCATGAGCGAAAATTCAAGAAATTTCGGATCTTTCAACAGTTCTAAAATATCCAATTTGCTATATTTGACGCATTATCATATCTACAAAAAAAAAAAAAAACGTCGCCAAGCGGTACACATTTCTTTATTGTTGCCAGTCAAAACTACCACTGGCAAGGTACTTCACTCCCGCTGAACATCGCCTACGATAGCGCCAGAACCAACACTAAATGAACATCAAAATGTAAGCAGCAGCGGATACGGAATATAGACCTTCCTGTCATATATTACTTTACAAACTTTACGGGCGCTTTTGTTTTCCACTTAATCAATCACGTATTGAAGAATTTTTTTTTTAAATTTACTAGGGGCCAAGGCCCCTAGACTCCTTACGCTTGCTTTACGTATGACGCGTTCGGGCTCTAATAAGGCATATTCGTAAAAAGAGGCATAATTTCAGCAGAAAAATCCCCAAAGATTGGATCAGGTAGAATGCTACCAAGCTACACATTGTTTGGTTGTACATGCTCCTTGGAACATAAAAATTTAAACTTCACACTGTTTTTAATTATGGAAAACCTTGCGTATTTGCCACCCATGGCGATTTTTCATAATTCGGCGATTTCGTATATGTGTAGTTAATAATTAGCTCGAAGAAAACAGTGCTTATTTTACATATTTTCTTTGATAAAAACTACAGAACAGCTAGAATAGCTTGCCACCAATGGCGACTTTTCATTATTTGGCGATTTACATATACTCATAACCAATAATTACTGCTCATGTAAGCTTACCGGGTAAATCGTTATCCATATATTCATATACATAATCCTTTGCAGATTGGCGTATTTAGCACCACAAAATATATCATCTCGCCGCTCTGTCAAATATCCAAGCTGTACTGCTATAACTGCTATAATGGCAGAGTTAACGCCGCCACATATTTCTACTGGTAGCAAATAAGTTGAACCTAACCGGCTTTACTATAATCTGCATTTTAATTATTTTCAAGGTACTGGGTGCTAACATTTTCGAACACGCAGTTTAGATTCACCCTGCTTGGAGAGATGGTCTTTTGCCAGATCGTAACTGTATTGGATGCCAAATTGGCGGTTTTTAAATCAGATACAATTAGTTATTCTGTTTTGAAAAAACCAAAAATCGGTAGTTCTAAACTCCTGTTATCTAAGAGAACTTACTATTTGAAAATTGTCAACTTTGTGTAACACGCTTTAACTTATTTATTTCACATTCTTTTTATTTGGCGTAAAATTGATGTAATTCTACTTCATGTTTGTCAATTTCAAGCGATTCTACATACTTGGAATTGCGTTGTTGCAAAAGCATGAGTGATTTTATGCTGGCGAAAATTGCCAAACCTAGCAACCATTATCTTGGGGGCGTGTTTTAATGAAATAACAAAAGAAACAAAAAGTGCAATTAAATTCCTTTAATTAAAAATCAAAAACTTATTGAAAAAACATTGAACAACGTGCTACTAGCATCGTAGTTATTTAATAACTGAATAAACATATCGAGCGCGGCCGCATACTAAGAAAGTTCATCAAGTAGCAGTATAAACCTGCTTGGCACTTGGTTACCGCTTACGCTTAACGTACTCCGTCGCGGAGGATTACGAACACAAAAGCTTATTTTTTCAGTTTTTTATTAATATCTTCTAAAATAATTCGAATTTCGAAATTTAAGTGAGCTTATCGGCTTCCCCGGAATTTTCCGAATTCGC
Source organism: Cheiracanthium punctorium (assembly GCA_038373885.1). Taxonomy (NCBI): domain Eukaryota; kingdom Metazoa; phylum Arthropoda; class Arachnida; order Araneae; family Cheiracanthiidae; genus Cheiracanthium; species Cheiracanthium punctorium. The sequence goes on along the minus strand of JAWZYV010012837.1, from coordinate 134,258 downwards.
GGACTTTTTAATCGAAACTCAAATCCTCATGGTTTCGGAAGAGATAGCAGAACAAGCTTCTCACAGCGGCGGCGGCAGAGGCCGTTACTTTTTTTTTTAGAATAGAGAGATAAAAAGAACTATGAAAATAAAATTTCGGTTATGCACAAATAATCTCTATTGTTAAAAGTTGAAATAAATTTTGAATGGATAAATTATTAAAAAACTATGCACGCTTATTTGATATGGATGAAAAATTTAGAGGTTCTGTCGGACATGCACATCATAAAAATGTATTACTTAAGCAGCTTTTATAGAGAGGCATACTGAAAATGATGCGCAAGGAAAATCAAAAAGAAATATTGGAGGGGAGGGCGGGGGAAGAAAAAAAAACTGAATTTGTTAAGTTTATGTATATGTTGAGGGGGGGTGATCGAAAAATAAGCTATCAAAATTATTGGAATTTTAAAAATTTCATTATTTGCTATGGTTCAGCGTTTTTGACTCTTAATCACAGTATTTTTATACAGATTTCTTGGAGGGAGGGACGGGAGACAGAGAGCATAAAATATACTACTTTTCTTAAGATTTGTGCTATGGAGTCCAGTGAAAGCGCAGTTCTTGTGGATGACACGCAGTTTAGAGTTTACTACATCAATCATTAAAAGAAAAAAATATGGATTGACTCTACTCGACTTTCCGAACACTTACGATTAAGATCATTACCAAGCATTTAAACAAATTTTAATCGATGAATATATACCCAATTTGAGGTCAATCGAATGTACCATTTAAACGCTAGCGCACTTTCAAGAATTTCCCCCCATATGCCATAATGCAAAAGAAATCTTTGTCGTAGCCCTGTAGAAAAACTATACACACCAAAATCAATACCGGTCTTGCAACGGTGGTTTATAACATATATACCCAATTTGAGCTCAATAGAATGCACCGCTTAAACGCTAGCGCACTTTCAAGAATTTCTCCCCATAGGCCATAATGTAAAAGAAAGTATGTAGAAAAATGTAGTATGTAGTATGTAGAAAAACTATAAGTCTTATACACACCCAAATCAATACCGGTCTTGCGACAGTGGTTTATGACATATATACCCAATTTGAGCTCAATCGAATGCCCCGTTTAGGAGTTATCGTGTTCACTCACATACACACAAACACACATGCACACACACCCACATACATACATGCATCTCGTAAAAACAGCATAAATGGATTCAGAAGACCTCAAAACGTGTAAATACACCAAAATCTCAAATAATTCGACTTTGGTGTAAATACACCAAAGTCGAATTTTTTCATGATTACAATACTTTCCTTACATGGTACATGTTCGGAAAGTAAAAATACTGACCGGAACATTGTATCTACTGCATCAGAACAACTTTATGATTCCCTGAAAATACTCTTTTGGGTAAAGGAATAAAAGTTTAAGGGTTTAAAAAAGAACAAAGGAAATTTCTATAGAAAAATGCCTTCTCCATTGTTTCTTTTCAGTAATGGCGAATTAAAAATGGGTTTACTAATGTGTTAAGTCACATCTGAGCAACATCCGGCCCGCAGGCCGGATGTGGCCCTCCACGGCTTTGTATCCGGCTCGCGGAACCCTGTGTTAAACCCATATAAACCAATAAAAATCCCATATAAAACCCAATTATATGGGGAAACTTTGATAACATTCGCCCACGACTTAGCTAACTTCCTAAAGTTTGGCCCGAAACTTTTCAAAGGTTGCCCATTCATGTGTTAAACTATTAACCCCTTAAGCGGTTTGCCCGTACAGTGTACGTGCTACCCAAAATTGGCCTCAACTGGTTTGCTCGTATAGCGTACGGGCATCGATATTTTCTCCTATCCTTTTCTGATTTGCCCGTATATTTCATTATTGTGAAGAGACTATTTAGTATTAATATTTTTCAATAGATGGCGTGGCTTGTCCATGTAACTGAAATGCTTTTCATCCGGGTTTTTCTTCCTAGCGAGAGAGCGGGAATATTTCATCATATGCCTTTCAAAATATGCCTTTTTTGGAAGCATTTCTGTATAAAAATTGACCACTTAAAGGGTTAAACAACTCGAGAGATTTTTATGTTTAAGTTTGCTGAGTGTTAAGATTTATTGAGCCTTTCTTTGTTTAAATAGGTTTGATTTATACGTTTTTTCTTTCCTCATGAAGATAGTATCTTTGGTAAGATCGACGTATGATTTCTATCGTAAGCGATGTTATTTATAATAGGAAAAAAAAATTAAATGAAAATATCCCACTATTGGAAAAACAAAGTCAATTTGTTTTACCAGTGACTCATATTTAGACCTACAGATCAGCAAGGTTCCTGCTACTGTTTTTTAAAGACAAATACAATATGTAAATACATAAATTTGCTAGGAAAGTGTTTTATAATCTATGCATTTGCGATGATTTCCTTATTTTATTGCTCGTCTAACTATTATTATTATTATTATTATTATTATTATTTGTTCATATTCAATTTTTGTGTTCCTTCCAAAGAAAACTATTCTTGAAAATTGTAAAAGATCCCAAAATGTATTTTTACATTTTCAGGTGAATAGAAAGTAGCTGCAAATTGTTAAATAGTCAAGTATTACTTCGTATTTTTCAGGACAATTGGCGGAACCTTCATACATATTAGACAAGCAATAAAGATTAGATTTGTAAAATTGTGGGAAAAAAAAATTTCAAATGGATTTTTTTATTTGTTTATTTATTTGAATTATGTGAGGACATCCGATTTTTCTGATCTGGAACATCTACTAAGTTAAGTTAAAAAATATTAAAAAATGAAGTATTTTAAAATTTAAAGTTACATTTATGAAATTATCAGGAAAACATTTTACAGAAATAGTTAAAAAAATGTAATTAAAAAAATTTTTTCAAAAGATAATTGAAAACCACAAAAGCAGAGTTGCACAAAATTATATCATTTGTTCTAAATTATTAATTTAACAGTTTTGCAAATACATATTTGTTTTGTAAAGAGGGGGAGAATGTGTTTTATACAGAATAATTATTCATCTGTAATACAATTTTTTTTAACAAATTCATATACACAAAGATTAGTGTAGCCCCGTATACGTGCCTGTAATTGTTAAATGCATACATTTTAACAAGTACTGAAAAAATTGTCTTCCTAACTTCACCGAAAGAGTAGAGTTTCCATTTTTTTCCATCGGAGGGAAAAAAAAAAAACATAGTATTTCCAAGTGTCCGAAATTCTGTAAAAGGACAGAAGTCCAGGAAACCTGCCTCCAATGACACACTAAAGACCAGCAATTAGCGGGAGCGGCTCTCCGGCAATTAATCGGAGGGACTAGCAGCTCCTCACCGTAGGGTGTCCATAGATCTATGAGGGTGTCGGGGGGGGGAGGGGGGGGGGCAAAAAATCAAGCTTTTTTTCTGAACAAAAATCATCTTCATCCTGTCTCCGTGTATAGAGATTTCTTATCTAACTCGAAGTATAGTTTCTTGCCGAAAACATTTGACTCGCTGGTCAGCTGGAAGGTTAAACACTAGGGGCTTCGCGTCAAACTGACCACCTGGCCAAGGCATATGCTTTCAGAGCCCATGGTTGCAAAGGCGTGGTTGGGCGGCGCAGGTCTTGACTCGCATGTGGGCTGGTGCGCCAATGTTTAAGTTTCATTTCATTTTAAATGTTGTCACTGTCGGAGAATTAACCATTTGTTATAAAATTCGATAAGGTAAGTTAACTAACTCTTCAACACTTTTTGAGGAGTAATCATTAACCAGCGCATGAAAACAACCTTTTTGACACCACATGTAATTCTGAGTCCCCTCTATGTCACCCTAACTCCTCTAACAGTTTCGGGACACTCTGTACATGTTCCATGAATTGTTGCATCTGAAGTTGTGTTTGACAGCATCCTTCAGACCCGTCACCACACACTCGTGTGGGTCGAACATGACATATTAGTCGTCTTTTCCTTCTTGTCTAGTTCTCAGTATAACTGCGTGATCTAATTCCTCGCCTTTATAAATCATCTCCGATAAAAGAAAAAGGTCTATAAATGCAGACGCAGATCTGAGCACCAAGGCGCCTTAGCTGGACAATCAATAACGTGATCAACAAGTTAAGTAACACAGTGCTCGCGTAATGTCTCCACTGCAGACAATTTGTTGGAATTGGGGGGCAAAAAGAAAATGAACAAAAACTTTTATGTATTTTATTCTTCTGAATATGAATTCTTGAAAGATTATCCATAATTCTATTTCTTTCTGTGATAGGATAAATGTTTTGTGACGGGTATTTGATGTTTGTTAAAAATACGGCTTTAGGAATATTTTGCATCAACGGACATTTTAATATTTACAGCTTCTACTTATTTATTTATGTCAAGCTTTTTATTTGATTGCTCTGTTATGATGACTTTCCAGTTCAAAATATGTATATGTTACGATGAAAACCCGATATCAGTCAACACCGGAATTAACTAGGGAAAACGCGTTCTAACTGAGAGCATTAGGCAAAACCCGAATTAACTAGGCAAAACGCGTTCTGACTGAAAGCGCTCGGCAAAACCCGAATTAACTAGGGAAAACCCGTCTTATTCGGGTAGTTAAACGCGGTAGCACGTTTAACTATCCGAAACCCGTTAACCGCGGTAGCACGTTTAACTATCCGAAACCCGTTAACCGCGGTAGCACGTTTCGGAGGGGCCCCGTACAGAGGAGGCATATTTTACAGGGGGCCCCCTAAAGAGACAACCGGACCCACTGTTTTTAGGGTGGGTTTCGCAAAAGGCCAGCGTTAGTATATTTTCCACAGGGGCCCCTAAAGCGATGGCCGGACCCACTGATTTTTTTTGGGTGTCGCAAAGGACCAGCGTTAGCATATTTTCGAGGGGGGCCCCTACAGCGATGGCCGGACCTACTGATGTTTCTTTGGGTCTCGCAAAGGGTCAGCGTTAGCATATTTTCAAGGGGCCCTCCTAAAGCGATGGCCGGACCCATTGATGTTTTTGGGGCTTTTGGCAGGGGCCAGCGTTAGTATATTTTCGAGTGGGCCTCCTAAAGCTATGGCCGGACCCAGTGATGCTTTTTTGGGTCTCGCAGAGGGCCAGCGTTAGCATATTTTCGTGGGGGTCCCCTACAGTGGTGACCGGACCCAGTGATGTTTCTGGGGTCTCGAAAAGGGCCAGCGTTAGCATATTTTCGAGGGGGTAGCAAGATCCAATTTTTTGCATAAAGCATTAACATTCCGGAATTCACTTGGGAAAGCGGGTTTTCCCGAACGCTGTCAGTCAGAATGCGTTTTGCCTAGTTAATTTGGATTTTGCCTAACGCTCTTAGAACGCGTTTTCCCTAGTTAATTAGGGTTTTGACTGGTTTCAGGTTTTAAGTTTTAACTGTAAGTATACGGATTAACCCATTTCCTATATTGTCCGATCGAACTGAAACTTTGTATGCATGTATATATCCTATGAGACTGAGTACTGCTGACATTCTTTCTCTTTTCTCTTTCGATATACTTGAGAATTTTTATTTATATATTTACTGCTTGGTTTCAAAAATTTGTTTTTCGCAAACATCAGCTCGTTCCCACCGAACTATTCATTTTTCATCTTTTATATTCATATGATTGTGTACCTTATCAAGTTCATCTGTGTGCAAGGAGATTGGATGCCATATATACATATGGGCTTTACTGATTTGCACTGGTACAATTTTTTTCTGCCCCTCCCCCACTAAAACAGGCCCCTGTGTGCTTTTATATTGACCTAGAAGCTAAAGTCCGTTGTTGAGGCAATTACAATGGACGCTGGAAAAAGAATGAGAAAATAATATCTGTATCATTTAGTCTTTCTTCTCTTAAAATAAATAACTTCATTTTTGTCCGGCAGTGGTCTGGGGGCTAACAGAGGTGTAGCTAGAGCTTTCCGAGCCTGGGAACAGCTGAAATTTTTACGCCTCCCCTCCTATTTGCCAAAATGTAATGGAGAATTTTTTATGTAGAATTTGGCGCCCCTCGGGTGCTGCGCCCGGGAACAGATGCCCTTCTTTGCCTCCCTCTAGCAAAGCCACTTGGTGCTAAACTCCGTTCCCGTAAGAAAACGGCAAGTGAAGCAGCATACAGCTTGGCCAGTGCTTGGGAAGGTCAACGCCCTCTCTTCTCGACTGCTGTGGGACCGTGTACGCTAATGGGAGCTGCTGCACGTAAAATTTGTCGTGGCTCCAATCTCCTCCAAGTTATTAAACGATACCTCTGAGGGTGTAGATTTCAGGGGGTTGGTTCCTACTCTGGAATTGGTTAAAAATTACGGGACCCCGGGCTAAAGTCGGACTTCCTCCCACTGGGACCCACAAAAATGAAAGGCGCCACCTCTGCTCATCGCCTCCCTACCAGGTGAAATCTGTCACAGTATGTGGTTCTCAGAGGGCATAAGTAACAACAACAACATTTCATTTTTATAGCTATACCAAAGTAACATTGCTGCCTTCTAAGATGTTAAATTAATGCTAAATTCAAGGCACATGCAAACGCAGGATAAAGGAACATTAATAGTTTCGAAAAACTATTACAAACGTACTAAAACTGCATAAATTATAAAATAAGTACGTTTGGAAATGAAACTGCGACGTATATGCGGCAGCCTTTAACTTTTCTACCCAAATAAAAGCAATTTCCTGAGGTTAAATATGGGGAGGGGGGAATTCCGCTAAAAATCGGGGAACAGGTGCTTTTTCAGACTTAGCAGATTGTTTTCTATATTTTTGTTACATGATTATGATAGTTTTCAAACCGATCGCACCATCGGTGTGGATTCTGTTACATTCTTTAAGCTTAACTTTTTAATTTTTTGAGTAATGGCGACAAAAGTTGTTCTTTTTGTGTGAAATTAGACCTTACATTAAGTTCGCAGATAAATTTTGGTTTGTGATACAAGTGATGAAAACTTACACAGACTCTTCTGCTACTGGGGTGCTTAGTTAACATCATTTCTCAAATGTACGCATAGCACACTTCATGCACACAGCTTAAGGCTATTTTTCTGTGTAATCACACTTGCACGCAAAACGTGGGCTTTCTACACAGCACTGTAGCATCCCGACTTTTGCGTAATTAGCTATGTTTCATGCAATAATCCGCCGTAATTTTCGTTGGTTCAAAAGACTGGGTTGAACCGGGGGCCTTCGCAATTAGTAACGGGCCTGCGCGTGTATTTTGATGAGACATCCAAAGAGGCCTACGGATGCTCGAGTCTTCACTATACATCAGGCATTTCTTAAGCTTCCCAGTGCTTTCAAACGTTATTTAATGTAGTTTAAAGTAGTAATTGTGTTACTAATTCAAGTAAGAACTCATGATTAATTTGTTTGCTATGATACATATTTACATAAAGAAAATAGGTGCATATAATTTGAAGGAAAAACAAAGTAGCGCTTACTCTCATGATTCACGATTGCTTATTTTAGTTTCACAAGTGGATATTTAATATACTTTAAAATAACTAAATACACAAATGAGAAAGACATTTTTATAATGAATATTTCATGAACGTAGTCGTATTTCCTACGTTATTTTAAACAATTCAAGATTAATCTTTAACAAATGATGTATTAAAGCGCATTTCAGTTTTTTCGGGATATCCTGTATATTGGAGAAAATTGATAAAATACGCTCTATAGCGCGATCCCTAAATTAACTATTCTTTAATAAAGACATTTCATGTAGTATATATTATTCTTTTGTCGCTTTCTCAATCGAACTTAGGAATTGATCAAGCATAATGAACGCTTGTACAAAATATTAACTACATTTCAAGTTTCTGTATAAACGGGCAAAAATCAATAATTTATAATTTACTGTATTTTTGCACTGTAGCAGATCTAAGTCTTAATCACATAATCAAGGCATATATAACTGATAAATAACATTTTCAACTGGCAAAATTAAATTGTCTAAATAGTATCACAACGTCATGCTTATTTTACAAGAATAAAAACTACTCAAGTAATACGATTTCTGATTAAAATAGTTTATTTATAAATAACACATGAGTAATTATTCACTAAACGTGATTTACATACATATTTTTAGAATTTCTAAATACATTGTAATAGCGTTCACTTACCTTTACATTCAGAGCAAAATGTTCGAATTTTAGGATAAATTTTCGTGAAAGAAAATGGCGCAAGATTCACAAAACGATTACCTACATCTAAAGTTCTTTAGTACGACAAAAGTATAAAAAGGTTGTTTTAAAATAATAAAATAATATAACATTTATAATACTTAGAATAATAAAATAGAATACTGTGACTGGGGAAAACAGGCCTCAATGATAAACTCATTTTTAGAGATGGCAACTCATAAGCAGGCCCGTTGCTCAGCGATGGCCCCGGTTGACTCAAACATGATAACCATCGCGTGAGTTTGCATGCGTCGTTACGGATTTAGAACTTTCCCCGAAATTACCTCCCCGCCACCGAAATCAACCCCTTATAGGAAGAGAACGCATTCCGGTGTAGTGCGTATATGAATAATAAACGGATAGAAACATTCATGGATTTACATATTCAGAGGAAAGAGGAACTTCAAAAAATATAAGCAGAATAAACTCTGCGAAATACACCACAATCCTTACAACCCGCCATATTGCTTCGCATCAGAACTCTCGATTTCTTCATGCAAAGTCGAAAAGCTTTAAAAATAATATTTTTTAAGTCCTTTTCGACACAGAAAATGATCTATTCTGCGTTAAAATAAAATACAATGCGTGTAAAATATTCATAACAATGAAGTAGAACTGTGCACGCTAAAGATGGAGGCTCATAATCCATTCAAAAAGAGAAGAAATTTCTCCTCTTCTGCCCCCCCCCCCCAAAAAAAAAATTGCTCTTCTCTTATTACAATACTTTTTACCTACTTCAAAAAAGGAGGAAATACTATGTTCAACGCAGTTTTTTTTTTTTTTTTTTTTGAAGTAAAACTTCTTTAGGCGCAACTAGGGAGTAACTCAGATATTTTTTCTGACGGAAGTAACGCTCACGTGGTTTTGGAAAAGCGGAAGCTGCCTGCGATCGAACCCAGCCATCAGGCGAAAACTACGGTTTAAGAACACGGTGATAGAAAAACATGAAGAAATGGAACCTGCAATCGAGCCAAACTAGCAGACGAAAACTACATTTCAAGAGCACGGAAACAGAAGAATACGTCGAACAAAACCAGCAGAAGAAAACAAAGGTTTAGGAACACTGCCATAGAAAAATGCAATAATAGACCCTATGTGCATTCGATACCAACCAATAGAAGAAAACACCAGTTAGGAAGACAGTTAAAGAAAAATACCACAACATAGACACTCTCTCGATTCAAACATTCTCGATTCGCCATTCCTACGGAAAAACGTTTTAAGAAAACGGTGAAAGAATAATAGTTCAACACGGACACTTCCTGGATGCTAACCTAAGCTGACCATATTTCTAAACAGTATTTTGGGGACAAATCAAGCATTGTCCTGGAATCCAAGGAAAACTTGGGGACACTATAGAAAATATCTTTGGGGACTTATTCGAGGACACAACATATTACCATGGTAATAGCTCTTTATATCAATTGTGTATTCTTATTTCTAATAAATTAATGGAAGTATTTATAAATATTTATTTAAACCAGAAATATGAAAGGAAAACCATGTTGAAATATTGCAATTTATTCATAATTTAATACTTGGCATAGTATTTGTACACCCTCCAAAAAAAGTACTCGAGCAAGAGATAAATTTCCGACGTTGGTTTCGTATATTCAAAATTATTTATCATAGAATATGAATTAGGCTATGTATAAATATGGCTTTCCACATTTCTGTCAAGTTTTGCATTTTTCAAAAACTCAATTATTATTCGCAAATCTAAAATAGGAAATTTATCTATTGCTCGAATACTTTTTTTGGAGGGTGTATTTTTCAGAAGATATTGCTTTTTACATTGGCTCGTTTTGTGATCATTTTTCATGAAACCTTTTACACCTTCTAAAAAAAGTATTCAAGTGCAACAAAAATTTCGTACTTTAGTTTAAATATGAGTGATTAATCATTAACAAAACTGAAATGGGAAATTTGACTCATAGTCGAATACTTTATTGAATGTCTGTACACACTACACATACAATGACAACAAACGTTTTCAGAGATCGAATTTCATTGTTTCTCTGAGTAGAAGGCGCTTTTAGTTGTCTTATTTTTCTTATTTCTTCAATTTTTTCTGAAAGAAATATATTAAACGGAAACTTTCAGGGGGAAAAAAGTACAAATCTTTAAATTTGGGGACTTTTCGCGTCCCCAAGAAGTCAAGGTATTTTTAGGGAAAAAGTAAAATAAAAATCTATATTTGGGGACTGTCCTCGAATTTCGGAGACGTATGGTCTCCTTTATGCTACCCCGACATCCAGACGGAAAAACGGTTTAAGAACACGGGTATGTAACACCACAAAGAAACAAACACTGGCTGCAAACGGTTTAAGAACAGAATAAAAGAAAAACAAATGGACACTCCGTGGATTCTAACACAGCCTCAAGACGGAGGCGGTTTAACACGGGTATGGAACATCACAAAGAAACGGACCCCCTAAACTGGCTGCAATCAATCCTAAACAATAAACAGAACCTGCAGTTTAAAAACACGGATGCAGAATAATAATTTGAAACCTACCAACAGACGAAATCAACGCTTAAGAACACTGTGATAGAAAAACACACACAAAAAAATATACACTACCTGCATTCGAACCCAACATACAGAGGAAAACATCAGTTAAAGAACACAGTTTAAGTATAATACTAGACTATGGACACTCCCCCCATTCAAACCCAACCTCCATACGGAGCAATGGCATAAGAAAACAGTTAAAGAATACTACTACAACATGGACACTTCCTGGATTCTAACCCAATTTCCAGACGGAACAACGGTTTCAGAACACAGGTATGAACACCACAAAGAAACAAACCCCGGCTGCAAACGATTTCAGAACACAGTTAAAGGATAATACATGGACACTCCCCGTATTCTAATCCAACCTCCAGACGGAACAACGGTTTAAGAACATGGGGATGAACACCACAAAGAAAATGAATCTGGCTGTAACTGAATCCAACGTCAAAGAAGTTTTACTTCAATCGCGCATGCACGCACACACTTTTTTAAATCCATGCACAGCGATAACTTTTTACCGCGTGGACGGATTTCAGAAAATTGTTTTTTCATTGGAAAGAGGATAGCTCAAGGGTGGTCTTATATTAATTTGGTCACGTTCGGATGATATTCCGAAAATCGAAAAAAAAAAAAAAAAAAAACGTGTTTTTAAACCATAGCTTAAAAGGTTATGAGTAACGGTGCTGGTTTGATGTTAAATATCGCCAACGTTGTCCACTTTTGGTGATTTATTGTCAAGTTTGTCGTAAAAAAATAAGTTCCCAAACTTGAACTCTGTTTGGCGATATCGTCTATACTCATGGCTAGAATTTTCCAAGCCCTACTATTTTCAATGGGAATAATGGTATTAGCTTAGAAAGGTTTGCCGATACTGACATATGTCAAGAGTCGCCAAAGTTGGCCACTTTTGGCGATTTATCGGCGTCAGAAAATAAGTCCAAAAACCTGAACTCAAATTGGCGATATCTGCTTTGTTTGGCAAAAATTTGCCTAACCCTACTAATTTAGAATGGGAATAATTTTTCGTTATCGTAAAGTAAGTTGTAGTTGATTTTTTTTAATCATTCTTGTCTTTTTTTTTTCGGTAGTTCCTATAGTGTTTCATTTCTTTCCTGCCGGTAAAGCTGGAAAGCTTTCATCATGGTAGTGTGAGAGAGAACTTCATTTTCTTACATTTTTCAAAGCCGAATTCAAGTCAAACATTGGCGCAAAGTCCCTCTGCGGGTCCAAGGTCTGCTGTGCCCAACCGCAGCTTCATGGCCATGGGCTCTGGATGTATATGTCTCGGCCAGGTGGTCAGCCTGAAGTGGAACCAACAGTGTTTGACCCAAGCAAGCTTCGTCTTCATTTTACCGACCCACTCAAAGGATGAAAGGCTGAGCCGACCTTGCCCAGCCCAGGATTTGAATCCCGGATCTGTGGTGCGATAACCATTACACCACTGGGCTTCCAAAGCGACTTCACTCTCCTCAAGTCGCTTCAGGTATGACTGGCTTCGTTCCAAAAAATCCACTTTTATAAACAGCGTTTGCTTTACTTTGAGAATGTACGTATGTTTCAGACGGGCAGAAGGTTTCTCTTTGTCAAGAGCAGAGTCAGCAAACATGCACGAAAACAGTGGCAGCAATTTTTCACCTTATACCATACAATGCAGGGGCGTAGCCAAGCGGGGGGATGAGGGGTCGCAATCTCCCCCCCCCATGAGGAATCTTTGACCATATTCTTCACTCCCTTATCACACTCACGTATACATATTAGTGAGTTGCAGCTGTTGTAACCGCCATCATGAAAAATTTCTGGCTACGCCACTGATACAATGTATGCTCGGGCTGCTTTCGTGTGCTGATGCTCTGCTCCTGTAAAATAGAGAACCGTATTTAGAGCCACATTCAAATTAAAATCTATTTTAGACAAGCTGTACCGCACAGCCAGCTGCGTCAAAAAAGGGTCTCTAGATCTGTGGCACGCGATGAACGCTTCGAATGTCCGCCATCTTGCTGGTAGTTAAGTCGAGCGATGGCAACGGCTGCCCTTTTTTCAGCATTGGGAAAGGGTTGCGCCTCAAAGGGTTAAAGGAAAATACTGTGTGCAGAATTTCATTTTTACAAGGATATATAAGAGAATTTTTATGGATTACGATGATTGCTGCTTCTTTGATTAAATGTATAAATTATGAATAGTACATTATTTTTCGAAAAATTCAGAAACATTGCGAAATAATGAATGTTAATGGCATAGGTTCAAGCAATACTTTCTTTCACCGAAATCAATAAATTGATTAAGACAGGGGCGTAGCCGGGGGGGGGATATCGGGATATATCCCCCCCTCGAAATTTTTGGATTAGTGATGAAATTCCGTCTATTTATACACATATAAGTTCATATCCCCCCCCGAAAAATTTTCCTGGCTACGCGCCTGGATTAAGATAATATTTAACCTAGTGTGATTTTATGTGTGCAGACTACGCAGTAGTGAGTATATTACAAAATATTTAGTCACATAAATGCATCCAACTGGAACTGCGCGAGTTCAATGCACCACTGACCATTGGCTATAAGCCAATACTTTTTCCATTTAAACAGAAGCTATCGCATTAACAAGTTGATGAACTTTTCGTGGATTTTCATGTCTGTGTAGTAGCATGATTAAAAATAAGAAAAAAAGGTTGAAACTAAGCTGAAGGTAGTTCAATACTTAAAGAACGAGCCACAGTAAAAAAAAAACGTCGATCGAAAGGAAAATAAAAAATATCAATTTAAACTCTCAAATTCTTCCACATTTTATTTATGCTGATTAATATTATATATACCGGGCGATTCAAAGTGATCGGAACAGACTTCCAATCACAAAAGTTCGTCAACTGAAGAGTAGCTTTCAGAAATGGCAATTTTTTACTAGGGGCTGCATACTTATTAAAATACCAAATTCAATTTTTATATGGTCCTTCCTTTCGTATCACTTACGGTTAGAAAAATATTAGGGTGTGTCTAAGAAGTCAAATTAAAGAAATTCCATGTCTCGGAGTGGAACAGTTTTCGAGATACTTCAATTTGAAAATTCCAAGCGCTAAGGGGATGTCTCAAAAGGGAGTAAAATGCAATTGCTTAGCAAATGAAGTTAATTTATGTTAATAGTCACTCGATAGACACAGTTGGCTTGTAAATACTAGTGGAATTTTCCTATAACGCACGTTTGGTAGTCTCTAATGAAAATTGTTACACCATACTAACCCACACCATTATTTTGTCATTCTGTTTTACCATTTAAAATTCCTTCTTCAGAAGCGTGACGTATTTACTGGATGAGCCCCCTAGAAGATTAAATTATCGCTAATTTCAAAACGCAGCACCAATCAATTCAGTTAAAACTGTACCTGTTGATTTCACCAGTGCCATATTACCGCCAGGGCAAACAGGGCAACTGCCCAGGGCCCACAGATATTAGGGATCCAAAAATTTTACATTTTACTCTTTTATAATTCTACAATAAAGTAACAAAGAATAAAAAAAGAATCGCAGGGTAAAAGTTATTTTCTCTTTTAGTAAGTAATGCATATAATTTATATAAATAACTTAAACTTATTTTCAATTCGTCTGTGTTTCGATTCTTTTCCAAAGGCCCATAGTTGCCTTGATCGGGCTCCGAATTTCATACATTTGAATGCATTTAATTCCCATTCTCAACAATGGGATCATCTGGTACACCAACTCATTAGTTTATGGAACACATTTTACTAACTGGGAATTTTTTTGTGCGGGGGGTCATATAAAAATTTAAAAAGTGTAACGTTCTGTAAATGAACGAGAGGAATTTTTTCTTAACGGATTCTTATACCGACCTTATGTTGAATATTTTTTTAACTTATACTGCCCACTTAACTCTAATAGATAAAGAATTAAATCGCATTACCACCTTTTTGGGATACCCTGTATACAGGGTGTATACCGTTACATACCATGGTGTATACTCTGAGTAAATACCGTTTTAAGGTGCAACTTAAGTTCCACTTTAATTAAGATTATAAAAGCGTTACCAGAAACAGTAATGTAATGTTATTTGACAGTATTAAAATACAGGTATAATAACTAAATTAAAATTATAATTATTGAATAAAAATAAATAGATGGTTAGCCAATTAAATATTAATAAAATTATTGTACTTCAAACTATAATGAATATATGTACTAGCTAAATACATACATTTTGTTTATTTTTCAGAAATTTATTTTAATATTGAAATAGAACATTTAAAAACTAAAATTAGGATTAAAAATGAATAGTCACTGAATAGGAACCCCGTTTCCCCCCCCCCCATCTCCAAATAATATATGTGCTTGGATATGCTATGGATGTGCATGCATATACACATCCAGAGTTTTTTATGTTTTACTCTTATATATATTAAGTGTATATATATATAACAGTAGAACATAAAAAACTCTCTCTAAATATACATATATAACATTATAAATCAAAAGCCCTCTAAAATCCCACATTTCTAGAACTACGCAGTTTTAATTCAGTTGGAACAAAGGAATCCGCTTTCAAAAACTGCAATTACTACACCGTCCCTTCCAATTCCTTTGTAATTTTGTAGACGGTCCACGCGTCCAGTCAATCTGGCGTCTTAAAAGCCGTAACAAACCTTGAAAAACCGCTGCCCAGATTTTGGGATCGGCTAATAATTGCAACGTGCATGGATCATGTGACACGACCTCAAAAGTTAATAAAAGTGGCTGATGCAGCCCAGCAACGACTTTTTTGCGTGACCGCAACTGCCAAGGAAAGATGTATCGAATAACCGAATAAAATAATGTAACCGCAGTTCGACTCATTCTTTCCTCAACGGCCCAAGGATTTTCACAGCTCGCTCCAGCGTTTGCCGGCCAGCGAAGACCGGTCAGGATCCCACAATAACGGCTCTAAGCCAGAGTCCCGAGTTGCCTCGCCTAATACCCAACGCTGAGAATGCATCTCAAACAGCCTCGTGTCCTCCGGCCCACGACTACAACCTTCCCGTAGCCGTTTAATATGCTACACACACACACATATATATAAGAGTATAACATAAAATGGATATATATATATATATATATAAGAATATAAAAGAGTAAAACATATATATATAATCAATTTTCAAATGTATATTTATTCTCTAAAATACTACTAGGCAGATTAAATGCGTTATTTATTTATTTATTTTTTTCTAAAATTATTCCTGTTGTATGGAGAAGGTTTTAAGTTATTGAAATCGTAAATATCACCAATAGAAATAAAGTTATGATCCAAAACGGTTCTTTTTACATGCACGCTTGGACATTTTCTCATCGCGAAGAGTGGTAATTCTATTCTTCCTTGGAATCATGTCGGCAGGAAATGAAAGAAGTTTGAAATCTGATCCCAGTCAGATGAATGGTACAAATACCTATATAAATGGCAATGTTCAAATGTGTATTTCTTCTCTAGACTAAAAAACTGCTGTAGCTATAAGAAAAGAGTATCTAGTAAATCGAGTATCTAAGAAGAGAGAACCTAGTAAAAGAAGGTGCAGAAGTCGAATGAACGACTACAATCATATCTTCATATCTTACAAATTTCTTATTAAATTCTTTTTTATTTTAAAATTTAAATTTTTTGGAGAAAATTATCAAATTTAAAATCAAAAGCTGCTTAAATTTGACAATTTTCTCTTGTTTCCTTAACAAACATGATTTTGGTGTCTTTTCCTTAAATTGAAAAGTTCCACGTTTTCTTTAATTGAAAGGTACTTTATATAAAGAGAAGAGCTACTCATTGTAGAATCAATTCTCTTATAGTAGTCGCTAGGAAATCGGAACTAATAGGATTAATTCTGATTGTTATAGTTATTTAAAAAAAAATAACTACTAGTTCCATGCCTTCAGTGAAAAGATTAAATCCAAAAAGTTATTTTACGTTTGTAAAAAAAGAAAAGAGTGTTTATAATCACTGAGCCTTTGGAGGAAACACATTTTCGCAAAAGACGACTTTAATGAAAACAAGTTTTGTTTTGTGTTAAACGCATAAAGAAATAATTTTTAGCGATGGTAATGGAAGTTTTATGATTACAGAACATTCACACTGTCGTAAATTGTTGCACGAGTTAGTCGCCTTTTCGAGTAAAAATAGGAAAAGAGAAGTGATTTTTTAGAACATGCATAATCACTTGCTCTCTGGTTTGTTTTTTCGTTTTCCCCACCGGTTGGGAACCGCTGATGTAGTGTTTATACCCGTAATTATGATGATAAAATAACGGGTGTTTCAAAAAGAAATGACCAGATTTTTATTAAAAAAGTCATATCTATTCAGATTATATATATGTGTAACCTGAATGTGTGTCTGTATCATTTATAGTTTTTATACAGGAGCATTGAAAAGAATTTCAGTACCTTAGGGTCTATTTGGCAACATTCTAGCGACATTCATCCATTTCAAGACCATTTCAGCAACCATATAATTGATAATACCTGCATTCTCTTCATTTATAGGATATAAAGAACATTTAAATCTCTAGTCCAGGGTCTCTCAAAGTTACAGTGTTAGTGATATACAACTGTTTAGAGGACATCCTGAAAATCTCGCCAAGCTTGACGACGATACATTGCAGAATTTGGCTTAAGAAAGACTGTTGCGTTGGCAAGTGTTCCATAATCAATGCGTTTGGCATGATTTCTCTTTCTTGTTCTTTTTTTTTTCAGGAAACAGGCTGAAAATAATCAACAAAAATAAATACTAAATACGTAAACCAGCCCTGCAAGAGGACAAAACAAGACTCAGCTGATAAACAAACGAGAAACGCCTACGTCCGGCTCGAACATTTCCCCTGTTTTCATTCTGCCAGTAAGTGCTTTTACGGCTGACACTGACATAAAATGGTTGTTGCTGATGAAATGAACAAAAATCTTGGAGTAATCTTGGAGTGTTTATGGTCTCTAAAAGCAGACGGAAAAATAGCTCATTTTTCGGGCGTCACGTTCGTCCATAAAGTACTCAGGATGCTGCAAAAAAAAACGCTTAATGTCGCTTTGTTAGCACCATGAAAGGTGCAGCTAATTCTTGGAAGTGACCATAAATTAATTCTCTTGCGATAAATGTCGAGAGAGGTCGCCGGTTTTAGTGGGGTCTCTTATATGACTCAAAGATTAAGATCACATGAAATGTCTGCGTTTAATGGGAGGACTCGGTCAAAACGGGAAGTTTGAGAATCCTTTGGTAATGCATTAAGCTACACAGTTTGATTTATTTATGGGTACCTGAAAATACTTTTATTTGGGACCGCTGAAAACAACCCCCTATGAAGGGATGGGCGAGTGAGGACCCAGGAAAAAGCCAGGAACAAGCCCTGACCTAAGGTGTGATAGAATGGTCCCACCAATGGATACACCACCTGGGAGGCTTGGACATACAAAGACAGTGGAACCTGCTAAAGTAACCACCTCAGTACAGAGACCTCCTGTCCATTGTGACCACTTTTATGCACACAGTTTCACTCTACAATCACCACACTTTATATAACGCCTTCGCAAGGTGACCAGTTTTGGTCTTCCCAAAGGTGGTCCAATTAGACAGGCTCCATTGTATTTATTACCTGAATTTTATCCGACACTGCACAGAACTTTCAGCAAATGTTCTCCAGGACATATGCAAATGCACTGTCCAGATTATCAAAAGCTTTTGGAGTAATCACTACACTCTATGAGTTATAAAAATATCAACGAATTCTGCAGGCATTTTTCTTCAAAGGGATTTCAAAATTAATCTGGCATTGCCTATACACAACTGCCTTTGACTCCTTCTCAAATAGGATTAGAGCTATTAAAGCAATGCGTTATACGCGGGAAAAGACAACGCACAATTTAAGGAACAAAGAAACGCCCTCGTCTGGCAAACATTTCCCCGAGTTTATTTCGCCGATAAGTGTTGTTTTTATGACCGACATAAAGACCGTTACAGATTAAACCGACGAGAATATTTTTGTGTTAATGGTCCCTCGAAAAGCGCGCACAGTGGACTATCTCCTTTTGCCTGATGCTAACTTCTCGCGCATTAAATTGTTCAAGAAAGACGCTCTCAGAAGTGTTCTTAAATTAATTCGCCGGATGTAAGTGTTGACAGGAGTCGACAATTTACTACGATCTCCGCCACAACATGAGGATTAAAAGTGTGAAAATGTGGATACGTAAATGAGAGGAACGGTCCAAAATTTAGAATATATGAATCCTTTGGTAGTGAAGAATATTACTGCATGTTAGAAATATAGTTGAACTTAGTCTGTCTCTACCAGGGCTGCCGGATTGGCTTTTTTTAAGGCCAGATGAAAATGTTTTTGGTGTGTATTGTTTTAATATTAGCTGCGTACCCGTTCCTCGAACGGTAGGAAATGAATATTTATCTTACACATATAAATCGAATTAATTCAATAATACGGAGTCTTTTTTTTTAACCCATAACGTAAAATTTGTATTAGAGATTCTAAGTGAGATGAAATGTTGCACAATTGCAGCATGGTAGCTCAGAAACTTTGTCACTCATATGCGATCAAAAGAGAACTGCACGTTTTATAGGCGAAACTCTTCGCTTTTAAAATGTCTTATTTCAACAGCATAAAAAATTGTTTTTACGCCTTAGTTCCAGAATAAATGCCTCAGAAATAACATCACATGATGTGGATAACTGTTTATTTTTGTGTAATTTGCAAAGGTTGAGTATTATATAAACGCAATCATGCTGCAGATTATTAAATTTTACCTAACAAAGGAGTCGTAAAACATTGTTGATACTTTAAATATAGAAAAAAATGCATGAAACATTCAATCACCTCTGCACGCTTTAATGCTAAAAATCTAGCATTTTCTGTAACTATTGTGCGCTGCTATAAATGGCTACAGTAGTGACGTAGTTTTTACGTAAAAGCATATTACCCTTATTAAACTCTACTACCCTTATTAATGCAATTTCAAGTTCGTTACATAAATGACGTCTGAGTCACTTGCATTTTGCAATTGAAATAACTAACATTATAACTAACATATTTTTAACATAATATTTACTGTAATAACAGAATCTATTGCTGTCACTTAAGTTGTCAAATTCAATATTCAAACTTAAGTCATTTCTAGAGCTCTTAAAATCGGAAAATACGAAACAAATCGAACTTCAACTGAAATTATTTCTAGGGATTTAATTTCAGCACATCACAATGGCACAACACATCAATCTACCATCAATCTGTTGTGCATCAGCACAACACATCAATCTGGAAAAATTGAGCAAATACCGTGATAGGAGCAATTACTTTCCCGTTGTTGCATTCTTTGCGAGTGCGCTTGTTTTGCATATAATCTCAATATCGACAGAATTCCGCAAATTCTCGGATTTCGATTTGCTAGGACTACTGAGTTCTTATTTTCGGATTAAAAAGATACGACAAAATTGAACAAATAGAACATTAACTCACTGGCACTTTAAAAATTCTCAAATTTTTAATGCTACTGTAACTGTAATAGCTGTTGTTTCAGCCTTAAACGTGATACAGATGATTGCCAAGACAACGCAAACTACAGTCATACTTAACTGAAAATTACAAAATCGTGCCAAGATAGAAAATCTGCAGCTAATTTATCTCTTCCTTGGAACATAAAATTTTAAAAGTTACAATATTTTTAAATGTGTAAAAATATTCCCTTTTCTATTTTTCACCCATGGCTTGTTTTTCATAATTTGGCCACTTAAGCATGCGTATAATTGATCATCATTTCATATTACAGTTACAAATAAAATAGTGCTTCATTTGCTTTCTTCGTTAAAAATTGTTGAAAATATCTTGGATATTTACCATCAATGACGACTTTTCATTGCTTAGGGATTTACGCTTGCGCATTATCTATAATCATTTCGCATTAAGGTTGCCATTAGAATGACTTTCCTTACGTACTGATGCATATTCTTGGTAGATTATCGCATTTAGCACAGCGAAATATTTCATCTTGCAGTGGTGGCAAAAATTACTAAAATTACTCTAATGACATAATTTATAACATGTATGTCAAATATTCTACTCCAAAACGGATGACAAATATCAAAGCTGAACCTAAAAAACACAGTCTTCATTTTAATTATTTTTTACTTTGAAGATACTGGGAACACTGGAGACTGGGTATTATAATGAATGTTAACAAAGAAGCGCGAGATATAGTTTTTCATGATTTTCAAATACGCGGGATTGTATATTTTGGAATAGCTTTTCTGCTTTGTTTGAAAAGCATAAATAATATTATCCTGGCGAAAATCTTCAAGCATGGCCACCTTGAAGTTCATTTCTACAGTTTTTTATTTATAAAGTCTAAAATAATTCTAATTTCAAAGTTTAAGTTAGCTTATGTGTTAATCCAGGGTATAAGCTATCTTTATTCCAAATTTCATCCAAATCCGTTCTGCCGGTTCAGCGTGAAAAAGTAACAAACATGCAAACTCACAAACTTTCGCATTTATATTTATTAGTAGAATTACACGAAATGCGTTGCAGCGGCAAGGCCTCAAAGCAGGGTTGCTAGATTGGCTTTTTTAAGGCAAATTCATCAAATTTGGCCTTAAAAAGCCTGTATGGAAACCCTGATTTTATGAGTTCGGCCTTAAAAAAAAAGCCAATCTGCCAACCCTGATCTCATGGGAGAGGAAAACATTCAAGAATTTTCGAGTTATAGAGGTTTTATATGCGGTCCATTAAAAAGAGTTTCAATGGCTTTTGTTTTAGAAAAATACAGTGGTATGATAGCATACTGAATTTAAAATGATAGACATCCAATATTTTTTCTAAGCATATATACGTACCTTTAACAATAAAACGAGTATTTGAGTGACTTTTGACGTCTAACTTTCTTTGTATTATTAGCTTTCTAAGATTGACTATAGTTGCAAATTTCTGGGGACCAACATTTTCCTGAGATTTAAGAAAAGTTGTTAAGTATTCTACGACATTCTTTGCTTCTTTTCTTGTCGCTTTAGGTCAAAAGTTCTTAACTTTTCATGGAAAGCCGCCCGCTTTTAGGGGGAAAAAATCCAACAACCCCTATCCATAATAGTTAATTTTAAATGAAATATAAAATATTGTTGCATATTATATGTACCTAATTTATCTGTTAATTTATCTTTTAAAAAACTCAAACCAGAAATTAATAAAATGGCAATCAAATATACAGTAAAATTGTTTATTAAAATTTTAAAAATAAACACTAAATAAATAAGAAATAAAAAAGTAATGTGATAAACACAAAACTAATAATGAATAAATTGATTACTGAAGCTTTAAAAACAATTAATTAGTAATTATATATTATGGTTAGGTGGGTTGGTTAAATTACGGCTACTAGCGCCCACTGGTGGATTCTGGACAAGATTTAAGGACCTTCAACCCCACGACTCGAAAAGACTTTGCTTAAGGGTATTATTTGGACACCCTCCAAAAAAGTATTCGAGTAAGAGATAAATTTCCTACGTTGGTTTCGTATATTAAAAATTAGCTATCATAGAATATGAATTAGGCTATGTATAAATATGACTTTCCATATTTCTGTCAAGTTATGCGTTTTTTCAAAACCCAGATGTTATTCGCAAATCTAATATAGGAAACTTATCTCTTACTCGAATACTTTTTTGGAGGGTGTACTTTTTGTACACTTTGGTAATACTAGATAAAATGAGCTTCTTTTCATAAATTATCGCCTTTCCCAAAAATTGTATTGCTTTAAGGGAGCACTTTGCTTTAATATAAATTTTGTGTAGGCCGCAGGGAGGTCAGACATGTAGGGGTGTCTCAATTACAGGTTTCAGAACTTCGAGGGAGGTAGGGTACATCTAGACCAGTGGTTCCCAACCTTTTTTCAATCGCGACCCCTTTTAGATTTTTCAAAATTTTCGCGACCCCCCCCCCATCTGCCATGTTTGACCAATAAAGAAAATAATAACGAAAAAATACATCTTGAGATTTAAAATTGATATCTTTTAATACGTACTGATTTTTAATAGGATGATTGAGGCTGAATTTGACTGACAAGTTTGGCTATTCTTGGCTGAATATTGGTGAAAGACAACCGCATGTCATCTTAGACATCTAATTTACTACTACTGGCTTTTGTCTTCTTCTGCAAAAGAGTTGAAAATCCAACTTCACGCAGATAAGTGTGGATGTAAATGGCGTTAGCATTTGACACGAAAAATTATCGGATATGAGCAACGCACAGCATACCAAAATTGAGTTAATGGTTTTTCTTGGTATAAATCACTTGCGGAGGAGTCACTTTGCAAATTCAAAAATTCACCCTGCACTTCATCAGGAAGATCGGCGACATCTAAAGATGTGTGAAATGGATTTCGCACGATTCAGATTGAAGGGCTTCAAGGTGGCTACTAATTACCCCATTTAAATTAATTACAATTCCTATTTCCGATTCTTCTGTCTTAATGCATGGGTTCTCAAGCATTAGTTAACACTCCTAGATTTACTGACGCCAGTTTTTGTAGCTTTGATACAATTGTTGTTGTTGTTGTGTGATTAGGGCAACACTACTCTAGGGCGATCTGCCAAGGGTGGTGCCTTGGTAGCAGGACTTTCTAAGGGGTTCTAACGCGTATGCACGTTACATCTGAAGAAAACCTACCAAAACTCCAGACCGTTAGATCGACAGCCGCGCGATGGGACCCGAACCTGGGACCTTCACACTTCGGCCATCTACCATTTTCAATGGCATAACCACTGTGCCATGGTGAGGCACTAGCTTTGATACAAAAGCCCTGGCGAGAATAAGGATTTTTTCTTTCCAAAGGAAAAGGGAGAAATGGTGTCTCATGGCAAAGAAACGTTAAATTGTTTGCTATTTATTTCCTACAAAAGCGGTCTGCGGCGACCCCCGAAAAAAGGCATGGCGACCCACTTGGGGGTCGCGACCCCTCGGTTGGGAACCACTGATCTAGACGATTGGAAATCACACAGAAATGTCGAGTCGCAAGCGTCGTCTTCATACACCTATTAATAGTCACTTTCTAAAAAGCAACGAAACATTGGCCAAATTTCTGTCATTAAAACAAAGAAGGATTTCTAAACTGCACATTTTAGTAAAAAGTTTTTTGTATGCGATAAGTTTGTCTTTTCCTAAGCTTTCTTCGGAATGTGGTCTATTACTTCAACTCGTTTTTCCGACAGATTAGTAATTGGTGCGTGAAGACTACGTCTGTGATTCTGCATTCCAATGTGATTCCGAGTCGTCTAGGTGTACCCTACCTCAATTAGAAGTTTTGAAACGTTCAACTCCCTATATATCATTCTGTAATATTTTAATTACATCAAGCACGATAGAGGTATTGCAACCTGACTGCATTATACTACTCTATTTAAGAGTGGGGGAGGACCTCAGTTTATAAGCCGGGATTGAAATAAAAGAAAGAAAGAAAGAAAAGAAAAGAAAACGACTCGCTTTAAATTTATGTACTGACCTCAAGGGAAATAACCCAAACGATATGTGACACTTTCAAACATTAAATGTTTATTGGGAAGCCTACCAAATGAGATGAAAATGCGTGAAAAATAAAGCAAACGTTGGCTTTTCAGCAAGTCCACTGTTGTGAAAAAGAAACTCGTTTTACAGGCAGAGTGAAAACAAATTCAATGCAAAAGTATTGGCTCCTATTTCTGCACTACTGTATTGTTAAATGATATTATTCTTGGAGTATTAATGTCTTGTTTTGCTTTATGATTCGCTGAAAATTATCGACAGAAAATTAATTCTTTACTGTGTAAATAATTAATTTTCTGTTGTAATTTTGTTGACGGCTGTTTGATTAAGGAAAAGTTACTTCAAAAGTGCAATAAATTTTTAAATAATTCATTAATACTAATCGGAGAAATTCATAAAAATAAATAAAAACTTATAAATACATTTATAAAAACAAATAGTAAAAACATATAAAAACTATTTTTATCTAAATTTTTACTTACGGAAAACAAACATTTTAAATATTTCTAGCATCTATTTTAACGCAATCTTTCGTTAACGCAATTATTGTACTTAAACAGCTTATTTACTGTTTATTTATTAAGTTTTGAGTTTGTTCATTTTGTAAATTTCTATACCTTCTCAATTAGCAAAAGAGACTGTGTAAAAAAAGGAAGAAGCTTACAGTTTATTTCAAAACAATAGAATAATGCGCGTTGTTTGTTTATTTTCACTAGCGCCTGACAAAATTAATGTTCATTATTTTTCATGAAAGAAAAGCAAAATAGAAAATGCTATTTTCCTTTATTGTTTAGTACTGTATTATTTTATCTTCTCACACCTTAGTTCACATTCTAAATTGTTGGGGAAGACTGCTTTAATTTTTCAAACAAAAGTGGAGAACTGTCTTATTGTTAAAATAAAACAATTTAAACAGCATTATCACTTTTGAAATTGTCTCCTTAAATATAATGTGTTATTAAAAAATATTGGGCACTCAACTTCTTACTATGCTTACATGGTAAAGAAATTTCACGTGTGTAAGAACTTCAAAATTTTAATACTTTTTGCGTATTTTTTAATGCCTGGTGTGCCAAAGGTCCGTGCAAATTTTAAAATTTCATTGAAAAAAAAAGTAATGATTTTAAAAAGTGCAGTTTGCACGAGTCATATTAAAGGGAGATTGGATTTTGAATGAAAAAAAAAGAGCGTGTGTACAGAGTACACGTGTCAGAAGTGAAACTTCTTTGGCGAGATTGATTAAAATCTGTTCGATTGTCAAATAAGTTGTCAGAGATAAAAATTAAAGACTAAAATTAAAGGTAACATTTGAAAACAGATCAAAAGTGAGACGTTGTAGGTGGTCAAAGGATTGGGGAATAGTATTAAAAAGTTTCACTTAAAAAAAAAAAAAACAGAAGGGTTTTTATTTTTATTATTATTTTTTTTTTCGGACCTCCACTTACATACTCTCCGGAGAAAAGAATTATTCCCTCACTGGTTCTTCATTGTCATGTTAAGCTAGTCGAAAAATCCTTTCTTCCGTCTTCGGAAGTTTCAAATTATTTTCGTACGGGTTTTACTAATTAATTTTTTAGCTGATCAAAAAATTATTTAGACGCTTGATTGTTTTTTAACGAAAGCTGAGCAGTTTGTCTGTAACAGTATTTTTTTTTTTTTTTTTTTTTTAGGCCGAAATATTCCATAGCTTTTTAGATGCGAGCTGAGATAGGCTCCTCGTTCTGAAATTCACCCGAATTTGCCGGAGAAAAGGGTTGTCGATTTTTATCTATCAAAAATCGGGAAATGCAGCTAATTCAAAAATGAAGGTTTCTTTAGAAAGAAAACTCTTTCCTCTTTCCGATCGTGTAATTATTTTTTTTCTTTCGGACGATCGGAAGCCTTTTTTTCGGAGGGCAAAGACAGAAAACGGTCGAAAATAAAGTAAAATATAAAATAATTCAAAAACTAATTCAAACATTAAATAAGAACGAATGTAGCACAAAGATGAGAAAAAAAACTGTCTGCAGCAATAGAGTATAGCATGTTTACTATTTTTATCTCTTTCTCTCTGGCGATCTATCCGGTAGCTCTCTCCGTCTATTAAAATCCAAAATCGTCCCAGCCTCATCAAGACGCTATTGCCGTGACGCGACCTTGAAACTTCACTCCCAAAGCGCCTAAAGAAGTTTCACTTCAAAAAGGTTACAGTTCAAAACGATAGCGATAGATAGCGTCGACATAAATAATATGAAGCAAACTATTCTCACTCTCTAACGATATTCACAGAAACCGAAATTTTTGGACTAATTAGGACTAATAAGAATTTTTCACGGTCTTTTGGCGTCATCAAGATTCGTCTATAATTTAGATGCGAGCCATCTAATATAAATGTTTTGCACTACTTTTTTTTTTTTTTTTTTTGTCATTCAAATAATCCAATCTCTCTTTAATCGGATTCTTATATTTTTTTTTTATTTTTTTTATTTATTTATTTTAATAAAAAGTTTTTTATAGCTTACATGGGCTTGTCGAGCATTCGGTACATTCTTATCTTTTAAGTTTGTTATTATTTTTATATTGCTGTCTATATTACATCCAATAATTAATAAGTTTTTAAAAAAATGAAAAATAAAGATAATTTGTTCCAAATTTTTTCAATTATGATCCACACTTTTACATAAATATCTCAGAAAGTGAGTCAATTTCACTCAGGCAAATTGAATTTTCGAATACCAGGTGATGTAGTTTGGAGTATATAAGTCACTTATTTTCAGCACTTCATATCATATCTTCGGTTCCTAAAAGATTACTCAAAATTTATCACTCAAAGTTTCATATAAATGTTTATAATAAACACTGCTTCGTTCTAAAGTTTGTTTTCGCCAAAATAATTGAAATTCTTAGTTATCGATATTTTTTTTTTTTTTTTAGAATATTTGAAACGGTTTAAAAAATCTTAAATTTTACCAAAATATCAAATCCCGAATTTTTATCATGAAATAATTAAAATATATAATGATTTACTGCACAGTTAATGTGAATGAAGCAATGAAGCAACTACGGTATCATTAACTGTTACTTCTAGTATAATTTATCCTAAGTTAATTTAGACAAATTTTATGCTATTCCAAGAGTTTTATTTTAAAATTAATTATAAAAGGATTTAAATTAATAGTGAATTCGAAATGATGTATTTCAAATACATTTCAACATAAAAATTTCTTTATACCAGACCAATAGAAATTCTTTTTTTATTATCAAACAGTGGATCAAAATTATGCATAAGTAACAATGGCAGAAAAAAATCCCGAATCCTTTGTGGTGAACATTCACCAGTAGCTTCTTTAAATTCCGTAGCTTATAAGTATGTTGTAAATATGAGCAGAAGTTCAAGCATATTTGCAACAGAGAGCAGACAAACAAAAAAAGTACAGGCAGACAGATAAGCCAAAGTAAAATACTTCCAACTTCAGTACCAACAAAGTAAAACCGGACATGTTTTGGAAAAAAGATTTTTATAAAATATTTTATTTTACTGAAAAATCATACTATGACTTGAATAGTTAGAAATTTAGATTTTTCTTGATTTGCATTTAGAAAAATTACAATGCGTTCGAGTTAGTTAAGTACGTCTATGTTTAACTGTTTTGTAATGTATATTAATACTTAGTATACATGCTTCGAAGATGTCTGTGTCGAATCTCATGAGAAAGGAAAAAAATTTTGAGATAAGGAGATTTCGATTTATAGAGGTTTTAAATGCAGTCAATTTGAAAATGTTTTAATTGCTTTTGTGGTAGAAACATACAGTGGTATGTGCGTAGATATATACACATATAACATTTTTATAAATATTATAACAATGCCCGGTGGCAGATTGGTCGATTAAACTCGGTTCCCCTTAGAACACCGAAAGTGATGCAGCACCGGCTTGGTCAGTGCTTGGGAGGGTGAATTCATCCCTCGACGGAGTTTTCTGTGGACCGTGTGCGCTAAAGAAAGTTGGTGCAAGTAAAGTCTGTCGTGGCTCCAATATCCTCCATGTTCAAACGATGCCTCTTACAGGGGGGGGGCGATCCAGGTGCTAGGTCTCTTATCTGGAAACTAGCTCAAAATTAGGGAACCGCTCATAAGGGACAACGTTGGTCTGCGTACTATGACCAACATATCCGGCCTTCGTAGCGGTAGACTCCAGGCCACTGGCTCGGCCATTAGAAAGAAACTAACTAGCATTATAACAATAAGAACAGTCTTTCAATGCCTTTTGACGTCTGAATTTCTTTCATTATATTAGCTTTCCAAGGTTAAAAAGAGTTAGAACTCCAACGCACCTAACATTTTCCTGAAATTTAAGAAAGGTTGTTAAGAGTTCTGCGGCCTTCCCTGCTTCTTTTGTTGTCACTTAGGTGCATCGGTATGCAACTTCTGTTCTTGAAGAAACATGGTTGCCCTTGGGCGTCGATTTTTGTAATCGATTCTGTAAAGTTTTTTTAGAGATAAACAATGGAAAATGATACATTGAATTTAGATAGTAAATGTAAGTTACTTTAACAAATTTCGAGGTATGAAGGTTTTCGAGATAGACAACTTTAACCGTATTTCTTAACGAATTGAAATTTTTTAAGGTTATTTTTCATAAGGATATTATTTTCTATAATGTCACAGTTTTTCTCAATTCCCAGCTAGAGCGACGACGTATCAAGTTACAAAGTTTTACTGTGACCCTTTCTGTCGTCTAAAAGCAGTGCCTTACTCATAAAAAGAAAAAAAATACACGCACTTTTCTATCCATTTTGTTTTAAAGATTTTTAAGCTGGCAATTGTATACTAGACTCTTTTTAACCATAAAATGCTACTTGTGCTTTTTATAGATGTCAGTTACTCAGTTTTTCCCGTGAAGCACGTATCAAGTGATTTGCAGTATCTTCGAGCCTTCAAAAACATGTTGAGAAGAAGGAGCAGCAAATTCAAGCATTTATTTTTTAAAGGACTGAAAATATAAAACTGAAAGTTCCAGTTGAAATCCAGATGCAATGTAATAAATAACTATTTTCCTTCAAAGGTTTTAATATTTTTCACTGAAAAGCAATGAAAATTTTAAGCATTTTAAAATCTCATTGCGTAACGTATATATAAGATTTAAAGTATTTTATGATTCGTGGATCCTGAAAACTTATGATCGAGCGGCATGACCTTTCACTCGATTTTTAAGTCGGGTGTTTTATGTACTGTTGTTTTTTTTTTTTCGCAAGATAAGACGTGTTCAAATACTCGATATTCCATTGTAACCGAAACTTTTTTTGAAAGTAAAAAACATTGAAACACGCGTCAAAAAACTCAATCATTCATATTAAAAATTAAATATCATTTCATTTTTTTCCTATTAAAGTTATAGGGAAAACAAGTTACATTGTGGAATTTTTAAGCTTTAAAACTATCTACAGGTTAGC
Source organism: Cheiracanthium punctorium (assembly GCA_038373885.1). NCBI lineage: Eukaryota > Metazoa > Arthropoda > Arachnida > Araneae > Cheiracanthiidae > Cheiracanthium > Cheiracanthium punctorium. The sequence continues at coordinate 104,613 of JAWZYV010012837.1, read as the reverse complement.
TAGAGTTAAACTTCTGAAGCTGAAATGCATGAGCCATTTGCCACCAAATTTTTTCAAATGGTCTGCACACAAGATGTGCTCAAGTAAGCTTTTCTAAAAGGTACGTTCAAAAAATGTTCACTAGGTGGTTGTGTGCATGGTTTAATCTGCTCAAAACTGACCCAAATTAGTTGATAAATACTAAAAACTATTGAATAAATTTGAAAATTGTTTGTACATTTCCAATCAGCCATTTCCCTTGTTAATCTTTTTCCATTCTAAGCGCTAATTAGTGGACATATTTTGAACTAAAACTTTTTTTGCAAAATTCTTTGACCTCATTATATTTATAAGTACTATGTACCATAAATCAATCCATTCATCCGTTTTAGTTGTAGAATCCTGTTAATAGGGTTATAAGTTAAAGGGTTCCGCGCGAGACTTAACCCTTTAAAGCGCGGGTACCGCGCGTTAAAGTGTTAAAACCACCCTGTATGTGACGCAATCCTTAAAAAATCGTTTATGCGTATATATATATATATATATATATATATATATATATATATATATAATACGTTAATCAAATAAATAATTAAATAAAATTCTCGATCCTTTAACTGAAATAAAGGCTGTAATTGATCTCACAATGAAATGAATAGCTACTGTACTATAGCTGTTGCTATAGTACAGCTATAGTACAAGTTAAGGTATAGTACAAGTTTATAGTAGTTGCTATAGTACAAGTTAAGGTGGGACAGGAGTGGAGAAATTCTAGTAGCACTCTATAAATGATTTTCTGGATTTAAAATAAAAATATTTGCTTGAGAAATGATTCTTTGGGGGGGGGAGAATTCTTGTTTTCTTACAACTCATTATTTTAGGAAATTGATTGAGAGATTTCTTTTTTAAACTACAAAACTGCAAAACATTTTATACTGGTATTAGAACTACTATGTATAAACTTTTAACCTCAAATTTTTTTATACTCAGACTTAAAAGTTTATAAGTTTATTTCAGTATCTCAGTTTATCTAAACTATTGTAAGACTGGATTTTATTTTTTTAAACATCTCCATGACAACAAACATAATTGTTTGTTTTTCATTAGAGATATTTCTCTACTAAAAGCAGGTATATAAAAATTAGTAAGCGGGTCAAAAATATTTTAATTTGTCATTAAAACATATCTAGAAACTTCAAAGCATATTTTTGTTTATTTTCAATACATTTTGAAAAAAATCATTCATCATTAGAAAATTTGGGTGATTCCTAAATGTAAAGTATAGACTTTTTTCTTTCTAACATTACTAAAAGAAGACTTTTTAGAAAATATTTTTTAGTCGAAATAATTCGAATGTAGCCATAAATTTATGATACTTAAATACGATTGATAAGTTTTGTTTATATACTCGGATGATATTCAAAACGATTTATTTTTAATAGATTGAATTTCATAAAAAAAGGTAATCTGGAAATTCTATGATAAGGACAATTGGACGGAGATATCATGAGATATTGCAATTTGTCACGTATCCATATTTTTTAGAAAATATGAGCCAATTAATTATAATTCATAGTTTACTAGCTGCGTGCCCGTTTTTCGCACGGTAGGAAACGAATATTTTCCTAAATATAATCGTACCTGTGCGAAAACAAAATCTAAAAAAAAAAAAGTTCGAGTAATCCCTTTGTTGAAACTACTGCGAGATATTGAGATATATTAACGCAACGTAGGATTATAGTATAACTAGCTGCGTGCCCGTTCTTCGCACGGTAGGAAACGAAAATTTTCCTTACATGTGTAATTCGAATTTATTCGTGATGTGGAATTTAAAGAAAAAGAGCAAAATTGTTTGACTCTTGATGTAAAGTTTGCGTCACGAGTATTAACCTGGCATCATTGCAGTATAATGACTCAAAAAACTACGTCAGTGTCATACACTATCAAAAAAGTGGAAAGCTTAATGGTTTGCAGAGAACTCCTGGCTTTCAAAATGTCTTATTTCTACATCATACTGTATTTTAGGCTCAAGTTGTAGCATTAAATACCTAAGACACTACATGGAATGGACAACCATTTATTTCTTTCCGAACATGTACCATATAAGGAAAGTATTGTAATCATGAAAAAATTCGACTTCGAGATTTTGGTGTATTTACACGTTTTGAGGTCTTCTGAATTCATTTATGCTATTTTCAAGAGATGTTTTTAAGATAACTGCGCACCTGCTCTTCATACGGGAATAAGCGAATATTTTACTACTAAAATCATATCTGCATGTGACAAAACAGAAATTCATTTTTTAAAAAGTTCAAGTAATCTCCTCTGTTGAAATTACTGCGGGATATATTAACGCAAATTAGAATTACTTTTCGTTTAGTTGGTTGTAAGACAACCGTTGAAAAAGGAGAAACACTTTTAATTTCATGAAATATTTATTAACGTGGTATATAATGATTTATTCATATTATCCTTACGAATCTAATGATACTACCTATTACGTACATTAATACTATCTATCTTCGCTTCTCCCTCTTCACGGCTCCCCTTCTGTGTTGAAAATAGAGCTGGAATAAATGAGTTAAAATTATGGCGTAATTTTTACGTATCTTAAAGCATTTGACGTCATAGATCCTCACTTGCGAATTGAAATTCCGATATCCCATTTAAAACTCGATTGGTTGAGAAAACCCTTTTTTCTAATCCTTTCTGTGGCAACAACCGAAGATAAATTCTCGTGCCGTGATCGCAATGTAATGAATGGCGTAAGATCGCGTTGATGCTATTAAATTCTAAACATTAGGCTGCATTAAAATTCATAAAATATCATCTAATTTACATAATTTTTTCGTTTTTATTTTAAAAGAGGGAGAAAAGAATGTTTCACGATTTGTCAAAATATCAAAAATTTATGACGGATAGAATTCAAGATGCGACAGTTTTAAAATTATTTTACGAAACAATTCGCCGAAGCAAATGCTTAGAAAAAAAATTCCTAAAAATCGGTAAATCATGTTACGTATTCAGAACAAACTGTTTTTAAAAGAAAATTTTCTCCTCTATCCGATGATACAAATGCCGTTTTGCTGCGAGCGTAATTTCCGCCGTCATTACGAATTAGGTGAGAAAAAATGCCAAAAATCGCATAAAACATAAAATTTAAAAAAATCTAGGTCGAATTTTGAAAAAATCGCTTCGAGGTGCACAACTACATATTTACATCTTCCGGAGTACCAAATTTGGTGTTTCTAGGTGTAGCCGTTTGTCCGTAACGCTGCCGACAGACACACAGTACACACACACACACACACACACACAGACACCTTCTTTTATAATAAGTAGAGATTAGCCGTAAGACGACCGTAGAAAAAAAAATCCTGAATAGAACACTTTTAATTTCAGTAAATATTTACTAACGTGATATGCTGTGATTTAATCCATATTAACCGGACAAATCTACTACCAGTTATTTACATTAATATTATCTATCTTCTTTTCTCCCTCTTTAATGCTCAATTTAAAGAAACAGCTCAGATATTTGAAACCAGTGGTGCCTTTTCTACTCTTTGATGAGTCTTGGCATTTTTTGCATTAGCATAAACGATAAGCATTTTTTATAATGGTTGCCATTAAAACGCCTCTGGAGATATTTTTAAGCATATTTCTTGTCAGATTGGCGTAGTTAGCGCCGCAAAATATTTCATCTCACCATAGTGGAAAATATAAAAGCTGTACCAATCTAAATATTTAAATCCTCCATGGTTGAGTCTCGTGAAAAACATCAAACTGTCCGATCACAAGGAGCTATTTAGAATCGCTCATATTGAGAATAGGATGTTAAATTGTGTAGCAAATTTTACGAATTTCACGGAATCTTTTAATTTATGACTCCACGTTGTGACCAGGGTAGTTGAGTCTGGTTATTTCTCACAATAGTTTTCAAACGGAGCAATATTTAAATTTATGACGTTGAAAAACTCACTTGCAACAGAGCTCATTAGAGATAATGGAGTTATAGCATAGCTAATCAGTATTTGAAACATTTTTGGGGCCATTTTGCTAATAACTTAACTTTTGTGCAAGAACTTGTTAAGTTGCTAGAATTCAGTAAAAAGACATAATTAATATATTTATACCTCCAAAAGTCGTCAAAACTTGGCGACATTTTGCGCAATTTTTGGGAATACAGTGACTGCCGTCGTCAATCCGATAACGAATGCAATGTATTATGTTAATTAGCATTTTCCCGCTTGTGGTACCTTTTGAATTTTCCACGATTTTAAAAATTGCAAGTTTCCTTTCGTTATTATGGTTGCTGAAAAATCATAGCGCCCAAAAATCATCAAGGTTAGCTCATGCATTAAACAAAATACTTTTGAATTTTTACAATAGAAAATTTTTACGTAGATTTCTGACTCATTTTTAAGGTCATGAGATCAAAATTGCGTCATTCTCATTTGCGATATCTAACATGAATTAGTGAAAGAAGGGAAAAAAATCTCACGTTGTTTTACTTTTCTACAGCATCTGATAGTCTAGAAGTTTATTATTTCGCTCGTGGTGTAATATTTTGTCAAAGTTCGGTTACCTAGTTAGGATTCCTAATGCATTTTTAAACTCGTGACATCAAACTGACGTTGATTGCATTTATGATATCCCACTCTCTTTACAGTTATGTCTATCTCCTGCAGCATATAGATGGCATGTTACATCATCACAATTTTACACAATATTAAAATTTCTATTGCATTTTTAAACTCGTGACATGAAAATGACGTCATTTCATTTAAGATATACTATTTTGTTTAATGTCTATCGCCAGCATATAGATGGTACATCACATGTTAACTATTTTAGGTAATCGGAAATTGGGAAGGCTTTCTGAAGGTGAAAATTATCAAAAAATCGAAAAAAAATCGTGGAACGATTGAGTTTTCAGAATTTTAAAGTTGATTACGGGCTATTGCATCTCGTTTTGCGTGTATATGCCTAATAAAACAAACATATCACTTAATAATAGATAGAATGACGACAACAGGAATAACTCTCCTATGTTTGAAGTAAACTGTGCAAAGTTATAGGTGTAACTTACTGTAGACAAGAGCAGGAAATAGCCCCCCCTCCCCCTAAAATTCAAAATAATTCAGATTAAACCTATTTGAAAATGATATTTTATACAATAGGAAACATTTTGTCCCCTCAATGTCGCATATTGCTCCGCCAATGTTACATGCCAATTTATACCAATGTGTGAAGTTTTACGTTAAATTTCTCGGGGCTCCTGCTTTTGACAGTCTATTTAAAATGCTGAAAATCTTGAACCTCGAAATAACATATTCATTCACGCTGATACAAAGACGCAAAACCAAAAGTCATCCTTTTTTGTGGCCAGAGTTGCTTCTTCTGATAGTCCCGCTTTCTGCCCAGTAAAACATTCCAAGATGTGCGGGAGGGGAAGCAGCGTTGGAGATAGAAAGGAGAAAATCTCGTCTGATGTATTATTGTAGGAAATTTGTAAGAGGTTAAACCTGTATTCGAGGATTAGTTAAAATAATATGTTCCTCCCTCCATCCTTTTGCCGCTAGTGTTAAGCTAAAACGGGCAAAATCATGTTTAAATAGAAATAGGGATGCATTAAAAAAAAATAAATAAATAAATAAATTAAAAAAAAAACTAACCTCCTACGAGGTCACTTACGTTCGCTTTAAGTAAAGCCGGCCTTATTGTTGGATCCTTAAAATATAGCACGAAAAGTCAAGCATTCTAGGTAGTGTTTGAAATCGTAACTTATGTATCGTATCCTATTACTGTGTGTTTATTATGTATCTTATCCTATTTGGTGTTTTCTTGTCAATAACCTTCTCAATTGACAGATGATCCATTTGCTCACTAAATTAGTTCTGTCCTATTCGCATATTTGTACAATTAAAAAGCCATGAATGCGATCAAAGAAATATTGTGTAATCGTAATTTAATCGTAACTCACCCTGTGGCAACACCAGTGCTGCTATACTTATAAAAATTTGTAGGCAAATATTCACGAAAGAGTTGTCACTACTGCAAAACAGCTGTTTATTCATAGTAGTTTTCTTTTTTAAGAGGGAGGGAAAAAAGAACATTTTCACTGGTGGTTACATTAATGGGGCCAGGAATTGTATACAGGTCTTATAATTTTAACAAAGAAGCTGCACAGATGAGTACCATTTCCTGTGCTGTTATGACCATTTTAGACATTCATAATAAATGGAAATAATGGAATTCGTTCTAGAATTTATGAGTCTATGTACTCCCTATAAATACTATAACATAGAACGAGACACTTCTGAACACACTTATCCAATTTTTAGATCCCTCCTCTATAATCTGGTACTTGTACCCAGAGGAAAATATCCATAAATCGCTGTGTACGCTAGCGGGTAGGCTCACAAAATGTAATTAGGTTCCAAAAATCGAACGAGCATTTCTCGTTACACATTCTGCTGTGATTAGCGGAATACTACTAACCATTTAGTCTATACCAGTTGTATGTATCATCTACACTCATAATTCTACGATCCATTCTAGTTTTTGGGCCCAGAAAACAGCCATCTATTCGTTCTGGATGAAAGCGGTATTTTTTTCCGAGTTCACAACACAAAAATTCCATTTTAAGTTGGAATATTTTGGACTGTGTGAAAAACTCTAAATGATGCACATACCCTATAGTACAAGTGTTGGTGTAAAGGTTAGTTATGGGGAAAATATTTATTTATTTTATTTTATTTTATTTATTAATTTTTCCATAAACTGAACCACACACTGAAATAAACAAAAAATCTGCGTCTTTTATGACACTTTAAAAAATATATATATTAAACATAGAATTGCACAGCAACATTTTTCACAAGGGATACATTTTGCGAAATTTCCTATTTTTAAAAATAACGAAAGCTTCATAACTGACGCAGATTTATCCTTTATTGCAGTGTAAAGTACCGCTTGTGAAGAGACGTCCTGAAAAATTTCGAGACTATAACATTATTAGTTTATTTGTATTTACGCACCGAACTCGCATGAGTTTGTTCGAACAACGGCAAGCAACTTTTTGTATTGCACGGCGAAGATTTGAACGATACAGAGAAAGACAAATGTAGTTCATCTAGAAAGAAACCTTTAATTGAATACTCGAGCGGTTATTAACCGGGACAGAGTGCTTCATTCTAGATCAAACATCCTTTTTCTATTAGCTGAGCTCGTGGACGCTATCGTTGCATTTACATGTCGCAATAAGCATAAATGTTTGGATGGCTGACTAATTATCCCTTTCACGCGCAACCATTTTCACATCTATATTTAAGTGCTACTTGTTAGTTTGTATTGTTCGTGTAACATGCATTTCAGATTTGTGTGCTTGCCCGAAACCCGCTTATAAATCTACGTCAGAAGGACAACACAAGAGAGGAAGGTGTTTTCCGTGGGAGTCCTTCAAAGGGGTCCTAACCCGTATTTACGCTAAGTTTCGGAGAAAACCGCGGAAAGCTCAGAACGGTTAGGTCGATGGACACACCTGGTTTTGAACCAGGCACCCTCCGTCTACATTTCGAGTGATATAACCACTCTGTCATGATGAGGTGAAGAGAAACTTTATGTAGAGCCGCACAGTCGTCTGTGTCAAAAAAGGACTTCAGGACTGTATTATGCGATGGGCGATTCGATTGACCGCCATGTTGCTGATAGTTAACTCGAATGGAGGCATCGGGTGTACTTTTTTTCGGCTTTGAGACCATTTAACCATATTTTTTGTGTGAGAGAGGTGGTTTCATGACGCGACAAGCGACAAAGGTAATTACTTTTTCCTCCGTGCACAATGTCCCACTTTAAAACACTTATTAAAAAAATGGAATTGTGAGTTTTTTACTTCGAAGGGAGGTAGATGGATCATTTTCTATTGACTGGAGAATTTTATCTCATAATTAATACTGCTTAATTGCAAGATAAAATTTATTAGCAGTCGTGTACTTAAAGTAATAGAACTTTCTTTGAATACTGTAAAACCACTTATTTTCGCGAGCTGTAATTTTCGCGAAATTGAAGATATCGGCATTTTGCGATCTGAAAATTTCGACTCTCCCTATATATATCTTGTACAAATTTTCAATCATTAATAAAATACTTTTTTATTCATCCATTCAAGTTCAAATACATTTTTTTAAACTTGATTGCATGGATGACACTGGATGTTAATACAGTTTTCGTCCCAATCAACTGGATAATTTATCTACAGAACCGCCCAAAAGATTCTAAATACATTACGCTCTATGGGCCGAAATTCATTAAACTCGCATATCCCAAAAACTATTAGACGTAGAATGTTAAAACTTTATATTTAGGATTGTTGTAACATTTAGTTGAGCACCCGCCATATCCGTCCCATTTGACTGGATAGTTAATTTACAGGGCCGCCCAAAAGATTTTAAGTACATTACGCTCTATGGGCAGAAATTCATTAAAGCGTATTTTAGAGGTATTAAGCTAGTTCAAACGACTCAGAAGTGATATATGCTGTTAAGGGTTACAAAATGAATTTTTTCACCGAAGAAAGTGTCTTTATAGTGCTGCTACAAGAACAGTCCAAAGATTTCCAACACTTTACGGTCAATGGCAATTTTAAGGGACATTCATCCATTTCAAGTACAAAACCGTCCTATTATATAGTAAGGTAATGGTCCTACCGCTGTCACGTGTCTCCCTCAAAAATTACGCCAAAACGTGTGTATGTATTTTACTCTCAAATCTCAAAAACTATTAGTCGTAGAATGTTAAAATTTCATAAATAAGATTGTTGTAACATCTAGTTGCGCATCTCGATTTTTGCTTCCAATCTACTGGAGTTTATTTACAGGACCACCCATAGGCGGCTGGTGCACCAAAAAGGGGGGGGGTCAAAAGAGATGAGAGTATGTAAGTAGAGGGCACCCCTAAAGCTGGTTTTTTTGTGGGGGGAGTAAAATCACCCTATTATAATTGAATTTTAATGTCATTATTGACTAAATGGCCTTCTCTAAAAGAACTAGGATCAAAAATTAGAACGGATGCCCACCGAAGACTCCCTCCTTCCAATTCAAAGTAGAGACCTGCACGGACCGGGCCGGGTACGGGATTTATAAATCTGCTGTTAACGGGCCGCGCCGGACTCGTGTTAGTGTTAATTTTTTTTCGAGTTCCTGCAACCCGCAAAAAAGTTAATATTAATAACTTCTTAATATAAAATGTCTGAAAAATATTTATTTATCGATCTATCTGGTCGTCTTTATATATTTTTTAATTTCTGGAATTTTCGAATTTTTACTCCTCAACTATGGGCCGTAAGGGTCGGCCCGTGATGTTTGTTCAAATGTGTTACGGGCTCGGGCATGGCCTACAAATTCAAGAATCGTCGGGGTCGGGCCGGGCCGGGACTCTATTTTCAGGCCCGTGCAGGTCTCTAATTCAAAGTTTCATTTCAATTCTTATGAAATAATAACATGAGAAGAATATAAAACACTTACTTGTTAAGCAAATCTTTCTTTCTGTAAATTCTTGAATCGATCAATGATGTCACAAAATGACAAACTTCCAAACACAGAGAGAGAGGAGGTCACTAATAAATTCATTTATTTGATCTTATATAATCCATCCTAATAAATTATTTGGTATTATATTATGCAATATTGGCATATACATCCAATTTATGGAAGTAACATAGAATCTTTTACATTAATTTCTTTTTTCTCGGCGGGTGGTCGCCCCCTCCGCCCCCCGTTTAATCCGCCCTTGTATGGAAGTATATCAAAGAGTTCCTTTTCAACAAGAAAATTGCATCTTTTCCTCAGTTCTGTTATCTCTGGATATTTCTGGCAAAGAGTTGGTGTATTTTTTTGTACATTTTTTGAAAAATTTGCATTTCTCTCTTTAATTTTTCCATATCAAGATCTAATCCATATCAAGAAGCAAAATGCTCTGTTCACTTCTCCATAGTAATCTAACCATGCAAATTGGTCGAACCAATTTTTTTGGAATTTCCTCACTTTATGTATCGGATATTCAAAGTCTACAAGCTGATGTGGGCCTTCGTTTATTTCATTTTTCCTGTATTTATGATGATCCGAAGTTAAAGGGTCTCATTATCTTCAGTTCTGAATCCAAGTTATTTGCACTGAGACTTGACGTTGGTAAATGATCAGCCTGTGTTTCCTTGAAACTTAAACCATCACATTTTTCATTTTCTTTTAAATTGCTAAGCATATTTTGATCTGCATTTTCCGCAACTGGAATCTTACGGAAACATGAAGTGATGGTCGGTTGGGTTGTAAGCCGCTTTGCTTTTAACATTTGAAAAACAAATATGAATATGAAAACAATAAAGATCATGAATCAGAAAAACTTAGGCAGCACGCGCACAGGCAACCTACTGCTTCGAATTAGCATATGGAAATGAAATGTTCACGAGATCCTTACATCTGGGCAGGGCCGATTCTACAATATACTGTTCCTTTCGGGAAATTTCTAATTCACTCCCCCACCACACACACATACACTCACATACAATCTCCTACAATTAAATCCATCTCTAAATATTCAGATAAATATGCTTTCTTAAATGTAATCTTAAAAGATACTGTAGAAAGCCGTTTATTATCCCTTCCATGAATTGTATACATGGGTGGGCAGTTTAACTCTTTAGCTCCCAAAGAGAATCTCATAGCTGTTGGTTCCCATCGAAACGGCAGAAAATGGCCTGTCCACCCATTCCCCATGTAACCTCCCTTTTTAAGTAGCGTGAGTGGCTTCCTGTTTTGATAATCCGAAGACGGTCTATTTTATCTATTCCAGAATACAGGAAGGTAGCAATGACAAAATTTGAAAGTAACACACCTGTAAGGGGGGTGGGGAATTCCTAGAAGGCTAGACTCCGTTTTTATGGAAATGAAGGCACCCGGACAGTGGGAGGAGATAAAGAATAATTTTCCCTCCTTTTATCCAAATAAAGGAAAAGGAATGCGCATTGCCGCTATTGTCAAGATCTATTTTCTTCCCATCACAATTACTGTGACTTGTTTTAGAGAAAACGCATCGAATTTCTCTCGCCGAAAAACCGCTAAATGCGGGAAATCTAACGTTCTTGATGGGATTTTTTAACATTACAAGTATAGAAAGATGTTTGGAACCAATGGAAAATGACGTTATAGGCGGGAAAACGGTAAATACGTCTAACGTTAAACCGGGGTTTCACTGTATATATATATATATATATATATACAGACCTTGCACTGGGAAAGTTCGCTTTCCCTCCCCTTCTCTTGCTCGGTTTCCGTATTGAGTGTCTTGCCATCATTTTTAGATGAATTGTTACTTTTGAACTATGAAAATTGGGGGGGGGCGAGTCCCCTTTACTTTTAGAAGAGGGGGGGCAGTCGCCCCCCTTGCCCCCCCGTACCAGCCGCCTATGGGACCACCCAAAAGAATTTCAATACATTAATGTCCATAGACATCTTCAATATATTACATCTGTCGGCCGTCATTGTTTGGTCCATGCCCAAAATCTCGCCATTTGTCGTCGACCTTGGCGAGTTTTTCCGAAATATCACCAAATTTGATAATAGTCAGTTATTTGGTCCGTGCCCAAAATATCGCCATTTGTCATCCTCCTTGGCAAGTTTTGGCAATTTGGTTATTTAGTAAACGTGAGCTTTCGTACGCAGGGTCGGATTATACATCAGGCTATGTAGGTTTTTGCCTATGGTCCCGGACCATTTCAGAGGTTCCAAATCAAAGGAAGAAAAAATATAACTGTAATTAAACTTTATCCAGTATGTTACTGATTGGATGTATAGGAAATATTTATAACCGCAAGTCAGTCGCAAACTCAGATAGGTGCATCAAAAGTTGAAGGAAGAGATGTATAACTGAAACTATATATGATCAATTTAAAAATGAGCACATTCTTGCGATCTGTTCAGTTAAATGCATTTGTTACAAAATAGAACACATTTGTATTTCATAGGATCACAAAAGCATGTATGTTACCTGTAGGAGCAAATTTTGTAGAAAAGTCTTACGTTAGACCAGAAAAAAAATTCTCCTTTGCGCTCAAGGTCACAACTAAGGAGGTTCAAAGGGAGTGCCTAAACAGTTATTACTTCATTCGAGACACAGGTAACGTAAACTCCAAGTTACGACATTGATAGGGCCTTCAAACCTAGATAGTTTTTGTAGAGGTGCCAAAGCCTAGTTACCTCTATAGATTTTAATCCGACTATGTGTATGTGTTAGCAAAAGAATGCGTAACATCATCGAGTCATAAAAAATTTTAAAAATTATTTTTTAATAGATATTTTATTTATAAATTTATACGGCCAGAATGCTGTTCGTATTTCCAATAAATTATTTCGTAATTCATATTCTTGACTAAATTGAACAGGTATTTTCGTGCTGTGCATGATATACAAAAATATACACACTTTCTTCTGCTTCTCAATAAAACTGAAATCCTCCCGTCAGGCAACTCCTCCATTTAGAAATCCATCCCTTGAAAAAATAACGTACAACCACTTGTTGGCCGAAATTTCACTTTTTATCTTAATTCCCGTTTCTCTCCATTTAAGGCAGCGCATATCGTCAATACTTCCGGCGATAATGGAAACTAAATTAGCAGGAAGAAAGGCATTTTAATGAACGGAAGAAAACAAAAGACAAACCTTTCCTTTCGGAGGATATGCTTGCCCACTCCTACTTGTGGCTCTTTAGGCCGTATTCTCGCAGTTTGCGACACATAACCGAAAAACAAATAAAGAAGGCAGTTTGTGTAATTGGTTTCTAAACAATTTTATTTTAAATGCACTCTTAAAAATTTGATGCAGCATTTCACTAAAACATGGTACTAGAAAAGTTGGCTCCATAAGATGGTGAAACCATTTTCCAACATAAGTGCGTTTAAACCTGAGAACCAAATGTTGGAACAAGGTTTCACCATCTTATGGAGCCAACTTTCTAGTATCATGTTTTGGTGAAACGTTGCACCAAATTTTTAAGAGTATAAATAATTTCAGTTGTAGTAGAATAATTACAGAAACATTTTAATGACCTTTTATGCCTATTATCCCATTTATATGACTTTCTTTTCAGTACGAGCATCAAAAAAACCTAAATGATATTGAATTTTCCTATGCTTAATGCATCCGTATAAAAGCTTACTCCCCCCCCCCCCCCCCAAAAAAAAAAAAGTTCTGAAGATCGATTCTGATTTTATTTTGCATGGGTATATTTTTAAGAAAAATATTAATCGTCCATACAATTGCTGACAGAAATTAACTTATCACTGCAAGCATCAGTAAAATTTACAGAAAGTTATTCGAACAGTTTGGGCACAAATGGGTTCTCTGAATGATGTTTATCAGAAATAATCATGTTTATTGCAATATTAGCTCTGTTGACCAAGTGCATTGTGCGTTAGGAGGGCGAAAAAAAATTGTCAGCTGATGCTGATCATTGAGCTGTTTTGTTTTCGTAAATACACAAATTTTTTATATCTATACGTTTTTCCTTTTTATAAATATACATAATTTTGCTGTAGAAGACTATATTTACTTAAGGATACATGGAACATAAATTGACTCAAATTTTGGATTTTTCAATTATTGGCCTAAAAAATAGAGCAGACTGAAATGATTCCATACAGATATGATTTATATAGGTTTAGGATATATAAACACTCAAAATATGGCTTTTTGAAAAGGAAGCAAACATTGACTACAGTAAAGCTTCAGTTTTTTTGCCTTTTTCTTAAAATGCGTTTTTTATGCTTTGGTACACTTTTCTAAAAATCTATTTCAATCGAACAGTTCAAACTTTACAAAACTGTTCAACTAACTTGTTCCTTTAAAAATACCTAAATTTAGAAATCTGAGTGAAAAATTTTGAAAAAAATGATGTTTTGTTTCTTTAATTTTGAGGAATTTTAAAGTTTTTAATTTTATTTCTTTTCAAACAAAATGAAAATTGCTTCTTATTATTCTTAAATAGTGCGTTTTGTGATACCATACCAAATTTTAAGGTCATAATAGTTTTTTTAGAAAAGTGTAACAAACTTACATACTATTCAAAAAATTCCGTAGAAATATGTAAAAAGTTAATTATCTCTTAAAAACTAATTTATGAATCAAATTATCATATTTTATTTTATATATAGACTATGATGTGTTTATATACAGTGGACAAAAAATTTCATTTCTATCTCTATTTTTTAAATAAAATACGTGATGTTAAATCTTTTCGCAAAAAAAACTGTCTCTTTTTACTCGTCAAAATGTTCCATGTGTCCTTAAGTATTTTGAGTTAAGTTTTCACTAATTATTTCAGCCACATTATGTCAATTACAAATATATTTATTTTATTCAACCGCGGCTTCACCAGTGCGATGTTCCATTTTACGTGATGCTTTGAACTGTGCCACAAAATTTAGAAACCTTCGAAAATCACAGGAAGTGTTTTATTTTTTCACTTTTATTTATTTTTTTCGGGGGGGGGGGGGATAAATGGTAGCCTATACTTTCATTCAGAGTATTAGCTGTCTCCATTATAAATTTCATCCAAATCCGTCAATTGCAGCTAGAAAGAGTAACAAGCACACAAACTCACAAATTTTCACATGTATAATATTGAACTATTAGTTATCCAAGTATTTTGTATCAACTGTAATTCATTCAATGTTAACTTTATTGTATGTAATTATTTTGTAAAAATCCTTCCTGAAAATAAATAACTTTTCGGTTTCTTTCTTCCTTCCCCCCCTCCCCCCCTCCATAAAAATAGCTATGTATTTTGCTATGCTTACTACCATTTGTTTCATTGTAAATTTTAAAGGCGAAATTGAGTTCTGTTTCCATCATCACTACACCCTTTATAAAATAGTATCTAATGTTATATGAATTCGAGAAAAGGATAGTCTTTTTTTAACCCAGGCCGTTTTTGACTACTGGGACTATTGATACTGACATATTGACAAATAATTCTGATGCGTTACTCAAAAACTGCTGAGCAAGTATGTCTGTACAAGTATTTCTATATTTTCACCAATTACACAAGTTGCGTAGAACTCTTACAAATTTTGCGGCTTTCGACGCCTATTTATAATTTTTACAATGCTTAGAAAAAAAAAAAAATCACTACATGAAAGCTGCAAATTTTTGGTTATAAACGAACTTCATAGAAAACTAAAGTTTATTGTCTTTTATATTTAGGAATATATTTTTTACTTTCGGAAGAAACCGAATTCGTGCAAGAATCTTAAGGGGAATTTTTTTTTTTTTTTGCAGTTTTTAAAACTGCTGTCAGTCAAACTAGTTGAATTCTGAATGAAAGACCCAGGTTTTGGGCTAAAAACCGAGGCACGCGTTTGAAATATATGTAGGGTTAATAAGCTAAATTAGCTTACAAAACCCTGTTAATTCTAGTCTATGAAAACTTGGATATTTATTTCTACGACTAAATATTTTCTTTTAAATGTGCCAAATTTGAAAAATAAATCCTTAATAATAAAAATAAATATTTGAATTTTTCTTTTAAGCGTCCTATAACGACTGTTTTTTATATGAGCTAAAAGTGGTAGCTTTAGGAAAGTTTTATTGTATAATTAAATAGTTAAAATTCTGCTAACAGGGGATTTTATACCATGCTTGAATGCCTCTTGAAATGTCAAACACAAACTGGTATGTTCTCTGTTTCATCTTGAATTCACAAACAATGAATTTTTCTTTGAAAGCTAATAAACTATTAAACTTGATATGATAAATAGTAATCCAATTTCTGCAAATAAAAAGTGCATTGCTGCCATGAAAATATAGTAATAAAATTCAGTGTGCATCTTTATAATTGTTATGGTGTTCGTTATTGTTCTAGTAACATGTGGTTCGGCAGAATACGACACTTGCCCTTCCTGGATTTTTGTATGCCATTTTTCCCTGCTTTTTGATTCTTTCCAACATGGTAATCATGTGTTGAAGTAATATTTGCCCCCCACCCCTTGGAAAATGGTCTGCGACGCCCATGTCTAGTAAACTTAAACGCTTTGTCTATTAACAAACCTTTTAAAATATAATTAATAAGCATAAATTTTACATAATTACCACACTTATTATTTATATATACATGCTCATAAAATGTACTCAATCAGTTTTATGTTTAACTGATTTTAATCAATCTTTATCGAGATATTAATAAATTTTCTGTAGAAATATAATGCTGAATAAACATTATTAGCTCGACAATAACTTTCTAGCGCAAAATATTTTAAACGCAGAATCATCATTATTATGAATTTAAAAAAAATAATCAACACATATTTCAAACACGTACAAATACTAACACTTTATTTCAGAATGCTGCCCATTAATGTCGCAAAATGTACTTGAAAAGACCATTTTGATATAAATAAAACTAGGGGAAAATATACATTCAAAACATTTATTTAAATTTATATAATCTTTAAAATTATTCCGAAGTTAATAACTATAAAACTTTTTTTTATTTTAGAAAATCGCATTTTATCATAAGTTGAGATATAATTTAATTTGTTCAACCCTTTCAGATTCGTTATCTAGAATTGGGAGCACAATAATTACCTATATAATATTCGTGCATTATTAGTGTAGTAATTTGTGCACATATAAAAAGAAAAGAATTTTCCTCCATAATTTAATTATCAGTATTTTTTATTTTATTTTCATAGTCACAAATTTAATCTCTATGAAAAGAAAAATCATTTAGGTCAAAGAGAAATTCTTTAATCAGGTCTTAAAATGGTTAAACAATGCAACGAAATAAAAAGCATTTTATTATTTAAAAACAGGGTATTTTTATGTTTTGCAGAAAATTGAATCCCTGGAAAATTTGCCTGCATAAATTAGAGCGCAAAAGCAAAATAAGACGACACTTGTTGCATCGGAATTTAGACGCGTTTATCCGAGTGAAATGAATTTAAAAATTTTGCATTATTTAATCATGACAATTTCTTTCCACGAGAATTTTTTTAATATAGGAAAAAATAAAATTTTTTAACTTACTTTCTGCTGTAGAAATTGTTTTCTCGAAAAATAAAATGATATCTAAGACTTGATTCGAGGCTATCGTATCTTAAGCTTGTAGCTGAGATAGATAAATGCTACAGTTATGAAGTGAACAGCGAAAGCAGTGGATTTAAATAATGAAGAAATTCTGTATGGAAAAGCGCCCTCTGGTGATTGTTTGTTGGAACAGAATGAATGAAAGTGGGCGATGAATGGAGAGAAGAAAAATAATGATGCGCGTAGGCAGGGAGTAAAAATCGCAGTTATTTTGTCTTTGAGATTTATGCGATGATGATGCCACTAACAGGAGTCTATGTGAAGTTTCACTAGGGCATAAGTTTTCTGTTTTTGTTTTTATTATTTCTTAAAAGAAAATTCCTTGGTCTGGCAAAAACGACTTAACAGAATTTTAGCCCGCAATAATCAGGTGAACCAATGTAATTAAGTCCGTTACAGCAAATTTTAAAAAGATAGAAAAAGAAAAAAAGAAGTCTTATATTAATTTGTCCAAGTTGTGATAATTTGATCGATGACAAAATGAACGAACTCTTCGATTTTTTTGAGCATAGCAACCTATGGGAACATATCTCTCCCAATAGTTGTCTTGTTAAAATGTTAATTCGCAATTAAAAAGAAAAAAACAAACAGGAAAATCGTAATATTTTTTGTTCTTCGTCCCCACACCCGGTACTAATCAACAGGTTGTGGCGCTCGTCTTTGAGTGCATTAACGATATTCGGGCAAATCTCTTATTTGAACGTTTGAGTAGCTGTGATAATGTTATGGTGAAGCAATTTGATTTTCTTTTAACGTAGGATTACGTTCAACATCGTCGTAAGTTTCAGTATTACTCAGCTAGAAAAATAACTAGGTGAGCTAAGCAGGATGAATTAAGTGAACTACCCGGAGTTCCTTTTCTGGCATTGAAAAAGTGAAGTTAGAATTGCTTGAGATTGAAAAACTCTGAGACAAAGAAAAAGATATTCGTCAAATCAAAGTATATTCACAATTTGTAAGATTCTAAATAGCTCCTCGAGAGGACACTTTGGCATTTTTAGCGAAATTAAAATAAATAAACTATATTAATTTCTGCTAAACAACACACAAAATCGATTTATTGTTCCGATAACATGGATTAAGTATACTGTACCGTGTTAATAAATATTTTGTGAGCATTAAATTAAAAGTGTTTTCTATATTAGTCTATTTTTTAACGGGTGCCTTACAATTAACTAAACCGTAAGTAATCTTACGTTGACATATCCCGCTGTAGTGTCAATAAAAAGACTACCTGAACTTTTTTTAAAATAAATTTAAAAATTATCAGGTTTTTTTTTTCATTTTATTAAACAGAGTATTTATAAGATGTTGAAAATTCAAAGATGAATATTTTTGGCAGACTACTACTACTGTTCTGGCACTCGAAATCTCAATTTAAAATCTCTAAAATCTCGAACTGAGGGGCTGTGAGCTAATCGAATATAAGCATTTGTGTGTGTGTGTGTGTGTGTGTTTCCGTTTGATCATTTTCTTTCTGCCATTAGATTGGTTTAATGAATATTTTAGTTCTTGTTCATTTACAAGGTAATTCAAAAAGTATGATAACAAGTCCTTTAACCGAAAAGTTTATTTACGAAATCCAAGAGGTGCACAGGCATAACAAAGCATTTGGCAGATTTTATTTTTCAACATAGCCTTCTTGGGTATTCAAGTATTTTAAACAGTTTTCCAGATAACATAGTTTTTTTTTTTTTTCATTAAAATGATCGTCTGCATGAAGCATTGATATAAGATAGTCTGTTTACACAACACTAAACGGTTCGAGTGCGAAAAGTTTCCAGAAGAGCATTAAATTTGATTTGGGTATATAATAAAAATTGAATATAAAGTTATGATTGTGTGAATTTTTATAGCGCGTAAACACTCAAAATTTAGACATTTTAGATTTTCTCATTTTCACGTAGAGTGTTGCATATTTGAGAAAGAGCGTTTTACGCACAAGGACTTAACTTTCTTATGAAAATAATTTCATAAAAATAATATAAGTTTCCTGAAGTCTAAATTCCTAAATACCAGAAGCAAGTTGATGTTTTTAATTTGGTGCAAACGAGTTCTGGTAGAAAGAAAGAATATCACCTTTTCATAGGGAATTATTCTACTCTAAGAGGCAAACACGGAATTTCGAAAATGTTTGCTTTTTTTCACTTCAGGTTAGGTTCGGAACACTGTTCTATGCTAGAATAGACAACACAGGCCCGTAGCCAGATTTTCTATTCAGGGGGGGCACCCTCTTTTTGAGGGGGGGGGGCACCGTAACTAAGTGGGGGTAACATCATATATTTTTTTGAATGATAACATTTTTATCTATATTTCTTCTTTAAATAATAGCATAAGTTTAATAAATTCTTAAAAGTCCTAACGGCTTCCAAGGCGTAAAAGTTCGTCGGCTTAGACAGAACGGATTTAAAGTTGTCAAAGTTCATGTTTGGAAGATGAGAACACACAAAACAAAAATGACTATAATAGAGTATCACAAAGAAAAACTTATTAATACATAAAACTTAATAACCTTAACTTACTATTATTATACAAAACTTTTTCAAAACATCTGTATTTAACTTTTTTATGTGAAATTGTCTAGCGGGGCAAATGATGTTGTTAGGTGGGGCTCAGCCCCACCTGGCACCCCCTTGGCTACGGGCTTGAGACAGCAAATAAATATTCTATGACATTACAATCTACAGACAATGAATATTTAAAATAAATTTTAGTTACATTAATATACTTCGGTAGCAAAATAAAAATGCTACAAATTACTGAAAGTCGTGTGGCAACATGTTCTCATTTGCAAATGATGAGCGCAGCAACTGAAACTGTTTGTCAGGTGCTCACAGTTATAAACTCCATATTTTTTTTTTTTTTTACTTTGAAATTTCCGACACAAACAATTTATTATTATTTATTTTTATTTATTTTTTTATTTTATTTTATTTTTTATTTGCTCAAACCATTTCTTGAGCCTCATTTACCGTAATCGGGAAATTCCATTACTTTTTCGGTGAGCGAGTTTTGAAATAGCAGGATGTCCTAAACATGTAGCAAAAAAACGTCTGGGGGAGTTAGGGCACATAAGGATTCAGGATCATAGACTGCAATGGAGGGTCAAAAACATTGTTTTCATAGATCGGTTAGTAATCACTCCACAAAAGGAGCTGAAATCACAATGAAATTTCCTACCATGTTTTGCAATTATTTTTTCGTAAAAAGTACTAAACTAAAATGAATTAGTTTAAATAGTTTTAATTTTGAATGCTGTCATCAACGGAGAATAAAACATTTATTATAAAACTCGATAAGGTAATTAAACTATTTCTTCAACACATATTGTGGAGTGATTATAAATCGTTGTATGAAAAGAACGTTTTTGACCCACATTGATACGTGTTTGTAAATCTTTGTTATGTGCCTTACCTCACCTAAAAGTTTTTTGCTACATTTTTGGGGCACTCTGTATACATTTAGTTCTACTACTTATATGAAAGTGAACAAATAAAACCAAAATTTGTCTTCTAATACTTTATGTACAATTGTTCTAATTTTTAAAAATTTATGAACTTTTCTATTTTTGATTTTTGAAATACTACTAAATAACAATCATTCGTAATCAATATTTTTTATATAATAAAAAATAATATCGTTATCCTTGCGCTACCATAAATTATATTTTATAAATAAAGTATGATGAAATGCATTCAATGTTTTAGTAACTATATGTATTTTAGACAAAGTTTAAAATTTCTCTTTGACATAATAGAGTCATATTTTAGTTCTTTGTAACTCGGAACACGATTCGTTCAAAATAAAAGAGAGCTTGGACCTTCCCCCCCCCCATGCTGATTTCGAACATCAAACAGAAAGATAAGGTCGTCATTGAACTTTCGAAAAATAAAATTTCAATATGTATAGACGACAGTCTAAGACAAAAATTATTGCATGCAATTATAGGCTCACATATGAAAGGGGTTGTAAGGATTAAAGCCCCCCTGAAGGTTTAGAAATTAAAAGGTGAAAATCTCTTAAAAATAGAGAATTGTTGCTCAATTATTGATTCAAAATATTTTATTTTTAAAAGCTTGACTTTCAATTAGAGTGTTTTTTCTATAAAAAAGAGCAAAAAATAAATGTGTTCATTAAATAAATATTTACAGATAGCATATGTTGTGCTGTTGAACTCTGTTATGAATTCACTGAATAGACCAGAAAATTATTTATGACAAGCTTGAATACTGAGCTTTTCTGTTCTACTGGCGAATGATACAAAATGAACAAATGTCCAAAAATGAAGGTTGCAAACATCAAAAACGAAATTTTTCTACAAAAAAAAATTATGTTTAATGCCTAAAAATTTGGTAAACTAATACCTCATGCTATAAGACGGGAAATGGCAACAAAAGAATTTGCTGGGGAGTTTAATGCAGGCTGATTTGTAAATACGTGCAATATTAGTCAAAATAGAATAGGCCATACTTTTTTTTTTTGTTTCGTCTAATGAGGAGTGTGGCTAGCTACGAGTATAGAAGCGTCACATCTAGCTCTCACGCTGTTAACAAGGTTATTGATCAATGATTGTGGCAGTCGTTCCCATTCTTTCAAAGCCACCACCAATTTTAACGCCTGGAGGATCCTTGGAGGGGGTTATCGACATGCAATAGCTCTTCAAGGGCATTCCACAAGTGGTCTGTGGGTTTGAGGTCTGGAGACTCGCTGTCCACACCAAGAGGTATCTTTTGGGTGGGGTCCCAGAGGTCTAGACCCCGCCTAAAAGAGTTATCAATTTCGCTACGTTAAATTATCATGCAGTTTTTAATATTTCAGTGTGTTATGAAACTTTCTTATTTTTAGCAGTTAATATGAATAAAAATGTAATTTAAAAACATACAAGTATATTGAAATGAAGGGAGTCAATAAAAGATGGACAGGATAAAAACTGTTGTTCTGCACTTTTCCGGGTGTTTGGTGTCGCAGCTATAGGCTGAACCCCCTCCAAGAGAAAATCTTGTGTGCGCTACTGAGTGCACAACTCTGTGCGGTCGGACGTTATCGTCTATTAGAACGTATTGGCCCCCTCGTAAAAGCCGCTTGTAGAGCTCGAGAATCTCGACCCGTAGCTTTCTGTTGTCATTCTACTGTCTGGAGAGGTGTACGCTCGACCCATCCCCTCCCCCAAAAAAACGTGTTTGTGACGTTAATTTTGGACACCATTGTATTTTGACGTTATGAGACAGCTCTAATTATTAACAAGGTCGGTATGACCGAGTTCAGCAGCACTTTTAACTTCGCCTAAACTAAATGCCTGTGTGCAACGCCGCATATAATAATATGAAATGTTTAAAGACGTATAACAATATACAGGGTTTCCGAAAAGTCCTTGACACATTTCAAAAATTCACAAAAAAGCAACAAACTGTTGTATGAATATGTGGTTCGCACAATAATGCTTCACAGAATCAAGAATTTAGTTTTCCATCTTAAAAAAACTACTTCCAAATTATGTTCATAGACGGCACTGCATCTCCAGTTTTCAGCAGTAAGAGCCAATAGAAATTCTTCGTGAGTTTCAAACAGCATTGACGGTAAGGGAATATTCATTCTAGCTATGGCGACTGCAACTGAGAAAGCGCATTGCGTAGGTTGGTATTTAGAATCAAAATCCGTAACTACAGTTCAGAGAAAGTTTCGTAGCATGTTTAAGAAAAACCCTCTGAGTCGAAACAGCATTTTGCCCAGGCATGAAAATTTTTTAGAAACTGGAAGCGTTTTAGACAGGGAAAGAAGTGGTTGGCCATGAAGATCGGATGAGACTGTACAAAACACGGACATGGATCACTTGAGTACATGGGATGAATTTGAGTACCGTTTAGATGTGGTTCGAGCAACAAAAGATGCACACATTCAACTCTGGTAATGAAAGGTATTGTTTTCTGCTTAATAAAATTATTATACACCTCACATTATGTTTATTTTTCTTACTGTGATGGTACAGCGACACCTATGAACACAATTTGGAAGTAATTTTTTTCACGATGTCAAAAAAAAAAAAAAAAAAAAAAAAAAAATCGTGAACCTGTGAAGAATTATTTTGCAACCCGCATATTCATACGACAATTTGTTGCTTTTCTATGAATTTTTTAAATGTATCAAGGACATTTCGGACACCCTGTGTAACTATAAATAAGGTATAAATCATCCTTTTTCTCCTGGTCCCATGTTTAATGACATCAGCTAAAAGTAGTTCAAAACAGCGGTTTTATGCATAATGTAATTAATTCTGCCCTCGTAACACTAAAATGTTTAATTTTTGACAGCTATAATAGCTTCCTGCCTCTCCTTTCACTGAAGATCCATGCACAGTTACTTAAAAATCTAAATAAGCTGAAAAGTATATATCTGTAATCTTATATAATTCGCGGATGCCTCTTGTCAGTTTAAATATTTTAATTAATTTTAAAATGCCTTTCGCTTTTTGCAAAGCTAGAACAGTTGTTAATCAGTCTTTATCCGTATTTGTTTGTTGTGGAAAGAAGGGCTGTTGAGGATGTGTTTTAATGTTAAAATAATAACTTTAGAAGAAAGAATAATATTTGTGGCTCCGGTCTAACATTCTACTCAATAGCACTAAATCTACAGAATTACAAGTAAGTTTCAGCTGGAACCAGGTCAGCAGCCAGAAGTTGCCTTTGGGGGGCAGTGCGCCCCTGAAAATTTTTCTGCTCTGCCCCCCCCCCGGAAAAGGTTTGCCATTCTCCCAAATTTGCAACAGACAGAAAAGAGATTTAAAAAATAGCAAAGTTGAAATAAAATGTCAATTTGAAAAAATTTAAACTTTTTTTTAAGTTCTTAAATCTTGCTTTACTACCACTGAAGTATGTACGATAGAGTGTGATTTTAACATTAAACCAAGTTTTAAATCATCGATGTTGCTTGATCGAAAAGTAGATATTGCCGCACTTAATACAGAGAGATACACTGCTGGTTTTTCTTATTGCCTTAAATCTGATGGATGTTGTAAATGTTCTAACGCTGAATTAGAATTGCGTGAACCTTGTTTAAGTGTTGTTGCTGGGCTGCTACAACTTTATTTTTGTGGTTAAACAGGAATGAAGACGAACAATTTTACTTCATTCTGTGATAATTTTATTTTTGAAAAACAAAATTTAATTCAAATTTTTTACATTATCATTCCTTATGGCAAATGTTCAAAATGTTCTTTATCATTGAAAAATTTAACATGTCGAACCAAGGTTTTTGGGCACACTTCGTTGCATTGTTGGTGTTGATAATTGTTTGAACCTTGTTGAAGTGCGGAAAACAATTTCGAACACTGTTCGGCTGTTACAACTTATTTGTGAGGTAAAACAGAAATGAAGAAGCACAATGTTACTTAATCCTGTTACAATTTTTTGTTTGAACACATAATTTAATTCAAATTTTTTTACAATATTATTCCATTATTAATTATGTCTCACCCCGTTAATCTTTTTTTTTTTTTTTAATCTTACCCCGTTAATCTTTTGACTGGTTTTCCAGAGAAGTCCTGCAAACATCGATGAATTAAAGCAACTCGTAACTGAGAAAAATCTCATCAGTTATTGTAATAACTGATGAGATTTTTCTCAGTTACGAGTCCCTCTATGCATGAACATGCGCAAAGTTTCAGCTTTCATACTATGACGAAGGTCTGGCGGCCGCGGGTCCTTGCTCTATTAGGTTACATTAAAATTCGTAAAAAATCACATAATTTACATAATTTTTTCGTTTTTATTTTAAAAGAGGGAGAAAAGAATGTTTCACGTTCTGTCAAAATATTAAAACGTTATGACGGATAGAATTCAAGATGTGACAGTTTTAAAATTATTTTACGAAAAAATTCGTCAAATCAGAAACTTATAAAAATTATAAAAAACTATAAAAACTATAAAAACTATAACTATAAAACATATAACTATACATAAAACATATAAACTATAACTACAAAAACTATAAAAATTCCTAAAAATCAGTAAATTGTGTTACATATTCAAAACAAACTGTTTTTAAAAGAAAAATTTCTCCTCTATCCGATGATTCAAATGCCATTTTGCTGCAAGCGTAATTTCTGCCGTTATTACGAATTAGGTGAGAAAAAATACCAAAAATCGCATGAAACATAAAATAAAAAAATTCTAGGTCGAATTTTGAAAAAATCGCTTCGAGCTGCACAACTTCATGTTTAGATCTTCCCGAGTGGTGTTTCTAGGTATAGCTGTTTGTCCGTAACGCCGCCGAGAGACACACGCACACACATACACCTTCTTTTATAATAAGTAGAGATAAATGCTGATAATAAAGGCAAAAAATGATAGGCAATTTACCCGGTGCAAAACTACCCTGCCATTCAGAATAACTTTGAACCAGTGACAGAAATTCAATGTAAAATACCTTGTTTTATCAGTCTGTAAGTAAGAACAACTTTAAACTAGTAAAATTAAGTTTCTACGTATTTGAAAAATCATCAGCTGCAGTTCTCACCATCACAAAGTGTGTATATTTTAAATCACATCAGAAACCCTATATTACATAGGAACACTGGCGTAACAATAGCATGAATATGGTGAAGAAAAAAAAAACTATTAATTGTTCAGTTTATACGTACAAACATCCCTCATGTTCTTGCTTCATCGCTTCCTTTTTTGTGACATGGCTTTGTTTTCATAGAATTTTTCCACCTCAACTAATACTAGGGAAAGCAATCCCGCACCATTTTTCGTTTCGTGGGATTTCGGGATTTCGATTTATTGATCCCGCGAGATTGATATTTCATAAAACTAAGAATTCATTTCAACAAAGAAAAGTAAGAAAAAGTAAGATTTTAAGGACTATGAAGTTCAATTTTAATAATAGTAGTAACTAATCTTATGTTTGATAATTAATACAATAACTTACAGAAATTTGAAAATTATAGTCATGATATTCAGAATAATACAGTATCTTTGCTGAGCAAAGAAGAATATTAGAAAGACAACTAGCTGACCCGGCAAACGTTGTTTTGCCATATAAATTATTCCTAGGATTATTTTAGTAGAAAGAAATGACTAACTTATTGTAAGTTTGTGAGGATGTGGTATATGAGTGGAAGAGGCATGGAGCGCTGTGAACGATGCTGGAATATAAAAATAACACAATACATTTATATTTTTAATTCATTGTAATTTATTCTTTAAATTTATATATATCGCTAATTACAATAATTTTACTAAAAAATAATATCAATCCCTTAACGCAATAGAGTATATTTTTTGTTATTCCCATCTTTAGATAACACAAACAAACTGGATGCCCACTGTATGGTTTGCCCACTCGAGAGCATGCCACGCATAACTGTCCGTGTGAAAAACATGGTGTGCTCAAATCTAATCCACAAACAGACATAGTTTGGCCTTGAGACTTATTGATAGTCATTCCATAAAAAATGTTGCCCCCCCCCCTCCAAAAAAAAGAGGATGAAAATCTGAAACACTTTCAGATTTTAAATACGCACTATAGTGCTATATATTAAAATCGTATCATAATTTATGCGACGTCCCTATTTTTCGTCCTTATTCCATTAAGTTGGAAAGTGTATCATTATTCATGACTGTGCTGTATTTTTCTTTCTTATTTCATAAAACCCATCTTTGGAATCGAAATCTATCTTAAAATCGCCTACTAAAGCTATTTTACAATCTTCGCCAAGTATATCACAACTATACTTCACCGTTTTATATATTGTTTCCTACTTTAACGCCTCGACTCTGGCCAAGGAGGCGATGATTAAACATATGCAGTTACCATGACGATTTTTTGCATTTATGTAGAAATCGTAATTTAGAATTAAAATGGCGATTTGGAACAACATGTAAGTATAGCATGCCGTTACATTTTTATTTATTTTGAATTACCAATTAATGTAGTTTTAATAATTAAATGTCTTCAAATTCCTTAACTGGCGCGTTTATCGCTAGTTTGTTTACTTTAGTTATCACCTAATTCTTTTGGCTGCGTTGAAACGGTACTTACGTATTATCCCGGCGGTCACTTCCGCCAAACTACTTTTTCGTAGATTTTAAATACGTTGCCAATCGTATTCCAAACCATCAACAATTTCATGTGCCCGGCATTTATCTTGGTGAAAAATTTCTTGTCTTGGCGGACCGCCGGGATAATACGTAAGTACCGTTGAAACTTGTGCATAACTCCCAGAGACCCATGACTGCAAAGTTGGCCAAAGTACGGGAATTTTTTAGGTTGGCGAGAGTGGGGGCGTTAAAATAGGAATCAACTCTTTCTGGTACCATGAAACACATCTTTGGAATCGAAATCTATCTTAAAATCGCCTACTGAAACTGTTTTACAATCTTCGCCAGGCATATTCTTCCTGTAGGCATATTCCAACTATACCGCAAAGACATTTTAAATGCTGTTTGGAATGGGCATCCTAATCCATGAGTGTATCGTGTTTTCCTTTCTTGTTCCACAGAGCACTTCTTCGGAATAGAAATCTGTACTAAAATCGCCTAATAAAACTCTTTTACAATATACGCCAGGCGTTTTCTAACTATAAGCGAAATATATTTATAATAAATTGTCACGTTTGGCACCACATTTAGCGATCAATTATCAAAAATTGCAAACCTTGTGCGACTTTCAACATTTTATTAACGCCCCCCCCCATTCTCCACATTATCTGGCAAACACATTTGAAAAGTGACTCGACACGCTAATGTCTACACAGAAATCCTGATTGAAATGAATAGCACTCTGGGGCTAAACATTTTGGGGTGGACCGCCCTTATGACTTAGGGGTATGAGACATAGTTAAAAACCTATTCTCAGACCTAACGAATATACATAGAAAATTTCATTAAAATTGGTCGAGTGGTTTCGGAGGAGTTAGGTGACTAACACTGTGACAAGAGAATTTTATATATTAGATATGAAGAGAGTCACTCGTCTTCCTAGACTTGATCTAATTTTGATAAAGAATACAAAAGCACTTGACAAAAAGGTCTTTGTTGTTGTCGTAATTTCTTATGCCTTCTGACAACCGCATACTGTGCCAGATTCCCTCTGAAAAGGTCTTCTTTTTGTATGAAACCCTGAAAGAGTCATACTTTTAAAATGGTTAATTGAAGTTCACCTTTTAACACTCTGACTGCTCAATTTTTGGACCAAAATCGCTTCAAAAATTGTGTATTTTTTTTTTTTTCATATATCAAATCTATATACATAGGAGAATTGAAATGTGCATTTTTTCTTTCTAGAAAAGATTTTTAATATAGATTTTTATCATGAGAAACTAAGCTTCAGAAAAAACAATTTCAGATGTTAATACATAATTTTTTTTCTAATAAATTTCAATTGGATTACAGTTAATTTCTCTTCATTACATGATATAAGAAAATGCACCACCGCCTAACGCTTTGCAGGTTTATTGAATCATGGTCAGACTCATCGCCATCTGAGGAGCAGTCCAAAAAATCTAAATCACTATCACTATCAAAACTAAAATCTCTTTCAGAATCTCATAAATCATCCGTAATATACACCCTGTCAATTGCTGAACGATTTCTACCAGCCATTTCTAGGCGGCAATACAAGTGAAGTTAGAGCATTAAATACCGAGTATTACCTTCAAATGCCTCAATTTAGTGGACGACTAACGACATGTGTTGGTCAAAACCTAAATGAAACGTATAAAACTGTATCTTATTTATTTCACTGGTTAAACGGTGAAAACGCGGGATGCTCTCCTCAATACAGGAAGAAAAACACCTGCCCGCGAAAATCGCGGGATGAGCAAATTTTGCTACATTTGAGTTGCCATTTGAGTTTACATTAACATGCTTACCGTTATTTTCTTTGTTGCTGGAGAAAGAAAGTAAAAATTTGACCAAGTCCCATGAATCGTTTCCTTAGTCTTGATTTAATTTTATTAAAATAGTTAAAACCGTGAATATAAAAAAAATTAAAACCGAAAATGAAAACTGTTATAATTGATTCGTGATTGTTCGCTATGAGATAAATTAGTGTGAAATATTTCAGTTCTTTTGGAGATTGGGAAGTTAGCGAAAAATCTAGATTACAATGTTTCATTCAGATTCCCATTTGAAAATAATTAAAAAAATTAAAACTTTAAATTAACTAGGGGACAAGGCCCCCAAGACTCGCTACGCTCGCTTTTCGTATGAGGCATTCGGCCCCTAATAAGGCTTATTCGTAAAAAAGACATAATTTCAACAGACAAAACCCGAAGATTGGATCAGATAGAATGTTACTGAGATACACATTGCTTGGTTCTTGCATGTTCATTGGTACATAAAAATTTAAACTTCACAATACAGTAGACCCCCTCCCCCTCATAACACGGAAGATATTTTGTTGTGGGAATCCGTGTTGTACGGGTCCTGACCTATACTACACCTGGAGGGCGGAATCCGCTTATAATCGCTGGAAAAATTATTTGCACTCCTCAGAAACACAATGATATTTAATGTTGCCATTCAAAAGTTATATTAATTAGGAGTGAAAGCGTAATAAAATCAGAACATCTGTTTCAGCTGTATTTTTAATAATGTAAAACCTATTGGACACCTTGCGAATTTGCCACCCATGGCGATTTTTCATTATTTGGCGACTTGCTTACATGTAAAGTTAATAAAAGCTACGGAACAGATAGGATAGCTTGCCACCAATGACGAGTTTTCATTATTTGGCGATTTACACATGCTCACAACCTATAATTACTGTTCATTTAAGGTTACCGGAAAACCGTTATTCATATTTTCGTTTACATAATCGTTTGCAGATTGGCGTACTTAGCACCACGAATTATACCATCTCGTCGCGCTAGCAAATATCCAAAGTGTACTATAACTGCTATAATGGCATAGTTAACGCCGCCCAATATTTCTACTGGTAGCAAATAATCCAGCTGGACCGAACCGGCTTTAAAATAATCTGCATTTTTATTATTTTCCATTTTCAAGATTTTAGTTATTCTGTTTTGGAAAAACGAATAATCGCTCATTCTAAACTCCTGTTGTCTAAGCGAACTTACTATTTGAAAAATGTCAACTTTGTGTAACACATTTTGAGTTACTTTTTTCATATAGTTTTTATTTTGGCGTAAAATGGGCGTAATTCTAACTCATTTTTGTAAATTTCACGCGCTTCTAGATACTTAGAAAATCTTTGTTGCAAAGGAATGAATGATTTTATGCCAAATCTGGCAACCATTCTGTTTATTTTTTCAGTTTTTTATTAATATCTTCTAAAATAATTCGACTTTCGAAATTTAAGTCAGCTTAGCAGGTTCCTCGGAATTTTTCGAATCTGTGGGCACCTTAGTCGAAACTCAAATCCCCATGGTTTAGGAGGAAATAGGCGAACAAGCTTTTGACAGCAGCGACGACAGCGACTCTTACTTTTTTTTAGAATAGAGAGAAATCTGTAGTTATTGATTCATGCATTGTTAGATAGGATACATAAGTATGGAGAAAAAGAATTGTCAACTGATGATTGGGTAGGCGACGTGAAATTATAATAAAAATAATTTCTGTTTCAATCCCGAGTGATCAGGGTCCTAATCCCGCGGGACTAGTCCCGCAAACTTTTGTGCGGGATCGGGATAGCATTTCCTAACTGATACGCTTTTTCCTGCAGTTACAGGTAGGCAGAATTTTCGTGCTCTGTGAATGACAGGTAAATCAAAATGCAATTTCTAATGATTTCTAAGTATTTTTTTTAATTCATTGCCAATTTTTGTTACGCAGCTGGCTGTGCCGCACAGCTAGCTGCGTCAAAAAAGGGTCTCTAGATCTGTGGCACGCGATGAACGTTTCGATCGTCCGCCATCTTTCTGGTAGTTAAGTCGAGCGATGGCAACGGCTGCCCTTTTTTCAACATTGGGAAAGGGCTCAAAGGGCCTCAAAGGGTTAAAGACGTATTCACGTCAAAATATCATGTAAATGTCATTTTCCTCAGAAATTTTTAATGCCTTTGACACATGTGCTGACATGTTAGCACAAATAAGTATTTTTTTTTCAGCTTTTGTCTTGTGTAGGGAGAAAATGGTTTTCAAACTAGTCGTCAAAAACTTGGTGGTCAATCCACCCAGGGCCGTCGCGGATGTGTCAGGCGCCTTTGTGCAAACGCCGATTGAGCGCCCCTACAGAAAAAAAAAATGTCAGTCTTCGAAATTGAAGTGTCGTTCTACTATTCCACGTACTTATTCAGTTGGAAAATATCACAATTAAACCGTGTGTCGGGAGGTGGTAACCCTATAAATATTCAGTTTTTGAAACAAAAATATGATTTTACAGAGCCATATTAGTTTTCAGTAGAGAATATACGGCATTGCTCTGGACTGTAGGGTTGCCCGATGGATATCCGGCACCGCCGAAAACTCACCCAATACATGCGGTATACGTGCTCGTAAAGTAGTGGAACCAAAAACATTGTGGTAGGTAGCTAACACTTACCATGGGTGCGGAGATCAGATTTGCTTCTATATAGACTAGTCTTTTGCAGAGTTCTAACGATATGGAATTCATTAAGTTCAAGCGCGGACTTGGGAGGTATCCTTCAAAGGGTTGCTTGTTCTTTGAAGTATACATCCCCTTCCCCCTCCCCAAAAAAGGACAACAGAAGGGGGAGGGGAGAATAAAGTGCATTTTTTTCAGCAATAATTATAGAACACTGCCATAATGTTTAACGAGTGAATGCGTTTCACAACTAGCAGAAAGCTCACTTTGGTATAACGTTTCCGATTTACACAGAGACACCATGACATTGATTTAAAAGTAATGAGAAATCCTTAAAGCTAAATAAAAAGCATGGAAATATTTTAATTGTATATGTGCACTGTTTGTTTATAAATAATGCAATATAACACAAGGAAAACTACAAACGACAAGTTTTAACATAGTTAATAATTCCAAAAATGTCCATACTATTTGGAAGCCTCGGTTATTGGAGCTTTTTGTTTATCCAGATTTACATAAGATAGGTTTGAAATTCAAGTGACCGATATCAGCGTAGAAGATAATGGCAGATTGTTATTATCAGACCGCGGATTATATGCAATCGCATATTTGCATATGCAATTGCATATTTCAGGTGTTTTGGGGGATTTTGCATGAAATGACGCACTTTCTCTGTTGGATGCATATTTCAATCTCTTTAGCTTTGAATTTGTAACTTTTTTAAACCTTCCTTTAAGCATTTTTTTCCTTTAACTCTTTTAAGTCCCACGCTTTGAAAAATTTATACAACCTCAGGTTCCCAGCAAAATAGCATATACGCTCTCAATTTTTTTCGTGTGTATTTGCAACAATTTAAATTAAGTCAGCCTATATATTAAAATTTCAGAAATGGCTAGAATGAAAGCAAGCATGCCAACCCTGATGAAGACGTGGATTTCCGATTATGGACAATATCTAACTGCATAAAAGATGTAGTTAATGCTTTGGACAGCGTTGATTCTTCTTGTTTTTTCATTGCGGAAGAAATGCTTAGCGATATGTCCATCCAAAAAGTTCTATCGATAGTCGACACACATTTTTCCTTCTTAACATCAGACATCACAAAATTAGAATATCAAAATCTGCTTCTGAGTGATGCAATGAGTCAAGTTGTAAAAGTACAGGAATGCGTAGGTAAGATTCAGAGTCATTAGAAGAAATCAGTGAGAAACTGAATTTTATTTTAAATATAAATTCAGGATTTTTGGCAGTGAATAAAATAAATAATTTTATTAATGGTGAGGGGAGTGAATTACCGGAAAAAGTAGAATCATCCAAAGCGAAATATTATAAGTACTGTCCAGTGACATTCGTTGATGTTGAAAGAGCATTTACAGCATATAAAATGATTTTAGATGATGAAAGACAAAGCCTTACTATTGAAAATTTAGAAAAACACTTAGCTGTGTATTACAACAAAAATTACTGAAAGCAGTTTTAATTCATATTTCATATCACTGAAATTGTGAATAAAAATTTCTCATTCTGTCTTTCATGATGTTTTGAAGTTTCAAAGAGAAAAAAAATGTGTCATAATTGCGAGGTAAGTGATAGAAAATACTTTTACAAGTAAATACGTTTTTATTTTCTGTTAATATGTGAATATTTTTTCAGTTATTTGGTGCATATTTTTAGATTTTTGTGCATATTTTTAGATTTTTTGATGCATATTTGCATGCATATTTTGTCACTTTTTAAGTGCATATAATCCGCGGTCTAGTTATTATATAATTTAATTTCAATATCAGTGATGTTTTAATAAAAAGTCTAACATTTGAAAGGGCTGATTAATTTAACTTTCACATTGACAACTCAAATGGAAAGTGTAGTATCCCTTATTGCAACAATGCGGGAAAATGGAACAAAAAAAGTAAAAAGAACATGCCTCATGTATTTTATTAAATTAAATTCCGAGTTTTGTTTTAAATGTAAAATACTTGGAAAAAGGAAAAAAAAACACTTTACTACATAATTTAAAAATTTGCGCACTGTTCGAAATGTTTTCAAAGGCATGACAATGAATTAATAAAATGTTTAAAAGCATGGTACAAAATAAAAATACGTATGATTAAAAATTATGGCTCTATCAATAAAAACGAAATAAATTCGTTTAATGTTGATGAAAAAAACGTTGTAGGTCAACTGATGAATTAGATTTTTCTAAAATTGCAAAACAGTTCTCACAAAGAAAACAACAAAAGTCACACTATAATGTCTAAAATTCTTTAAAAAAATTAATATCCTAAAAAAGAGTACTAACATTTTGCCTGCATATCTAAAATTTGTTAATATGTCAGAAAAATAAATTCACAGTAAAAATATTTCTTCGTGAGTAAAAAACTTAAAATTATAATAACAAATTTAATTAATTGATAATTATGGCTGGTATTGCTTGGAATAAGCTGGTTTAGTTAGAGATTTTTTTAAAAGGAAGCACTAATATTATTTTTAGTGAAACTGTTCTAGCTTTTGCACTAGCAAACCTTTCAGTTATATTACTTATGTCTACTCTAAGTCTTGATATTCTATTGAAATGATTGATAAATTTGGCACCCGTTCTTGGCTCATTGATGATAGTAAATAATTTTTTTATAATTTTTATTTGGAAAAAATTCTTTCTTCAGAAGCGGCTGTAACTGGAAGTGATAAATATATTCATAACGAGATTGCGGTATTTGAAAAGCATTTTAACGATATTTGTTCCTCGAAAAGAAATTCACCATCTATATCATTAATTAATTTTAAATGCAAGTCTTTGAAATGTTTTAAGATTTCTTTTTCACCCCAATCAGACAACATTTTTATTTGTGATATAAATAAAAACATATCATTACATTTCTCTAACATTTCGAATGAAATTGTTGAATTAACAAAAATGTTTATGACGAATACATATAATAACAATCCTTCGAACTCGGCAGAAACTGTCAGTTTAACCCTTTTTTTGTCATAGTTTACACAAGAGAAGGCGTAATTAGTTTTGAATGCATAGGTTTGTTTCAAATAGATAAAAAGTGTATTTAAAATGAATTATTCAAATGTCATAAAATTAATTATTAAAAAAAAACATTTTACCTATACAAAATGCATAATAAAATTAAATGTTACCCTCTAGGATTTATTTATTTTTTATTTTTAGGTGTGTGTGGGGGGTGCAGCACTGTCTGAATATGTAATGTAAAATACTATCTGAATCAAAAGTTATTTAAATGTGGCTCGACTTGTTAAATTTCTGATCAGTAGTGGATTCAGAAATGCTTCAAGGAAGAGAGAGATAAGTGTCACAAAGAATTTTTCCCTGTTGGGTCATCCCGCCCAATTCATTTTCAATCTTGAATGCAGGTTTATTCTGTATGCTCTCATAATTGGAATGATGCAATGGAGAAGTTTCTCCTTCTGTGACCAGTTTTACTTCGTAGCATGAATTTTTGAATGCTGTCAACGATTTCGCATACTAGGTTCCGGTGCAACCTTTAATGACCCATGCCGGGAAGCAACACTTGTTACAGAAGGAGAGCTTCCTCCATTGCATCTCTTCAATGATGAGAGATGACAAAAACAACCGGGTTCAAAAGTGCGTTAAACTCCCCAGCAACTCCAAAAATTTTTAAACGTGCTCAGCAAAAGAGAGATCGCCCTCCCTTGGATCCCATACTTCGGATTTCAATTAATGTGTAATACAAATAAAGTAGATTGTATTTATGTATTTTAGAAAATTAACTAACACTTAAACGCCAATTCTTGGTACTTTTCTGTTAGGTTGGTAAAGCATTTAAAATTTTGAGACCCATGCAAAAATGCTTATACTAGTGTTTCTATGAGGGAAATGCTCTTATCAAACTGTAAAATACTACAGACTGTCCTTGTACTAAAATGATACAAACTTCAGTATAGAACAAAAAAAAAATTTAACTTCAGAAACACCGAAGGAAGGGGCACGATCTGCCTTTCTATATGAGCACTCATTTACGTACCAGACAACTTCGATTAGAAACAAATATAAAATGTATTTCTCTTTGCGCCACTTTTGGGTGCATGTCCATTCCCAGATTTGTATTTGTCATCATGGACTCCCGGATCGCCTCTTCCCAAGCCGTCAGCATAGTGAATTAGTGTACTGAACTTTTTTGTATTATTTTACTACTGAAGTGCGGGAAAGCCCAAATTGAGCTCCTCTTATGAACAAATGCAACTGTGCTTCCCTCTGCAACATCTCACCCTTCGTTTATACTGAGCCCAATTTCACGGCAGCGAGCGGGAGAAATGGCAGTAACAGGAGTGTTAGCACCTCTCTCGTCCTGCTCATGCCATGACCTTTCTTGCTGACCTCTTTACCCGGCACGATAACCCTTCAAGGGATTTTTAAGGGAGGAGGAGGGAAGTACAGTAGAAAGCTACACACAGGAGAAGGCGAGTAGAGCTGAATGTAAACGCTCATTGCTTTTGGAGCTGAAGCAGAAATATTTCCTGGAAAAAAAGCTGCAGCGAGAGAGGAAGTGGTAAGGGCTGTATGTAAATGGGGCATTAGAACCTCAGGCAGACGCCCATGAATGGAAAGGAATCTGAAAAAGACCATCCATATCATCACCATAGTAAGGATCGTATCACATATCAGCAAATTTCACCTAGTGGATAGCACTTAAAGACAAGTTTGGGGAAAGTTCGAGAAGGTTTTTGCCTAAGGCAGCAGTTCTCAACCTTTTAACGTTGCCCCCCCCCCGAGCAAAGGCTAACTTACAGGGGCGCCCTCCCCTCACATTTTTCAGCATATATTCAGTTTTTTAATCTTCAACAATGAACATTTAGTCGAATTTTCTACAAAATAATGTCATCTATTCATTTTAAGCGAAAATGGATAGATTTTTTTAGTAAAAATGAGAATAAATAACATTTTCTTTTAAAAACATGCATCACTACTTGCTCTTTGGTTTTTCTCGCCCCCCCCCCCTGCAGACGCTCTGCACCCCACAGTTTGAGAAACGCTGGCCTAAGGGATTGGGGGGGGGGGAGAATGCTAACACAGCAGTTCTGCTTACAAGAACTTGTAAGATAAACCTTGTAAAAAACATTGTAGAGGGGCATTTCAAAGAAAGAAAGCCTTTTCCTAAGTGTCTGCAATATAAACTTAAACAAAAAATATTTATTTTTTCAATTTTTTTTTCGAAAATGTTAATTTTTCGCTAAACTCTTCTTCAGCCGTTTCGGCGCCCCTTTTACCTTGGCGCCTTCGTGCGGTGCACAACCTGCACACCCGCTAGCGACGGGCCTGAATCCACCCTGATTTGGAGGTGATGAGACACGTCCTTTTTCAGGTGTTCAAAGTTACACTGAAAATGTGGTAAAATGATAGTGCCTTTTTTTTTTTTTTTTTTTTTTTTTTTTGCTTTTTACCAATTGCTAGCAAGAATTGAACCGCTAGCCAGTAACAAAATCATCATTTATAAAAATAATGTATCTGATAAAGTCAGGGGCGTAGCCAGAAATTTTTCATGGGGGGGGGGGGGTTATGACTACTGCAACTCATATATATGTATACGTGTGTGTGATAATGTAGTGAAAAATATACATTTTGTATGGCAAAAAATTCCTCATTGTTATGACCCCCCTAACCCCCCCCTTGGCTACGCCTCTGGATAAAGTGATAAATTGATACTTACTTGTAAAACTTAATTGATTTGCAAATAGAGCTTGCAAACAGTACTAAAGAAAAACAGCTTAACGGCCAAATTAACTATGTACCATGTTTATAATTTATTTTCTAAAATACAGAGCAGAAAACCAGTTTCGCAATTTTTTCAAGAGTACAGATGGGGATCATGAGCAGCTCTGTAAAACCAAATATACTGAAACTAGGAGATGGTGATAAGTTATGCCCTATGTCTCTAAGTTACCCTGAATGATTGTACTGCTGACAATTTTTCAGAATGGAAATATAGACAATTTTTCTAGGTACATATATAAAATATTAAATAATTCGAGAGAACTTTTTTCTAAAAGCATCCGAAAACACAAAAGAGCCTTACCATGGCACAGTGGTTATGCCACTGAAAATGGTAGATGGCCGAAGTGTGAAGGTCCCGGGTCCGGGTCCCATCGCGCGGCTGTCGATCTAACGGTCTGGAGTTTTGGTAGGTTTTCTCCAGATGTAACGTGAATACGCGTTAGAACCCCTAAGAAAGTCCTCCTAACCAAGGCATCCCCCCTTGGCAGATCGCCATAGTGTAGCTTTGCCATAATCACACACAATCACAATCACCGAAAACACAAATTATCATAACACAAAGCAGACAGCAAAACATCGTAAATAAACGAATTACGTGTTAATTAATTAATATGAAATAGGAAAGTAGGGAAAAAATTAGACAAGATTTATTAATATCTTTTTCTGATTCCTTCAACAATCATAAGGTAGGCTATGCCCGTCAGTTTAGAGTTCTCCAGAAATGTTGAAACGTCTTAACTGACGAATACATTGAATACATTTGATACGAAGAACGAATACATTTGATATTTTTCGCTGTTTGAATAGGAAATAGAGACATTTCGAAATATCGTTAATTTACTCTTGGAACATTAGCATAGAACATTTAAGAAAGAAAATTAAACGGCGGTATAGTTCCTTGGCTAATAAGAATTCGTTAGTAAATCTTAGAAAAGGTAGTACTAAATCTTAGTTACCAGGTGTCGCGGCTTAATTTAGTCCAGTGAAGACCTAAGCATGCAGGCAAATGAGATGAGCCATTTAAAAAGAAAAATTCTTCATATTTGATATTTTTAGAATGATTTATCAATTATGCTTTTGAAAAGATTTTGTTTCTACATTCAACAAAAGACTTTTTTATCAAAAGAAAGACGCCTGGAAATAAAAAGCGTGGTGTGGTTAAAGTTTTGATTGAAACTCATTTTATTTCACGGTACATTTTTTAAAATCAGTTTTCCTTTCTTCTCCTCCCCCCCTCCTCTCTCTCTATTTGTTTCAACAGTTTGGAGAAATTTACATAAGTTCCGAGCTCTTTTTTTTTTTTTTTTTAACTTGCAGGAGATAAAGAAAAGGAAAATGCTCTGTGAGCGTAAAAGAAAATGGGGGTTGACAAATGATAAACTAATTCGCTTCCGTTTTCAGACTGCGTAATTAAAATCTACAAACTTTGCTACTTTACAAAGTTCAACACTTTTTACAGTAATTCTCTAGCTTTCCGCATGTGTGTGTGAGTGTGTGTGTTTTTTAAATAGTATGATGTGGAAATTAAAGTAGGAGAATTCGGTGTTCATTCCTTCTGTCTCAACGAACCTATTAACGGCGGTATACTTCCTTGGCTTATAAAGGATTTTGTTTCTTGATTCCCTCACATCACGCGGAAAAGGTGCAAAAGTTTTTCTCATTCTTTTAATTAAAACAAGAAAGATAAATCATGCCAAACTCATCGATTAGAAAGCACTTTCCAATATAACAGTCTCTCTCGCGCCAAATTTGGCGATGTATCGTCGTCTGGTCCAACGGTCCAACTTAGCGAGATTATGGGGATAACCTCAAAACATCTCTGTATCACTAATAACGTAATTTTACCAACCCTGTAATAGAGCATTAAATGTTATTTATATCCTTTAAATGAAGAGTTAGCAGGTATAATCGCTTACATGTACATTGAATTACGCTTGAAATGGATTAGTATCTTTAACTGCTATAGACCGTAATGTATTGGAGTTCTTTTGAATGTTCAGTACCCCAGAGTGACTTCATGATTCCCTGAAAATATTCTTTTAGATAAAGGAACAAAGGTTAAAAAAGAACAACGGTAATTTCTTTTTAAATAAACTTTATCCTTTTAAATTATCTTCTGTTTTTTGTCAAAAGAATGTATTGTGAAATATCTGGTTGGTTGATATAAGGTATTTAATAAGCATTAAGCATAATAATTAGCTAACGCTTAGTGCTTAGCATTAAGCAATAAGTTGGTATACATTATTTAGTAAACATTTTCTTTTAGATACAACATGATTTAGATGACTTAACATGAATTTCTTAAAGAGTTTCATACAAAGCCGGTCCGATGGTGAAGCGACCGGTGCGACCGCGCCATCTCTAAGGAGGCGCCAAAATAACTTACTGTATAGTAAATTGAAGGGTGTAAATGCAAGTCACATTATCCACTTTTTAAGGTACTGAGTTGTTCACATCACCGAGTTCGTCTTTTTTAAAGCTATTCGGACTGTGATAGTGATGGAAAAAGAAATGCTGAAAATCTTGTTTTGATACTTCGCTCACATTATCCAACAACTTTTTTGAAGCAAAGCTCACACTCTCAAAATTCAACAAATCAGGGAGACTTAAAAAGAATCGTGTGATTGTTTTCTTTACCATGGTCGCCGGCACAAAATTTCCCGGGGGAGGGGGGGGGGGCAAAGACTACTTCAACGTATGGTTACCATTATGGAAAGAGCAAAAAAGCAAGGAAAAACACTGCATACAAAAATCCAGGTGGGGCCATTGCCCCCCCCCTTTGCCCTATGCTGTCGGCTCCCATGTTCTTTACATATATCGATGTTTTTGAAGAATAATTAAGAAACCTTTTTAATAAATGTTTTTTTTTTTTCGTAATGATTTATGTTGTTCACTACCCAAAACAACATAATAAAAACGAATGTTCACATTCACATATTTATTTACTTTTATTATTGTTGTTGTTTTTTTCA
The DNA here is from genome assembly GCA_038373885.1 of Cheiracanthium punctorium. NCBI lineage: Eukaryota > Metazoa > Arthropoda > Arachnida > Araneae > Cheiracanthiidae > Cheiracanthium > Cheiracanthium punctorium. Next base: position 64,259 of record JAWZYV010012837.1, on the reverse strand, counting down.
GTTATTTTTGATTTAAATTCATAACTATTTTGTTTTGTAAGTAACATTGCCATAAAAATTTTACTGCAAAACTCACATTTTCCGTATTTAAATTTTACCTTTACCAGAATTATTACAGGTTTAGGACAAATATGCAGAAAGCTGTTATGGCAAGAAAGATATCAGACAAACCAAATATGTCTATACATCATATTTGTTCATAATAATCAGTGTTTTTTGCATTTTTCTAAGAGCTTGAAAAGTGAAGACTGTGAGTTTCACATCAACATCCTTTATATTATACGCTTGCCAGACGTCCCGTTTTGACCGAGACAGTCCCGGTTTGCAGACAAAATCCCGGTGTCCCGGCCGGTTTACTTCACGTCCCGGTAAAAATTAAATTTGATTATAGATGACCAAAAAAGTCTAAAAATAATTAACTGTGAAGGATTTTTAAGGATAATTACTTTGTCTTTTGCTTCACTGTACTGTATAAAAAGTGAGAACTATCAAAGAGTGGTGGTGTGCTAATAAGCAGGGGCGTAGCCAGGGGGGGGGGATATGTATGCTATGTGTAGTATGCTAATGCACGGTAAAAAATTAGAGAAGTAATTTGGCACGCAGTATTTCGCGCCAAGTCGGGCGATGGTTCCAGTGTTGTGTCAATTTTAAAATAACAACACTTAGTTTCAGCAGTACTGTAGGGTTATAGTATTACAACAAAACATGCAAAAAGTGGAATTATTCCCCAGTTTGGTGATACGCCAATGACTAAAATGTGCTTTAGTAATGTGCTTGGCGATTTTTTTTTTTTTAGACGGCGATAAGTGCGCGAAGTGTTCTAAATTCCATGTTTAAAAGCAGAAGAAAAACCTTGGAGGAGACAATAATATTTAGTATTCGTTCCGAGCATAGTGTTTTGTCCGAGTTTAGTGTTCGTCCTCCCGCCAGGCAGTATGCTAACGCAAATTTTCTCCAAAAATATTATTGAAGAAATACCTCAGCAATTTAGAGGGAGTGAAAATAATATTATTAATGAAGTGTATGGAAGTATTTCCGAAAACATACTCTCAGATAACATACTGAAGTCCGTTATAATAGAACCTAAAAATGATGATTGAACTTTTATTAATGTTGGCATAATCGTATATCAGGCGCGGATCCAAGGGAAGAGCGGTGGGGGCGATCGCCCCCTCCTGGGCGAAGTGCAAAAATCTGTTATAATCTGCTAAAATATATTATGAAAGTATAATGAAAATTATGTAGCCTTTTTCTAAGAGGTGTATTGCGGGTACTATTCCCTGTCCTTTTTAATCATCGCTCATATATAGATTTTATCAGTAAAATAATTAATTACATTAATTGGTATAATTGATTATATCAATTAATTATAAAATGATATTGCGTATTCTACCCCCCTGTTTCAGGTACAAAATCGCCCCCACCTTGAGTAATTTCTAGATCCGCCCCTGTCGAATATCTGATGTATATATAACATATCACCGTAGCTACGATAAAATAATTTGCTACGATGACAGTGAAATCAATAACTATCCAGTAGAGTTTTTAAATTCTTTGACTGTCAGTGGTTTTTTTTTTTTCCTTTTCTTTTCGGTTAGCCGGGAGCAAGAGAAAAATTGCAAAATAATTGTGATCTGCGCGAAATTCTTACAAACCTAAAGCGATTTCCAGTGCATAGTTGTTTATCCCTTTCCATATTTCGGAAGTTTAATTTAATTTCGTATTTTTATTCAATTCCACACGCTTTCAGAAATTCCCCATTATGTAACCAATAAGCATACAAATTTCTTTTTAGTATATTGATATTTTTGTATTTATTTAACCCTTTCAATACCAATTTTTTTTCTGAAAAAAATAATGCAATAAGTGCTTTAAATATGTCAATTCCAATACAAAAATCAATTAAATGCTGAAAAATGAAAAATTACACTGAATTGTCAGTTCTAGCAAGGTATGACAGTGGGAAATGCATTCATATTAATACAAAGCATATTTATCCCATATGGACATTTAAAACTTCCTGACGGACATATATATCCCAGTGGTATCCAAAGGGTTAATTCTGTATCTAAATATTATTTTGTATACGGATTAAAATTTCCTCCTTTTTTTCGGGGGGGGGGGGGGGGGAGTGTTTTCAGAAGTAGTCTTACGTTTCCCAGAAAAAAACAGTTGGCGGGATTTGCACCTGGCTAAAAAAAAATAACAGAGTTTGCCACCACATAAGTTAGTAAATTGCATCATTATACTAATAAGAAACTTAAATACAAAGGAAGCATTAGTGCATGGAACAGGAATGCGAATCAAGTTTATACATAATAATGCTAATGATTGCGAAGTTTGAACTGGAACCGCAGGCGACAAAAAATTTTAAGTCCACTTAGAAAATATTCTGGTACTATTTTACCATATCCTTTCAAAAAACTATATTTCCAAATATACCTGCATTTGCGATGATAGTAAATAAATCTCAAGGACAATCATTCGAAAAGGACAAATTTATTGAGGTAGCGAGGTTGCATACATGGTCAGTGGTACGTCTCAGCAAGTAGACTGGAATCATTAGACTTTTTAAGATTTTATAACTCCAAACATAATGGGCCTTTAGCCGAGGATAGTTCCAGGTTCAATTTTCGGAGGGGGCGACTAGACTTTTTAGATTAGCTTAGATTGTTCAAAATGCAAACTGAATGCTTGAAATCCAAGGTCGGTAGAGGGTGATCACCCTATGATCCATTCGCTGGAGCTGCCTTTGTATTTAGCAAGATATGATAGAGTTTTTCCAAAAACACAGTCTTCACAGAAAATTGTGGTGGTTGTAAAGTGAAATTGTACAAAAGTGGTCACTAAAGACAGGTAGTCTCTTAGCCAAGGAGGTCCCTTTAGTAGGTTCCAGTGTATATGGAATGGTGAGACATATTCTTTGATAGAAGAACTTTATTCACACTCAAATTTAAAAAAAATTAATGCTTTATGGTCGAATTTCGACCACTGGCAGACAACTAGTAGTTATGATTATTCGAATATAATAACCATAATCAATTATAACTATACTACAATCACTAATATAGTTATGACTATTTGAACATAGTATCATTCCTTTTTTTTCATCTGGAGCATTCATCAGATGAGTCATCTTTGACTGATTCGAAATTTTCTTCTATGCATTCTTCTTGAGCATGGATCAATTCTTCATCAGTTAAAAACTTCTTTACACTCAACGCATCCAAAGCATTACTATAGAATTCTGTGCCTATCATCATAACTTCTTCAGAAAGTGCATCAGAAGCTGTCGTTCCAATTAAATTATTTCCGAAAAGGGAAGTAATACGCTACACCATCTTTTAGCCACTGCTTCAAAACATCACTGTATGTAGAACAATCAGCAGCTTTTTCATCACAGCAATAAGAACTTGCTTCGCTTGATGACATACTTTTAACTGTAATATAATTCTTCAAAATAAATTTCATTGCTTAAATACGTCTATTCAAAATTTTTACATCATAAAAATATTACAGTTGGAGTAGAACATAATCTGATATTTTAAAGTTGATGATCCATCAACCAGGGCCGTACCCAGAAAAAAATTTCGGTAGGGGGCGGGGTCCAAATATTTCGGGGGGGGGGGAGGACCAAACGGTGAAAAGGCTAAATTTTTCACAAAAAGGCTTCATCATTTTTGTTTTGTTAACAAAATTTTAAATTTCGGGGGAGACCGGACCCCTCCGTTCCCTCCCCCCGCCTGGGTACGGCCTTGCCATCAACAGATGGCAGATGATTAAAAAAATAATCATGTGTCATCACGAACGGATGAAAATTAGAAAACAAAAGCCTGTCCTACGCTTGCGACAAAAAGAATGTACAGCTGCGGGAAAAAAAAAGTCCCACTTGCTCTTTATTTCGCCGTCGTTCGTCGTACAGCAAAGTTATATATACCATTCGTTTGCAAATAACGCATACTTTAATTTACTATTACTTTAATTTGTATAAGGGGTCGTCTTCATATTTAATTCTGCACCAACTTCGTTTTTCTCAATGGCATTCCCGCATTTTACACTTTCTTAAACGAAAGAAAACCTTCAAATTACCCTAAATATAAATTTTCACCAATTTTCTACGATAATTTCCGGAGATATTGCGAATTAATTTTTGCGCGTTTTTAAGGGACTTTCTGCAAATTGAAAAGCGCTATTTGTAGGTTCCGAACTTTTCGCCTTTCATTAATTTCGCTCACGAGAGTTAAAAGAAATTAATATTATTTTCAAGGAAATATTGTTTCCATCTCTCTAAAGTTTTTTGTACTGAGAATATCAAGGGTAGAAATCAGTGGTGGCGCCAGACTTTCCCCGACGGGAGGGCCATCTTCCCCGACAGGGGGGTCAAATGATAAAACTCCAAAATTTTACATTTCAGTACATGTACAAACAAGACTATTTTTGTCATTTTACATTTTTCAAAAACTGTAGCCCACTTTTGTAAAAACTAGTGACAAAAAATTATCTATCAAAATATAATTGTTAAAAATCAAACCGTTACCGTCAGTTTATCCTATTGCATAAACCGAACATTCGTTAACACTTTCTGTAAAATACTTTTTACATGACGCGTCCCGATAGTTTCTGTATAGAAATTTATTGTGTTTGGAAAGGTTAGATAGCACGAACTATTTTAAACACAAATATTTCTTTACCGTGAGTGTTCGCGTTATGGATACTTACAAAACTTATTTTCTCTGTAGATATTGAAATTAAGCAATAGAAAATTTTAAAATTTGGCTGTATTAATCGACATTTTAAATATTTAAAAGAGAGATGTGCCGAATGTACAACTAATTAAATAAGAATATTCTTAATCACATCAAATTATGAAAGAAATATAACTTCAGCAGTGGTGGCGATACTAAATATAAAAATGAAAGCTATTTTCATTATTTTTTCTACAAAATTAAAGAATAAACATACTATACTGATTTTAAATCTCTTTAATTTTATCTTCCAGTTATTGCGTACTTTATATCACTTCCTCGAACAATCAGGGACTACTCTTCTGTTGGAAGTGGCCCGATTGCAAACATTTTTGGGGGCCTCAAACACTATAGATGCAAAAAATTCATTAATTAATAGACTTGTGAAGCAAACATTAATAATGAACTAAAACTCCACCAATACCACTTTAATGGTCGTGATAATGTAAGGTTGGAGTATTACCGCATTGAATGTATATAGGGTCGTACTGACCCTATGAATTGACGAATTACTATTATACGCTTCTAATTAGACAGAGGTTAAGTACACATTGACGAGGCGAAGTTACTTGGACACACATTTAATAATTATTCTATTTACAAGGGTATCTCAGAATTGTGTTACCACTCAGGTAAGTAGACAGAACATCCACACAGGATTCAATGCTTAAAAAAGGAAGAAAGAATAAGCCACACAGGCATACACGAAAGTTCCATTCCAACCCCGTTCAATACTTCTCTCCGTCTCTCTCAACCTCACTCTCTCTAACTGCTCGCTTCTTCCGAATTTTCCAGCCACGAAAAACAAAACATCACGTGACCTCCCACGTCAGGGGGGGTCTCACAGGAAGGGGGTGAAGCAGCTGCGCTCTGATTGAAACTTCGGATTCCGCATGTATATGCTAAATCTGTGGGGCCGTTTATCTTCCTTTTAATTAACCTGCATTACTAATACTGAAACATGTGAGAAACTAATGGAGGTCCTACGAGAGTGACGTTAATTAAATAAATAATTAAAAGGAAAATAAAAATTAAATACTTTCTTGGCCAGCCTATTCGAAAAAGAAGCCCACAATGGAAAGGGGGGATGATTTGAAGCGCATGTCAAATTTATTCTGAACAATTGAGATGAATCAATAATTATTTACTTTAAGTCAAGTTGACTGAAATGTATGTTTGAATAGTTTTTTCTGCGTTAAGTCTATTAATGTAATTTAACCATATTAAAAGCAGACAGCCAGAGTTGCCAATTTAAGGAATTTGTCGCTAAATTTATCACCTTTTCATTGCATTTAGTGAATAAAATTTTCTACTTTGCGAAGTGTCATTTTTGGTGATTTTGCTCTCTAATTTAGAGTGTCAGATGAATTTGAAGTACTGCTATACAAACTTTCTAAGCTTTTAAAATCTAATCAGTGCTGCTTTAAAAAAGAAATGAAGCTATGAAAGGTTTAAGAATGGATCGGACATTGGTCTAAGTATAGAAAATACAGCTTAATAATGGATGAACAGACGTACCCCCCCCCTCCGTGGATAATCCTGCTGTACAATGATACATACACTCAATCATAATATATTCAGATATTATTAACAATTACTATATTCTTATACGCACAAATAAAACTATTTTTAAATAGAATTTTGTGTATTGTATGTATAACTTTAAAATATACTTAGAGATAATATAAATATATTTTACAGTTATAAGTATTATGCGGTCATAGTATAATAGCTTAGCGGTTTAAATACAGAAAAAAAATTCATTAAATTTCATATAACAATGTGTTTAAAACTTTTAGTTGCACCAATAAAGTACACTGAGGGGGAAAAGTGGGAGGGGATGTTGATATAGAAATTTTGAATTTCTGTTCCCAATACAGCTTAAGAGGCTCTCCTGAACAGAGTAATAGCAAATTTTGTTTTCCTTCTAATGGCCGGGTCAGCGGCCTGCTTTAGGCTTGACCGCCACAAGAGCCGATGATGTTGGTAATTTCATGACTGGACACATATTGGGCATTTCAAAGTTGCCCTTATGAGCGGTCTCCTAACTTTGAATCATTGCCAAATGAGAGACTTAGCACCTGGATTGACACTCTCAAAGGTATCGTTTGAACACGTACTACAATAAAGGTAGAAAAACACTTACCAAAAAGCCATAAAAAACCAGAAAATTCCCATGCTTGAAAATTAAACGTGACAAATTCAGAACTCCTCTGAAAATTCTCGCCGCAAACATATATTTTCAGGAGGAAAAATATCCATGCTCATAAAAAGCCATTAAAGCCCAATAAAAACGTCCCTTCCGTGTCTGAGAAAGGAAAAAGCTTCAAAATCAAACTGATCCGCCGGATTATACAAAAAGTCAATGGGGTAAGGCCTTAAAGCAACGACCAATTTGATATCCATCAGATGCATTTAGTGTCCACGGTCCACATCAAATTCAGTCGAGAGAGACATTAAAACCTTCTCTTCTCAAGTCACACCATCAATTTATAGAGAAAATTTACTTTTCTGGGGAGTAAAATTTATCGCTGAGCATCCAAACCCCATCCGTATTCCCCTTTTTTTCTATTTCAAGTTAAAACTTTCCATGCCCCAGTGACAGTTTCAGACAACTTTCAAAAGAGGGTCGATAAGGATATATGACAAAGTATTTTATCAGACAATCGTCGTTCCTGTTTCCTCTGCTCATTTTCAACCTTGAATCCATGTTTAATCTGTGTGCTCTCCTCATTGAAAAAATGCACGCAACAGAAAAGAATCTTTCTGAGACCAGCTTCCCAGCCCGGGTCTTTCATTGAATGTTCCTCTGGGCCCAAAGTGAAACATTCATAGACTTTGGCTAAGAAGCAACACTAATGGTCGGGTCAGGGGAAGAAGGGAAGTCTTCTCCGTTGCCTCTTTTCATTGATAAAAGCGAACAGGTTAAACATGTGTGAAGTAAAAAATGGTGGTGTTACTTCTTTTGGCCCTAAGAAATTTTAAAGTGAATTATTAATTTAGGTAGGTTACATAAGTTACCCCTTTTTTAAAAAATTCGTAAGTGGTAGTTCAAATCCGCAATAATCCCAAAATCCTGCCTTGCTGGAATAATCCTTCAACCTACAACTCCTAAAAGAAGATACAAATTTCCTATTTAAAGGTTTCTGAAACAAAATATAATTACCGGCTCAATAAAAAAGACAGATTTTAAAACATTTTCTTTAATTATTATTACTTAACTTCCAAACATATAATATCTTATACAATTCATTCGTACTATTTGTTATCTTCCTTTTCTTTACACATTTATAAATTATAACTGTGACATCGTTTGGTTGTTGTTGTTTTTTTTTTTTTTTTTTTTTAATATTCAATAAGATTAACATTAAATATATATATCGTGGTGAGATCGTGGAGATATGGTAGATAGGGGAGGGGGGAGATATAGTGCGGCCCAAAATTAAATATAAATCAATACAAGGTTCTTTTACCTCCTGTAATGACGCACTGGTCGGACATTTTTGCTTGATGGCACGTTGACGTCTAGGCTGGGCGACACACATCAGTCTTTCAGCAGTTGATGCCTTCCGCACCGATTCATCTCTATCGGCAGTCGTCAGCTGGATTCCACGGAGATCCCCCCCAGGACCTCGGCCACAATAATTTAACTTTTAGTAAAATTTGTGGTGCACTGAGAATTTTTTTACAATCATTTTTTTTTTTTTGCACACTCACTCCACAACCATCAACTCTAAGTCCGTCCACTCTGGACTTCCTCTCACTCTCGTGTTCTCAGACTCTCCTGGGCCCCTTTTCGTTTCTTCTTTCTTTTTTTTCCCAGACCAATCTGGGAGTCAATCCAACACCCCCTATAGCAGAAAGCCAAACAACTCATTCGGAGAAGAGAATTGACGTCACAAGTCGAAGGCCTAGGACCACCTAGGACGAGGGCCGAGGCGTGCGAATTCTTGTTCGAGTCAGATCTCAGATCAACGTGCTGCATAGAAGTTCGACGGTGCCATTTTTATTTTTAGTGTTTGTGATTATTCTTTATTTCAAGAAAGACAGCCGTATTAGTTCATCTTAAACGTGAAGGATGATTTCCTGATTATAATGTAGGATTGATCAAGAATTTTGAAAGTAAGTACTGTATTTTTGCTTTTAAATTACATTAGAAAATTTTAAATTCTCTCCTGGAAACCTTATGCTTTTAAATATTTTACTATTTGCTGCATTATTATGTTATAAAGAATATACAGACAAGCAGAAAAATTTACTCGTATTATATCTCGCATTACACGTATACTCTTCGTATTCGCGTAACATGTTTAATAAGCCAATTTATATAATAAGGCACCTTATAAAAGCTATGTTTTTCTTCATTTTCATGTGTCATTAAGTCATCTCATTAAAGAATTTTAAATCCCGACTCAGAAACCTATATCATAAAATAAGTCTACATAAACTGTGATAGATTAAAATTTATTTTACCGTTATTATTATTATTATTATTTTAATTTCTTGGTGCAACTTTATGAATTTTTTGAACAAACATTCTTTTTTTATTTTTAATGGTAAAAATTCATATACCGAAACGTTTTGATCAGATGTACAATTGAGATAATACAATTTTCTTTTCTTTTTAATTTGGACATTCAATAAATGATTGTAGTCTATTAATAATCTTCTATGCTATTTGGTTTTTGTTAGCATTGTTGACATAAATTCTTATGTGGAAAAATTCAATGAAGGTTAAAGAAATTTATCTGTTTTATGTTTATTCTATATTCATAATACTACTTATAGTCATTTACCCCTATTAACCTATAAATCAATTATTTTAACTTAAGAGCTATTTTTTAATACTGTTTTCAATATACATTTCCAAATCCAAATTACTATTCTATTGTTTTAATAAAAGTAAAAGAGATGTATTTTTGACTTACTTTTAAAAATGAGTAGAAGCATAAGAATGATTAGTTTAATTAGTATCTGTGACTAATATCTGTTATTATTTGTGATTATTCTATGGTTTGTTCTTTTTCATGAGTTTTATATTTTTATTTATTAAACTAAAGAAGTGTTTATATATAATTAAAACAGTACCAATTTCATATCAGTAACACTAATATTACTTTTGAAATTATAAACAATCTTTGAAGCAACGTTTTTTTAAAAAAAATTAATTTTCATTAAAATAGAAACTCATAGAATAATCCATAGATGCATGAATCCTGGTTTATAGTAAACAATATGTGCACACAAACTAAATGTATGACTTCTGTTATATTTTAATTAGTGTAATTAAAAAAGATATATTTTTTAACAGGTTTGAATTTTTTTTATATATAGGTTTAAAAGATGGTCTACAAGTGTTGTGTCCCTAACTGTCGAAGCAACTACAAAAATGGCCCAAAAGTGCCTGTCTATCGATTTCCTAGAGACAGTGAGTTGCTGAAAAAATGGTTATCAGCCATACCAAGAGACAATTTTGAACCTACTAACCATTCAAGGGTAAATATTTTGTTTATAAATTTGTTAAAAGTTCTAAAAAATTATTATATTGAAGAAATAGTTTATAGAGGATTGATCAAAAGTAAACATAAACAACATTGTTGATGCTTGTAATTTAAGCTAGGAAAATCTTGAGATCTACAAAATGACGGTGGAAACAAATAAGTTTTTTGAATTTAAACTTTTAAGTTATAATTTTAATTATTACATTTAAATTTAAGAATTATATTGCCTTTCCTGTTTTCAACATTATAAAAGCCAAAATCATTTTAGGGTTGGTGCAGTTCCAAGAAAATATAGTTTTTATTCCTGGGCCCTAAGAGAGAAATCCCAGATTTTCGGTTTTTATTGGAGTGATATGCAATACTTGTGAAATCAGTCCTTGCTTCTTCCATTAAGAAAAAAAAAGTGTAATTATTAGTAATGTTAAAAATATTTTTTATTTATTTATTTATTTATTGAGTGTAGGTATAAAGTGAAAAAGGAACATTTATACATTTGTTTGACAGAAAAACTTCACTTAAAAATTTGTTATTTTGATTGTTGTAGATATTAGATGTATTATATTATAAAGTCTCATCGAAAATTGAGATCTATACCTAATATTCCTTATTTTAGGTTTGTCAGCTTCATTTTGATGATAGAGACATAACGGATTGCGCAGAAGCAGTTGATGAAAAGACTGGACAGACATATACTTACAAGCTACAAAATAAAAGATTAAAAACGGAAGCTGTTCCGTGTAAATTTCCGAACTGTCCGGAGTACCTTTCCAAAAATGTGGCACAAAGAGAAAGTCCGGATTTGAAAAAGAAAAAATTAGAGATGAATCAACTTCAAGATGCTATTAAGGCCAGTATTTTAACGGCAAAAACTTATGATGAGGCTCATTTATTTGCAAATTTTGAAGATATGATATGTATTATAAAAGGTATTGAATTACCAAAAGATTGGATTTTTTTGCTGATTAATGATTCTGTCATAATTTTTAATTTATGTCTAGAACAATGCCCTCAAATTGAAAAGTCGATTGTGATTGACAAAAAGTGTGTGGCTTCGGTATATTTAAAAGGTCTCCAATTAACTTCTTTAGGAGATTATGCCTTTCCTTTTCTTGTTTCAAATATTAATGACATATCAAAAATTATAAATTTACTGCAAAATTTTTCTAAAAATGAAAGTACGGTAAATGATACTATATCTACAGTTTATAATGTATTATCTTTGCTTACAGAGTCAATTGAAGAAAACAAACAAAGTACTTTATCTTGTGTTCTTGAGCAGTTAAATCTATTGAAAATGAAAAGAAATTCTTATAGATATTCATCAGATTTTTTAATTTTATGTACATTACTTTTCACAATTTCTCCTCATAGTTATAGATTCCTCAGAAGTAGTGCTTTTCTGATTTTGCCTCATCCAAATACATTAAAATTACTGTGTTCAAAATTAAATGTAAATCCTAAAAATGATTTGAATATAAAATACATCCGAGATAAATCAGTATATTTGCAAGAAAGTGACAAAAAAGTTGTGTTATTATTGGATGAAATCTACTTAAAACCGTTTTTAGATTTTAAAGGGGGAGATATTTTGGGTGTAGCTGTAAATACAGAAAATGCAGCTACTACTGCGTTTGTTTTCATGATACAAAGCATAACTTCAAAATACAAAGATGTTATCAATATTTTACCAGTTCAAAAAATAGACGCCGAATTTCTGTATTCATCAATATTAAAATTAATTACTGAATTGGAAAAATTAGGTTTTACTGTAGTATGCATTTCCAGTGACAATAATTCCTTAAATAGGCGTGCCATGTCTTTTTTTGCCAATCCTCCTAAGCAAACTTTTGTTTATCAACATCCTTCTGATCCTAACCGTCCACTTTTTTATGTAAGGGATGTAGTTCATTTATTTAAATGTGTACGAAATAATTGGTTAAATCAGAAGAATGCTGACAAATGTTTGTATTACCCACAATTTAATTTTGATGGAGAAAATACATCTAACTCTGTGAAAACTGCATCATTTAATACTCTTAAAACTATATATGAAATAGAAAGCAATGAAATCGTTAAGCTCTGTCATACCTTGACTCAGAAAGCTCTGTCTCCCTCCAATTTTGAAAGACAGAATGTTAAGCTAGTCCTGCAAATTTTTAATTCGTATGTCATAGAAGGACTACTTGATGTAGGTCCTAAATATAATTTGTCCCATTTTGAAGACACTGCTGATTTTTTGAAAATAATTTTAACATGGTGGGAAATTATGAATGTGAAGTCTGTTTTTAAAGGAGTTACAAAAGAAATGTTTTTCAAACACCTTTTGTGTTTGATGAAACAGATCCCAAATGTAAATTTTTATATTCATTTCTTGATTGGCTTGATCAGTGGAAAAATTACAATTTTGACAAAGGAAATTTAACCAACGAAACTCATGTAGCTCTTTGGCAGACAACTTATGCAATTTTAGAAATAGCAAGATATCGCAATGAGGAACTAAAATTAAATTATATATTGACTGGCAAATTTCAAACTGATCCTTTAGAAAATCGTTTTGGTCAATATAGACAACTTGCTGGAGGACATTATAATATTTCTTTACCTCAGCTTTTGGAAGTGGAAAATAAGTTGAGAGTTCAAAGTGTATTACCTTTGAAGTTAAACTCTAATCAATTTGGTTCAATTCCAATAGACTCTGAAGTGCTTAATTCTGAAAATTTACCACTTGATTTAAGCCTTCCCCAAAATCACATAGTGTTTCTTTTAAAAAAATTTAATTTTTCATTGGATGATGAGGACATATTATCGATAATTGATATTGAAAATGTTTTAGCCTATATTGCTGGGTATTGTATTCATTCCTGTATTAATCGAATAAAATGCAATGTATGTAAAAAGAAATTAACTTTACCCAAAGATATTCAACCTACGTCTTGCCAACTCATTGAAAATTTAGACCGAGGTGGTTTAAAATATCCTAAAAATTCGGTTGTTGACATTATAACAACTTCCTACCTTGTCGTTTCTAAACTTATATCAAAAGAGTATGAAACTGAATTTTTAAAGTGTCAAAATCATAGAGCTGTAGCTTATTCTTTAATAAAACATTTTTTAGTTTTAGAAGAGAAAAGTTTAGATCTTGATGACTGCGAAAATGGCCATTCAAGTTCTCTCATTCAAAAATATTTAATATATTCCTGTATAAACATATTTTTAAAAAATTATGTAAAAAATGCTAACAATAAGTTAGCTGAATCTTCTGGTAAGAAACGAAAATTAAAAACTTTAACCAATTCACAATTAGATTCTACAGATGGAATTTTAAATCCTAAGCCAAAAAAAGATTCTAGCGAGGAATTAAAAGCAAAAAAAGACAATGTTCCCAAAAAACCTGTGCTTAAAAAATCAAAGGTAACTAAAAGTGTATCCAAAAAAGGTTTCACGTCTAAAGATGAAAATAAGCCAGTCAACTTAACAGTTAAGAAAAGTAAATATGTGAAATCTTAAAATAAATCTTTGGTAAATATTTCAAAGCTAATATACTCTAAAATAAGCTACATCATATTTTTGTCATCTATATATGAAAAGTAGGTGCCATTTTTTAAAAGATGAATTTCAAATTGCTCCTTATGTTAAAAAAAAATATTACCTATACCAATGTTAACTTTCTTTTGAATGGCCATTTTCTCAGTCATCAAGATCTAAACTTTTCTCTTCTAAAATTTACCTATACTAATGTTAAATGTAAGATTCTTATAAATACATTTGTCAAAATAATTTTTTTCTATGTAAGTTTAATTTTAATGGCCGTTTTCATTTTAATGGATTTTTTATTGGACTGTACAATATTTACTTGCATAAGTATGTATCTGGATATGCTAAATAAAATCTTTATAAATGGTTGATAATCTTTCTTTCTTATTTCTGAAATAAAAGGGGAAATTTTTCTTTAAAATTTCATTCAATCTAAATAAATTGTACCATGTAATCCTATTCCTAATATACAATTTGCTATTGATTTTGAATCTTAAACCTAATAGCATTTACAATACAATAACTTAAATATAAAACTTAAAAAGAAAAGAAAAAGAAAAAGTTGAGAGACATTAGTTTTTTTTTTTTTTTTTTTTTTTTTAAAGCTAAATCGCTTCTCATAATTTTAATACTTGAATAACAATTTATCAGGCACTACACTGGTAAATTTAAAAGATTTATTTGTAAAGTCCCTTTATAAATTATAAATATATCCATTAAATTAATAGATTTTATAGTTACTTTTAAAAGTGAAAAGAGTAATATTGCATTTTCACCTAAGGAAGAGAAGAATGATCAAATTTTACCAAGTACTTAGAATTCAATATTAAAATAAAAACACAGTTTTTTTTTTTCAAGATAAAAAAATATCAAGTCAATATTTAATTCAGTAATGCATGCAAATTGCAATTTTAAAATGTGTACCAAAAATTACGTGTTAAAAAATCATAGAGGGAAGGATTAAAGACTGAGAACAGAAGAAAATAGTGGCCTTCACCGTGTGACGTCAAAAACCTGTCGTGCGGCTTCCTGCTATAGGGGGTGTTGGTTAAACTCCCTAGCAACTCCAGAGATTATTTAGATTAAGTGTGCTCACAGAAAGGAGCGATTGCCCTTTCACTTTTGGATTCTACAATGTTTGCCTTCGCTAAAGAACATTAAGTATTGTTGAGGTGCTTTTCCTTTTCTTTTCCAGTGGTGTTTTAGAACTGCGGTAGTTTTTGAACTGCTTAAGAATTTGTTTTTTATTATTGTTAATGCCAGAAATGAAGAGAGAACAAAAAATTCGAGGTAGGGAGTGGGCAAAAGGTTGAGTTCCGCACAGAAAGTCCTCATTATAATGAACAGAAATCCAAATTTCGGTGGAAACAGGTTCCCTGTTACGTACCTGTCATTCGCAGATTTAATTGAAGAACTATTTTTTCAGTTTATTTTTCCTTAGTTGTAATGGAAAACAATGCAATTTCGATCAACTCTTGCTTGAACAATTCATAAACTATCAAAGTGTGAAATAATCCTATTTCAATGTAAGTAAATGTTCTGAAAGTGTAATATCGATACAGTGCATTTTTTGCCGTGAGCCTGTTGTGCTTAATAGTAAATCAGACACTGAAATTGAAGTTTACCTCGCTGTCTTCGAACACTTCTACTATCAACCACGATGCTCTAAGGGTAAAAATAGAAAAAAAAATATTTTGGATTTTTACTTTGCAAAAATTCAAGTTATGAGATTCGTTCATTTTAGCTTTTGGTTACTGGAGATGCCTTTAAATCCAGCGCAGACTCGAGTCCAATCTCATACTCTAGAAGGGCATTTCAATGTGTTTTTCAGTATCTCCTCGACGGATTGCGAAGAAAAGTGTCCCCATTGTGTGTAAGGCGTGCTTTTGTGGTTTCACGGGTTATCCTTTGTCGGAGAATCCTGACTGGTCATTAAAAGCCTATAAATTTTTCGATGCTGCACTGTTTCCGCCCTTTTACAAAGCCTGCACGTGCAAATTGGCCATTAAAAAACTCCCCTCATACCCTGCAGCGTATGGCAAACGGACTCAAGTCAGCGTTGGCCTCTAAGGTTTACTTACATATTGCGCGATCTCAAATATGAGGGATGGTCATCAGTTATCTTTAAATGACTGTAGGAGAGGTAAATGGGATAGAAAGTACCATCTACTAGAGTCACAAGTTGCGCAATATATTCAGGGCGGATTAAAGGGGGCGGCGCCCGAGAAAAAAGAAATTAATGTAAAAGATCCTATTTTACTTCCATAAAATGGATGCATCTGTCAGTTTTCTAACACACCGTCCCCACCGACAAACTAACTGCCCCCACCCCGACAAACTTGCATTAATCCGCCACTGAATATGTTAATAGGACTTAGTGAAGATGGAAAACAAACCAACAAACTTGTGTGCGTTTTAACCAGTGCTATGTGTTCTCTGGTGATGCATAGACAAACAGTGACCACAGCTTTTACAGTTCTAGCGTCTTTCATAAAAACCTATGGCACGAAGAGAATCCCGTTTCCTTTTGTATGAAGCCGCTGATGAGATGGTCATTAATTATCTCTTGTTGGTTAACAGGAAAGCCCAGTGATTTCCATCAAAGTCGTAGTTAAAAAGGTAATAAAGAAGGCAATCGGGGAACTCTGCTTACCCTAGAAATGTGGATCTTGTTCGCTGGTTCCTTCGAAACCCGAGAAACATACTCCTAGCTGCAGATAATCAATAGTCACTATATGAATATCGTAAAATTCCAAGCAGAATGAGAATGGAAATGAACCAAACCTCTACGGTTGGGGAAATCATAAAGTCAGACACTTCAAATGGAATTTTTTATCTGGTTGCAAAATTTCCTTCGTTTTTCTAAACCAACAAATTCTCTAAAAAAAATCCCCGACGAAACTCCCCGACAGGGGGGCCAGTCATCGCCGACGGGGGGTGCATGGCCCCCCCGGTCCCACCCCTGGTAGAAATTAGAATATTTAGTCTGTGGTCCAAATGACCCGTGAGTTCATAACTTCCTTGGTTCGTACACATGATTTAAGGGGAAAATGCAAAATGACTGCTCACGATTTTGAAAATCTTTGTAATTTTTAAATTGTTATTGAGTATTTCCGTTGATGGTTCTCTTAGACAGGTGAAATGTTGGCAGGAGTTAGAGGCTGCTCTCTGTGCTCTTCTGACTACAAGCATGAATATTACTCAGCT
This sequence comes from Cheiracanthium punctorium, assembly GCA_038373885.1. NCBI lineage: Eukaryota > Metazoa > Arthropoda > Arachnida > Araneae > Cheiracanthiidae > Cheiracanthium > Cheiracanthium punctorium. The sequence continues at coordinate 47,272 of JAWZYV010012837.1, read as the reverse complement.
ATGGTCGAATTTGAAGAATGATTTCCTGATAGAAAATTTATTTGTTTGAATTTCATGTAAAAAACGCAATTACTTTTTTCCCGACCCAATATTATCACTGTGTTTGTTATTTCACTTTCTTCATTTAATACTATCGTCTGCAATGTGCAATATTTTTAAGACTTTTGGCGGTATTTTAATTTATAGTTAGATGAAAATTTAGACAGAAAAACGTGATTTTGAATGTTTGATAAAGTATGGGGAAGTCCAAAGAAATAATGTTTCCGATATTAAAAAAGGTCACATTCATACCTGGAAAGTTGAGGATGTTAGTTTTTTAGAAATAGGACGTTGTATTAGAAGACATACATCTACTGCATCTAATTCTATAGCTGGAAAATATTTTATTTAGGGGAATATGGCAGCGGACGCAACAATACACACTTTATAGAATCACCATCAAACTGTAAAAACCTCTAATTTATTTGCTTTAAAATTTGATATTTTTTAATACTGGTATCTTTTACTGTGTTTTTGCACAAAATAAATCTAATTTACGTTTATTTTATGCAATTTTCAAAACATTTCCACTTAATAAATTTATATATAGTCCCTTAACTCATGAAAATAACACATTTCATTTAATATAAATTAAACTACTGAACGTAAAAATTTGAAATTTTGCATAGCCATGTAATATTACTTTCTGCATCTATTTCCATCGAAATTTGGCTAGGTCGCTATTCTTAATTTTTTTGAATATTAATTTAATAATTCATAATTCATATTAATAATTTATTAAAAATCATAAAAACGTTAAATTATGTTTGGGTCGTTTAGCTCTAATAGTACGAATAAAAATCAGCTTCTTGCTATCAATTTTATATGAGATATGAAAAAATATTTTAACATAGGGGGAGGGGGATTTTGGATGCTCATAACTCACTCATTTTCTGTCCAAATTTATCGAAAATTGGTGTCCGGGGTTAAAATGAGCTAAATTTTTGAAATATGAAGTGAAATCTAGGGGTTGCTATTGAGAAAAAAAAAGTTGGTACGAATTTTAATATGTAGATGACCCCTTATGCAATTTTATGCATAGTAAATTAAAGTGTACGTCAATTGTAAACGATTGGTATCTGTAACTTTGCTGTACGACGAACCACGGCCGAAAAAAGTACAAGTGGGACTTTTTTTTCCGCAGCTGTACCTCTTACACTGTGGTGTAACATAGATCCAGACTGTCTCACGATTTCCAAAAACATCAACACAGTTCTGACAATGTTTGTAAACAACGGTGTACAGTTGTCACACGAGTCAATATAAATTCAGGCGAGGCGTTCCTCTCCCCTCCTCTTAGAGCAAGCAGATACGTCATAGAGCGAAACCAGTTTTTCTACCCGGTTTTCTTCACACGGAAGAATTAACTCAAGGTGAAAGTAGATTTATTCCTTTCGACTAGCAGTGGCAACGGCTTTTAAAAAAAACCGTTGAAACGACGCTATCTTGCAGTTCGAAAAAAAAAAAGCTTGGAGTGAAGACGAGCGCTCGGGGTCCCTTCAGTCTGTGCTTTTTTGGCGGAAACGCCATTTGTGCTGGTTGTTGGGGCCCCAGATAATTTTGTTTTGGATTCTTAAATTCGACCAGTGATCTATTGAAGGTTTTCGAAGGAAAGAATCTAATATGTCATATCATTAATAGCGATACCAGCTCATCACCTGTCTCCACTAACTATTTTTGCATTTTTGATTGAACGTGCCGTCAGCTTCCTTCTTGTTGCATCCTTTTTCTACCATTGTGATGCCAAATAATTTGTCAATAGCGTGATTAATATTTGAAGAACTCGAAATAATTAGCCAAGATTGAGATTGCAAATGCAGGAATCGTCGTGTGCTCCGTGGGAGTATTTCAAGCAGTGTCATCTAACAGCGCCATTTTCTTGGCCAGAATCTGCTCTGGAACTAATTAAATCTCATATTACTGATTTTCTACAACACGATAAAAATCATCGTCATTAAACAAAGGCAAATTCCTATGAGTGGTGAAATTGAAGAACTTTTGTGATTCTCTGTGATGTGCGTGAAATCTTTCGTGCTATGTTAAAACTGATTGTGTGAGCAACATTCTCCAGCAGACTACTACAAATTTTTGTTATGTTTTTCGTCAACAAACAAGGAGATCAAATGTGATAAATATGCACAAAGTCTGAATTCAGCTATTTAAAGAAATTTTTATATTTTTACATAGCAGTAAAATATATAAACATTCATATTTTGTGTGAGTAAATTGAAGGTCAGATAATTATACTTTCTGATAACTAAAGTTCCTTTTAATTGAAATGATAGTGTGGTGAAAAGTTTCCAAAAAAAAAATTAAAGAAATTTTTTATGTATTTTGTTTAGAAGGAGTAGAAATAAATTGATCAATGTGACAGTTTAAAGTAAAATTCCAGTTGGTATTTTATCTCAGTGTAAACTTACTGTTTAAAGTTGAAACTTTGTTTTTTTTTTAAGTGTATAGTTGAGGTCATAATGATTCAAAGTTGAAGCTTAGTTTTTGAAAAAGTATAATTGAGGTCTTAGTTAATGTGTTTCTGGAATATGTAATGTTGTGGTCAACTTCAGTGTTAATTTGAATTACTTTAAATTTGTGCTATAATGTTATTAATCTTAGTTCTGAGATTGCTAAGAAATCTCACAACCTTTTGCTCATCTCTGTAAACATTTGTATTTAACCAAGATTAGAGAATCTCTTAGCTGTTTAGTAATATCATAGTCTCTCTCAATAAAAATCAGTGAATTGAAAATCCATGAATCCCCTTCTTTTCTCTTGGTCAGATTCCTTACCTTTTTTTTTTAGCTGACTTCTGATGGCTATGCTGGTGGTTTCAGGTGAGTGACTCTCTAACAACGCGTTTGTACTTAAATAGTGAGGATTGTTATATCTCAGATTTTGGCTCTTGGTTACTTAGGAAAGTTTCAAAATTTGTGTGTGGTTAGGTTAAGCCTGGGTGCCACAGATTAGTTGGGGCTTTCCCACACTTGTAAGTTTTTCTCCAATTTATTCTTGTCTTCAAAATAATTTGTTCTTCTTTAACCTTTAGCCTTTAGAGTGTTAATACCTCTCAGTATTAGATTTTGAAATTCACAAAAATCATAATTTTTAAAATCAAAATTTTAATTAATTAACCTCCACACCTCTCACATTTTAACATGGTGCCGTGAGAGTGTATACAAAATTACCTGGGTAAAATTCGTTTTAAATTACTTGAGTCACTCACCAACAATGCCATCTACAAATGTAAATAGACTTTTTACCTTTATTTTGAAAAATCTGTGTTTTCTATTAGTATTTGTTGATCACACTGAAGTTGAATATATAAGTATGTAGTATTATGATTTTATATATGCATTTATTTCATAATTAGGATAACCATTGCTATTCATATCATTTATGTACACTAAATTACACAGGCAGTAATAATAATCAAAAGTAGTAGAAATAAATTATTTAAGAGATAAGAGATTACAGAACTTAGGATAGGCATAGCACAAAAAATTATGCAAATGAGTCTAGCAGGAAATCTCCCTTCCTTTCATGGCAATGAGGGTGAGAGTGTGGATTTTTTCCTAGAACAGTTTGAACAGGTAGCAAATTTGGAAAAGTGGCCTCAGGAAAATACCTTTTTAATTTTAAAAACTACATTGTAAAGGCAAGGCTCTTGCCTATATTTCTCAGGATCCCAAAGGTAGTAAAGCAAATTCTTTGGAGCAATTAAAATCACTCCTGAAAAGTAAATTCAAAAAAGAGGAGTCCTTTGCCACACTGCAGAATCAGTTTTCTAACATTATTCAGTTGCCAAATCAGTCAGTGAAGGACTTGGCGGAAAATATTGATTCAGCAGCTGATAGATACCTCAATATAAGTGATAACTCGGCTTCGGAACTATGTGAACTAGCAAAAAAAAAATTAAATTAAACAAATTTCTAGAGGCATTAAGACCTGATATAAAATTAGAAGTCAAAAAGCAAAATCCCCAGGACTTTGATAAAACAATCTCGATTGCGAAAAACGTAGAGGGTGCCTTGAATGACCCCACTTGTCAGATAAACAACACTTTTGCCACCGAAATCAGCTCCCTAATCAGCAACCAGGTACAAAATAACCAGCAAATGCAGGAGCTTAAGCAGACAATTGAAAAACTATCTGCAACTCCTTTGACTGTAAATAATATGAGAGCACAGACAAATGACGGAGAGGTGAAACAAAACATCACTTGCTTAATTTGTAGAAAATCACATTTAACAATAAAATGTTGGTATTATCCAGACTTCAACAATCAGGTCAGGGGGAACAACAGATTTTTTGGAAGCAGGGGAAAGTTTGGTTCACAAAGAGGACAGATTAATAACCACAACAGAGGAGATTTTGAACGCACCAGAGGGAATTTGTCAAATAGATCCAATTTTCGCAGAGGCCAGGGCAATAGTAGATTTCGACAACATCCTTACAGAAGGAATAATTTAAACTGAACAAGGGTTCTTGCCATTTTCAAAACTACAGCAGTAGTCCAGCAAGAACCCACACTAATTTTCAAGTTTTTTATGATGACACAGACCATAATAAAATAGAACATAATAACAACAACTCAGAATCAGTCCACAATAGCAACCATAATAACTTGTTAGTCATGTCCTGTACTCAACATAATAGTAATTTACCAGTAATTAAATTAAAATTTGGAAATAATAATATGCAAGCTTTACTCGACACTGGTGCCAATTTAAGTCTAATTCAGCCCAGTGCTCTCGAAATCATCAAACAATACTCCAAGGTGGAATAGATTTCTCGGTCAGTTAGGATTCATACACTAAACTCTTCCTCCATCCCTTATTTATCAGCAGTAAACATAAAATTTAAAATTAAAACTAAATGGTTTCAAAACCAGTTTTTTGTTACACAACACAATTGGAACTCGAACTATAACATCATTCTTGGATATGACTTCCTTCAAAAGAAGAAAATTATTTTGAACATTGCTGAACAGAAACTAGTTATGAACGGTGAAGAATTTGAGTTTGAGAATTCCATTCCCACCATTTCACAGTTCAACAGTATTTCCAAAAACAAAAACAAAAAACAATCAGTTATTCGCCAGGTCCAGCATAAATGTCCAGTTACAACCTAACTCCATTGAAGTCATCAGATTAAACATTCCACCATCTTTGAAAAAATCCTCTCAATTAATTTTTACACCAATTAAATCAAAATTAAATTTTCAGCTACAAGAGTCTTTGCATATTGTTAATGAAGAGAAATACATCTATACTTTAATACAAAACCTATATAATTCTGTTGTTCAGGTCAGAAAAAATTCTAAGTTGGGGACTCTACAAACTTATGAGGAAAATTCAAAGGTCATTCATACTGAGCAGGAACTCTTTCAGATTAATAACTTAAGCTTAAAGGAGATTTTACACCTCAGAAAAGAGGATCTTAAAGAAACTGATTTTTATTTAGAACACCTAAACACAAAAGATAAAACAGAGATGCTTCAAATGTTAATGGATAACTATGCTGTCTTTTCCAAAACATACAAGACTCTTGGCCCCACAGATGCAGTTGTACCTGAATTTAAACTATTACATAATTTTCCGATTCAAACAAAATCCTATCCCATTCCTAAAATTGCCAAGGACTTTGCTCAAAAAGAAATTAAGGAACTTTTAGGGCCCGTTTACATGTGCAAAAATGCGGAGTAAATCCCGGGACTTACACTGCTTTCTACCCCGCTTCCCCTACTTAGGGGGAAAAATGCGGGGTAGAAAGATTCCTGGTCGAAAGGAGGGTTAATGCAGAGTCAACCCCGCTTTCCCATGATGCATTGCGAGTTTTTCCCTGTACTCCGCTTTAACCCGGGATTTTCCATTTTCACATGTAAACGGGCCTTTAGAGGCTGGCATCATTGAAAATAGTTCGAGTTGTTATAATTTTCCCATTATTTTTGTAAGAAAGCGCCCAACTCCCAACTCTGATCAATCACAACTTAAATTTAGAATGGTTGTTGACTATAGACTTTTGAATTCAGTCACCGAATCTTTTAAAATCTGTCTACCAAAAATCTCTGACATTCTGCACAATATTTCTGGAAAAAAACTTTACTGTGTTTTAGATTTAAAATCTACTTTTTTTCAAATCAGACTTAGGGAATGTGACAAGGAAAAATTGGCGTTCTGCTGTGAACTGGGGAATTTTCAACCCACAAGATTATTTTTTGGCAGCAAAAATAGCACCTCCTATTTTCACACATTAATTTCAAAATGCATAGATGATTTAAAGTTTCCCAATATACAGTTTTTTCTTGATGACATAATTGTTGCTGCCAACTCCATAACTGAACTTAAAACATTACTTCAGAAGGTTTTCAATAGATTAAAAAAATTTAACTTAACTTTGGACCCACAAAAGATTCAACTCTGTAAATCAGAGATTACTTACTTAGGTTTCACATTTAATAATAAGGGTTTTTCACCGTCTGAGACTAACATTGAAAAAGTTAATAAATTTCCAGTTCCCAAAAATCTAAAACAAACTCAGACATTCTTAGGCATGGTTAACTATTTTCGACATCTCATTTTTAATTACGCAGAGATTGTAGAACCGCTTGTTAATTTAACTAGGAAAAATATTCCTTTTGTTTGTACGGCAGAATGTCAGCAGGCTTTTGAAAAGGTACAGGAAATTATTTTAACCAGGCCCACTGTTAGAAATTTTGATGAGTCTAAGGAAAACTACTTAGTCTTTGATGCATCCAAAGTCGTCATATGTGGTATATTAATGCAAAAGATAGATGGTCAATTTTTCCCCATTGAATTTTTCTCAAAAAAATTATCTCCTGCTGATTCAAGATATCCTTCCTTAAGAGGAGAGTTATTTGCTATTTACCTTTCTTGTAAACATTTTCACGAACAACTTTTTGGAAAGAAATTTTTTATTTTGACGGATGCCAAACCTCTCACTCATCACTTGAATCTAGATAAACAGCCCGAAGTAGTTGCTAGATGGCTTCTATATCTCCAAGAATTTCACTATGAGATTCGACATATACCAGGTCTAAAAAATCCTGCAGATTTTCTCTCCAGGGTACTTCAGGAGAACTTAAATGTAAATATTTTCACCAATGACTTTGACCTCAGTAATGAAACAATAAAAAAGGAACAAATTAAAGATGAGCACATTTCCAAGATAACACATGACATTAACCACAACCATGAAAAAACTAAGAAACAATATTTCATTGATTCCTATACCCAGCTACTCATGATCAAACTCAAGCCATCTAACAATTACAAAAAAGAAAAATCAAATAAAAACAGAATCTTAATTTCTAAGGCTCTAAGAAAAACATGTTTGCAGTCAGCTCATGCTCCTGGTTTTGGCATTGCAAGAACATATGAACTTTTAAACAAGAGATTTTTTTGGAAGGGCATGTTCGCTGACACTACAAACTTTTGCAACAATTGTGCAAAATGCTTAGAGAATAAATCAAAACCACGTATAACTACTTCAGAATTTGTCTCAAAATCTCACTTATCTCCTGGTGAGATGATTGCCATTGAAATAGTAGGGAAGTTACCTAGGTCCATTGATGGAAAGTTTTACATTTTAAGTATTTCCGATCACTATTCTCGTTTTGTGGAATTAATTCCCATTCCAAATTTTACTTCACACACAATTATTAAACATTTACAAGAGTATTTTTCTAGGTTTGGCATTCCGAAAGTATTATTATCTGATAATGGCACAAATTTTTGCTCCAATGATTTGATAACTTTATGAAACAGGCCAAGATAGAACACAGGAAATCCTCCATTTATCACCCACAGTCTAATGGCCTAATTGAGAGAATTCACAAGGCCCTGAAACAAAGTGTTGCTGCCATTTCTGAAAGGATCAGTGACTGGTCCACGAGTTTATTATTTTTTAAATTACACTACAACAATACCACACTTTCAGTAACTCAATACTCCCCTGCGGAGGTATTTTTTGGGCTTAGATTAAATCTCCCCATAGATGCTTTTAATGAACCTAAGTACACCTATGAGTTTAACAAATATGTGGAATGTGTCAAAAAATTATCTGAGGAAATAAAAAATAATATAGCTCAAAATGAAAATCAGTATTTCAAAATTCATAGTAAATATATCAAAGGTAGAAAAAACCAGATGTCAAATTGGGCGACAAAGTTTTTCTCGAGGAATTTGTTGAACCAGGAGTCTTCCAGAAAAAATACAGTGGTCCCTGGGAAATAACAAAATTGCTAAGAAATAATAATGTGATAATACAAAAGAAAGAGAATGACGCACTTAAAGAAAAGAAAGGACATACAGTGCGCACCGGTTATAACGGACTTGGTATATAACGTACTATCGGTTATAACGTACCTAGAAGCTACGTCCCAATTGAGCTCCTATATTTATAATGTTATTTAACTTCGGTTAAAACGTACTTAACAAAAGTACGTACTTCGGCTATAACGTACTTTTTATACACAAGCCAAAAATTAAATTTTGCTTTTCTTAAGCATTTTATTTCCTTGTTCTCGGACATTTCAGTACCTTCAAAAACACTCGTTGTCCGTTTTCAGATTCTCTAGAGAGATGAATTGTGTATGAATGAAGGGAGCGATCTTTTTAGCCTGCTAGGTACGGCTAAGAACAAGTATGTTTTTTATTGGTCATTCATCCATGTCAATGCCTTCTGAAAAGCCCTATCTCTAATGATCATGATGATAGTGAAGAAGAAACAGAGGAGCCTATACCCAGCGTACCCGACGCATTCAATGTTCTAAAAACATTATCACGATCTTTCGAATGCCGCAGTGATAATGCAGAGACGCTACAAAAGTACTTTGGATATCCAAAACGGGATTTTTAAAGTAGCCTCTGCCCATTTAAAACAAAAGAAAATGACAGATTATTTATCTCAATAAATATTGAAAGCAATAAAGAATTTTCTGTTTGATTTAAATTTTATAAAATCAGACCTGTTTAAAACACAAATTACAATGAAATGATGAGCCCACTTTCATTTTTTTTTTTTTTTTTTGTAATATTGAATCTTACCGGCAGTACTGCTTATAACGTACTTCGTACTACTTTTTAGGTCCCGTGAGAGTACGTTATAGCCGGTGTCTACTGTATAAGCAAAATTTTTATTCAAGAACCTTTAAACTCTAGCATTCTCAATGAAGAAAATTCAGTCTAAACATGCAGATCAGCCCTTTTGAAACTCAGAACTAATTTAAACAATTTTTTTTTTTTGTGAGTCTCTTGCTTTCTGTGCTCTTTACCAGAGTGTCTTGGGGTGACAGTGCTCTGAAACTGTACATAAGTCAGTGTTTGCTGCAATCTTGGCTATGCATGGCTGGTCCTATAGCTAGGGTTCTTCGAGACAGTCTGATGAAAGCATAAGAATCTATTTAAATTTCAAATGGCCATTTCTGTAAACAATGTCAAAAAAAAAAAGACAGTAAATTCTAGTTCTGAGTACTCGTGGACTGAATTTCCAATTTGACATCTTTGTAAATTTCAAGTTTTTTCATTTAATGTAAAAATAATTTTTTTTTTTGGTAAAAAATGCAAACGCATGAAAATAAAAGAAAGAATTTAAATGTTTAATAGAAACAATGTGTGCAGTAGATATGATTGCAAGGAGTCCTCACATTCTGTAACGAGAAATTAATACTTCCAAACAATTGTGTATGTGTATATATATATTCGAATATTTTATTTTGAGCTCATGAACATGTATGTACTTTTTCTTCTTTCATTCATCTTGGTATCATATATGTATGTAAATATTTCAGTGTAAATTGGTACTTTGCTTCAATTTTTATTATGTCAACGTAAACGCACATGTGTGTATTTGTGAAGGTAAACTGAAATTCTTTTTTTCTCCATTGGGGGGAAGGATGTTACACTGTGGTGTAACATAGATCCATACTGTCTCACGATTTCCAAAAACATCAACACAGTTCTGACAATGTTTGTAAACAACGGTGTACAGTTGCCACACAAGTCAAGATAAATTCAGGCGAGGCGTTCCTCTCCCCTCCTCTCAGAGCAAGCAGATACGTCATAGAGCGGAAACAGTTTTTCTACCCGGTTTTCTTCATGCGGAAGAATTAACTCGAGGTGAAAGTAGATTTATTCCTTTCGACTAGCAGTGGCAACGGCTTTAAAAAAAAACCGTTGAAACGACGCTATCTTGCAGTTCGAGAAAAAAAGTTTGGAGTGAAGACGAGCGCTCGGGGTCCCTTCAGTCTGTGCTTTTTTCACGGAAACGCCATTTGTGCAGGTTGTTGAGGCCCCAGGTAATTTTCTTTTGGATTCTTAAATTCGACCAGTGATCTATTGAAGGTTTTCGAAGGAAAGAATCTAATATGTCATATCATTAATAGCGATACCAGCTCATCACCTGTCTCCACTAACTATTTTTACATTTTTGATTGAACGTGCCGTCAGCTTCCTTCTTGTTGCATCCTTTTTCTACCATTGTGATGCCAAATAATTTGTCAGTAGCGTGATTAATATTTGAAGAACGCGAAATAATTAGCCAAGATTGTGATTGCAAATGCAGGAATCGTCGTGTGCTCCGTGGGAGTATTTCAAGCAGTGTCATCTAATAGCGCCATTTTCTTTACCAGAATCTGCTCTGGAACTAATTAAATCTCATATTACTGATTTTCTACAACACGATAAAAATCATCGTCATTAAACAAAGGCAAATTCCTATGAGTGTTGAAATTGAAGAACTTTTGTGATTCTCTGTGATGTGCGTGGACTTGAATTCTTTCGTGCTATGTTAAAATTGTCTACAACACGATAAAAATCATCATCATTAAATAAAGAGATATTCCTATGCGTAGTGAAATTGAAGAACTTTCGTGATTCTTTGTGATGTGCGTGAAATCTTTCGTGCTATGTTAAAACTGATTGTGTGAGCAACATTCTCCAGCAGACTACTACAAATTTTTGTTATGTTTTTCGTCAACAAACAAGGAGATCAAATGTGATAAATATGCACGAAGTCTGAATTCAGCTATTTAAAGAAATTTTTATATTTTTACATAGCAGTAAAATATAAAAACATTCATATTTTGTGTGAGTAAATTGAAGGTCAGATAATTATACTTTCTGATAATTAAAGTTCCTTTTAATTGAAATGATAGTGTGGTGAAAAGTTTCCAAAAAAATTTTTTTTGATAACATGCCAACTGAAATTCTAGCTTTTGGTCACATAAAAAAAATTAAAGAAATTTTATATGTATTTTGTTTAGAAGGAGTAGAAATAAATTGATCAATGTGACAGTTTAAAGTAAAATTCCAGTTGGTATTTTATCTCAGTGTAAACTTACTGTTTAAAGTTGAAACTTTGTTTTTTTTTTTTCTTTTAAGTGTATAATTGAGGTCATAATGATTCAAAGTTGAAGCTTAGTTTTTGAAAAAGTATAATTGAGGTCTTAGTTAATGTGTTTCTGGAATATGTAATGTTGTGGTCAACTTCAGTGTTAATTTGAATTACTTTAAATTTGTGCTATAATGTTATTAATCTTAGTTCTGAGATTGCTAAGAAATATCACAACCTTTTGCTCATCTCTGTAAACATTTGTATTTAACCAAGATTAGAGAATCTCTTAGCTGTTTAGTAATATCATAGTCTCTCTCAATAAAAATCAGTGAATTGAAAATCCATGAATCCCCTTCTTTTCTCTTGGTCAGACTCCTTACCTTTTTTTTTAGCTGACTTCTGATGGCTATGCTTGTGGTTTCAGGTGAGTGACTCTCTAACAACGCGTTTGTACTTAAATAGTGAGGATTGTTATATCTCAGATTTTGGCTCTTGGTTACTTAGGCAAATTTCAAAATTTGTGTGTGGTTAGGTTAACCCATTTATGCCTAGCGTCCCTTTTTTGGGACGGCATTTTCGCTATCATTCGAAAACGTTATTTATTTTTCCGAGCCTTTATTCTTGAGTATTAAACCTCAATTCCACAAAACATTTTAATATGGCCAAGTGGGATGATGACATTTCAATTTTTATACATAATGATTTTAAATGAAATCGTCCCTTGTTCAAAAAGTTGACATCAGAAATTTATCAATTACTGCTGGTGTTAGTAAAAATCGAAGAAAGTCGCAAAAATATCCAGGCACGAATGGGTTAAGCCTGGGTGCCGCAGATTAGTTGGGGCTTTCCCACACTTATAAGTTTTTCTCCAATTTATTCCTGTCTTCAAAATAATTTGTTCTTGTTCAACCTTTAGCCTTTAGAGTGTTTAATACCTCTCAGTATTAGATTTTGAAACTCACAAAAGTCATAATTTTTAAAATCAAAATTTTAATTAATTAACCTCCACACCTCTCACATTTTAACAGCACCTTAAATAATTTTTTTTCTGAGTGTTAAAAGTGAATTATTTTGAATGCGTAAAATTCTTATTCCAGAGTAAGATTTTACAAGTAGAAATAAAACTTAAATAAGAATAAAATATTAATAAGTAGGTACTAAAAGAACAAATTATAAATAAATGAATAATTAAATAAATAAATGAGTAGGCTATTTACTTTTCTTAAAAAAATGAATTAATTATCAGTACCTATTGGTGCATTTGAAGAAAAATCTGATGTAGACAACACATGATCACATTACTTCGTAAGAAAGGAGAGTGGAAAGATAGAGCTTGCCCAGCGTGGGATTCAAACCCGCAATACTAGATATTAGTCATTCGTACTATATTTGAATTTCTACGATTTTTAACACTTTGACGAAGAAATAATCTAAATTACTAAAAGTACGCTGTCGCAAAGGAAAAAATTCCTTTGTTTGCGTAACATAATATTGTTGCAGAAATACTCTGCTCCTCCTGGGGTTCGTCGTTCTAAAGTCCAGTTGGTGTAGAAAGTTCTAGTAAAAAGTCACTTGTCAGGATGGAACACAAACTTTATTGCTTCTAGAACTTTGTCGAACAATCAGCTGTACAAAATTCACACGCACAATCAAACTGTAATGTGCTTTTAACAGTCCGCTCAGATCTGAAGCTTTCACAAATGCTGTGTTTCTCACACAAAATAAGTCACTTTCACAGGCAAAAATTCAATGAAAATATTCAAAGGATATCGTACACAATCCCTTAAGACACAGCAGTGAAGAATTTGCACACAGCCCTTTAAAAAACGGTGAATACACTATGGGATCGATAGGGCTCCTCTTCATAACTTAAGCCCGAGCTTGAGTTATTCTGTAGAAGATCCTGATTATATTTGCGCATGTGCTTATTTAATGCTGCTTCAGTGAACTTGAACCAAACCTCTGATACACTTCCAGTTGATAACATCAAAACTTATAATTTGGATATTCTTTTATGGACAAACCGTACTAAATCTTCGCTTTTTCAATGAAGAACTTCCTTATAAACAATATTTTGTGTGAAAACTTTGCTGCAGTTTGAAATTAAATGGCCTTGCTTTTTAGTTTCTATCACTAAAACACGAATATTCTTTATAGATGAACATCTTGAGAAAGCAACGTAGAGCATCCCATGGCTGAAAACGGGTTGAGGTAGGTAAATTCCAACTTTCTTCAGTGTTTGTCCTTGTGATTTGTTAATGGTCATAGAAAAAGCAAGTCTGATAGGAAATTGCCTTCTCTTCAACTGAAAGGGGAGATTTAAATCAGAAGGTGAGAGTTCAATACGGGGAATGAAAACCCTTGATCCAGCATTTTGTCCGGTGATCACTTCACAATCTAAAACGTTGCGCATTATTCGTTTGACGATGAGCCGTGTTCCGTTACAGAGTCCCGCAGATGGATTCAGATTTCTCAGAAGCATAACTATTGCACCTACTTTCAAATTCAGGCAATGAGGTGGCATTCCAGAAGGTGTTAAACTGTGGATAAAATCTAATTGGTAGGTGTCTTGTTCTTCTTCGTCGTCACAAATAACTGCGTCTGCACTGTAGTGTGCAAAAATTTGTCCTGGAAATCGTGAGAGAATTTCTTCATTAAGTTTCAAAGATTCTTCATTCTTGGGACATAAAATTGCTTTGCTTATCAAGTCTTCTAAATCTAAATCGTTCCTGAAACCATAAAACTCCTCAACCATTGTACCAGTAACGATACACGAAGATAGAATTTCAACAACATTTTTTTGCAAGCCACTATCGTTTTCAAGACAACCATCTCCCAACCGCAAAAGCCACTCGGAAAACTGTCGTTCTTTTGGAAGCAATCGCATATTTATGCTAAGTGTGCACTGTCTGAAATGTGAACACAAAAAGGAGTTTCTGAGGCAGCTCTCGATTGCAGAAGTTCGATTTCCATGCGAAATCACAGGTAAGGTTTGTCGCCAGTCTCCCCCTAAAACTACAGTTTTTCCGCCGAATGGCACATCCTGCTCAGTCAAGTCTCTCAGAAGTCTGTCAACAGCTTCCAAGACATAATGAGGGGTTATGGTACATTCATCCCATATCAAAAGCTTTGCAGTCTTCAAGAGTCTTCCTTCGGCGATATCTTGTCTCACACGACACGAAGAATTTTCCAAAACTGGGATAGGTAGCTTAAAAGTAGAGTGCACAGTTCTTCCACCAATCAACAGCACTGCAGCAATGCCTGTCCAAGCCACGGGAATAGCAGCATGGCCCACTCCACGAACAGCATGAAGAATAGTCTTGAAAAGGAATGTTTTTCCACTTCCAGCAAAAGAGTTCACACAAAATGTCTTCGGCATGTTCTGATTCACATCTTGCACTACTTCCAAAACGGAGTCATAAGCATATCTCTGCTCAGTATTCAGCATTTCTTTCAGTGCTTCGGGATGCTCATTTTCAAAATGTATGTCATACTGTGGAGCATCTAAACCAATGGCGTCGTTTAATGACGGTTGAGGAAGGCCAAGACCAGACAGTGAAACATTGTGCACTTGCAACTGCTCTTCTATAATACGGAGAGCGAGAGTAAAACTGTCCTCAAAGGAATAAAATCTATTATAATCTTCTGAGAGGGATTCTTTAAATTCGTTCCACAGAGCGATGGGTTCAGCTGGGTTGCAGAAAACGCAGATGAAACAGAAGACTGCCTGAGTTGAGATGGCATTTGGAAAGTTGATGCTTCTTCAAGAGAATTTTTCCATTCTTCATCGTCTCGCAGCAGATGTCTTGCACGACAGCCTTCCTTGAATGTCGGATACTCATTACCTTCAAATATCCTCAAATCAGCAAAACTCTTCACTCCTCTGACGTGACACAGCAGCAACCTCAGATAAAAACGTTCAACATCTTTGGGACTGATGGAGTACATCCTTGAAATGAAATAATCTCCAAGTCTAACACGTCTGTGCCAGGCATAATTTCTCCAAGTGAAGTGCTTGAGAATTTCGGTGTATAGATATTCATTAGCTTCTCGAAGTGTCGAGTTTAGCTCAAAGCGTCCCTTTCTTCTGATTCAGGAAAATAGACAGGCTGCAGGTTTTCCAAATGAACTGGTAGTCGTATGATGGAGTGTGATTTGGAATGCATTTTCTTCAAGCAGCCTCCACACTGCTTCAGGGGCAGACACATACCGAGCGTTTAAGAAGCACTTGATCTCGTCCCACATCAGAGTTCTATTTCCCGATTCTTCCAGAACAGCTGTATCGTGTCCCTTGAATGCATACTTCAACAAATACTTAACAGACTTAATGGAGCTACAAACTTCGACATTTATGTGAGCATTATACTTCTTTGATAAATAGGGGTTGTAAGAAACGACTCATCTGTTATCAATCTGAAATAAAAAGCTTTCCATTAAAAACTTTTTTAAATTTGCTCTTTCAAAAACACATTTCCTCACTAAGAACATGGAAATACAATACTCCAAACATTGCAATTAAAAAAAATTAATTCAAAGTTTTATAAAATACTGTCGATATATGCATTTAAAGAACCGAAAGTAAGAGTAATAACTATCAAGGAAATATTTTTTAAATCAAAGCATGAACATATTTTCTGAACTTGCCGCTCAGGTCCGACCTTCTGGGGGATATATATATATATATATATATATATTGAACATTACCACCAATATTTTAAAATTTCAGAGGCTTTGGGGAACAAAGAACATTTTTTGACTTTTAAAAGAGATCAAATAAAACCGGAGTTGTATTGTTAATACTCAATACAAACACATTATTTTATTTTTAGACGGGGTAGTGCTCCTCTGAATGCAAATTACCTATTGATGTACATCAATGGCATATTCTTCACTTTTCGTAATAATGTTGTCTCCAAAAAAGTATGTTGAAAATATTGGATTTTTTAAAAATTATTTTACAATCTTCTAAATACCTATAATTTTCTAAAAACCTGATTTTTAGTAAGGAAACCAAACCAATTTGGAAAGTATTTGACCACCGTTAAATGACAAAATAAAAACAAAAATATTATGACATAAAGTTATATTACCTTATCCAGATGACTTCGGATGATCCGTGCATTTTAAGGAAACAGCATAATGGAGAAATTTTATCACTATAATTAAATTTTTGTACAGTGTCTCTCAAACTAACGGAAGGTAAAATACTTGAATTCACACATAAAAATGTGAAAGAGATCTCATTTATCATCTGAAATTCACAATAAATTTCGCGATCTCTCTAATTAATCCGATTTTATAAAGCAAAAAATTCCTTTAAAATGTCTGCAAATATTATAAGAGAAATAAAACTTGATTTACTTATTCCACATTATTATTTTTTATCTGCACTCTGAATATTTTTACATTAAATACAGTTAAACATGTTTTTATAGAACGAATTCTAAACGCTGATCTTTTTCAGCTGAGAACCTGTTAATCACATCTTCTGGGTTTATGTAAATGTCTCTCTGAATGCTCATAAGAGCCAAGCCCGTCAGTCTTTCCTGTCCGGTAGAATTCCTTAAATAGTTTTTTAGACGCTTAAGTGAAGAAAATGTTCTTTCGGGAGTGCAGGTTGAAACTAGGGATGGACGCGAGACACGCGAGACGAGAAATAGAGCTGTCTCGTCTCGTCTCGCACAGAAATTGCCTGTCTCGTCTCGCGCGAGACGCGAGACGTCTCGCGAGTCTCGCAAATTTAAGGACTGCGAATTTTTACCATGTTTTTAGTAACATTAATACTAGTTATTGAAAATTAATATTAACAACAGCAATTAATTGCATATTGCCATATTAGTACATATATTAGTTACCATATTAACTCATATAGTTATTTGAAATGATAAAAATTCGGATTTAATCCGTATATATAATGTGACATGACACCGAAAATTTATTTATTTGCGTAACTGCGTAAATGTAATATTTATGGTTGATGGGAGTTTCATTTGCTTTTGAAAATATATAAAGCTTTGAATTTTGTCAGATATGTTGCAGAACTCAGGGACACATGTTGGGCAAATAAAATTTTGATCTAATTAAACGGTCCCAATGTGAATAATAATAGTGAATAATTATAGTGAGCGGAATAGTGAATAATTAAAGTGAAGCTTACTTATCCCCCCTCTCGTTTTAGTGTATGAGATATGGGTTTCATATTTAATCTTGGGAACCCGGGTTTAACCTGTTCATTTACACCAGGTACTGGCAACCTTTGGAAGGTTGCGAGCCAAAATTTAGGATGTTAGGGACGTCACGGACCGTATAAGTGGGATTTATATGGGATTTTGATTTGGTTTATATTGATTGTCTATGGCGGTGCTGCCCAACCTTTTTATCGCCGCGACCTGGTCAGCGTTTGATAATAATTTTACCGCGGACTGGTCAGGGGAGGGGGTACGCTGATTGTTTTAATTTAATTGTGCTTAAACATACCTTCAAAAATATATACAGTTTCACAAAAAATGAATGTAAAATGATTTAAGATTTTATCTCACTAGGACGCTAAATGAATGAGAACACTGAGCTTATTTCTTTGCAACGAGTCGGTTAGATCTGGAGGTAAGAAGCAATGACACCCAAAGTGTGTTGCTTATGTACAATTCATTCCTTTATTCTGTCATTTTGGTTCTTGTCAGTGCAGAAAATCCCGCTTCACACAGTTAGGTTGTTGGAAATGGCAATAGGGATTTAAAAGACTGGAATTTTAATTCATAGTCTTGAAATGTTTAATAAGCAGTAAAATAATGTAAAATAGTCATGAGATTTTTTTCTGTTACAAAATCTGTTCTGTATAAATTAGCACAAACCCAAGAAACTCGAGACCGCGCTTGAGCAACCCGGTACCATTTGATCCGCGGACAGGAGGTTGGGGACCACTGGTCTATGGAAATTTGAAATCTTCCACTTGCCGGATAAAATACCCTGGAGGGCCACATCCGGGCCGCGGGCCAGGGTTTGCCGATATGTGATTTACACTATCAAAAAGAAGAGACAACAGAAAGGACTTGTGAGCGTTAGATTTGCGCAATCACTCCAGTAGATCATTCATTTGCGTTCGCATAGCTTGGCTTATGGCGAAAGACAGTGCCGTAAAAATAGGGAGACATGGCAGGGCGAATGCCCGGGGCCCCCACATGTAGGGGCCTCAAAATCCATACAACTATTTTCTCAACCTCTTGGATTTTTTATCTTTTATAACGTTTTAGATTTGTACATTTACTATTTAAAACGGATCACCTAACACTGTTTAAGCAGAAAACAAAAAAGTTGCTTACTGTTTACAAAATAGCTAACAGCTCACCAACAGATCCGCTGTATTACGATACGTACAGCTGATTATGAAAAGTTAAATTTATATGCCAGTATTTCTAGAACCAAAGTTCTTTAACTAATGACCTTGTGTTCCCTTTATTTGTATTCTAGAAAAACATGATCTGGGCCTCAAAAAGCCACTCTGAAGAAAGCATCCCTTTTGGGGGGCCCTCTTATTTCTTAAAATTATCATATCACTTAGGTAATTTCAAGCAAATGGCAGTTTTTTCTTTTTGTTGTAATTATTACTTACAAATATTTTATGTACTTACAAATAATGTGCAGATGCATAATCAGTGGTGTACGCCGACTTTCTTTAAGAGAAGGGGGGAATGGAAGTAATCTTTTGGTTAAATAAAAGCCATAATCTATATGTTTAAAATTAAAACTGTACGGACTTTATGTTAAAAATGCATGGACAAAGGGGGAGGGACTGAATCCTCACCCCCACACCATTTGTGTACGCCACTGAGCATAGTAAATATATGGAGCTGAACCACACTTTTCTAGAGTAAGTCAATGCTCGGAAATTTCTTTTTCCTTTTAATGAGGATCTAAATTAGGAATGGCATGGCATACAAAGGTCCAAATGCCAATTAACACGCTCTACTTTTTCTCGCATATCGTAAAACTCAAAATTAACCAACTTAAATTGACACTTTGTCCTTTATTTCCCCCCCCCCTCCAAAAACCAAAGACATTAGAATATACTAGAACGAGTATATTCTAATGTCTTTGCCAAAAACCAATGGTTTGAGTCCCTCTTGCAAAATATTTTAATATTTGTTGGTCGTCTTTTTCTTTTACTTGTGTAATAATCAGAGTTCACATTGTTTTACATTCATTATACAAATGATTCGATAATTATTTGTATAAAAACCCAAATTAAAAATAAAAATAAATGTTATATTCCAGCTGGAATTCATGTAAAATCCATTAAATACTTCAGTATATGAAATTAAAAATACCTTGTTGTTACAAACCAAGTGCTCTATTAATGGCTGAAAACGCTTTTATAAGGAATAATACTACTTACATCATGAACACATAAGAGCTATATTGATGATTTATTAATGTTTCTGTGTTGTTTTGTGTTAAGATAAAGCTGCGAAAGAGCTATCTGCTTAGAAGGGGTGCAATGGGAGGAGGACCTCTAACGCGTATTCACGTTACATCTGGAGAAAACCGCTCAAAACTTCGATAGCCGCACGGCAGGATAGAACCCTGCCTTCAGAACCTTCACAGAGACCTTCACAATTCAGTCATCTTACCATGTTGTATGTTGAGTGTTATTCCCCAATGGTGAGCGGAAAAAACGCCACTTTTAATAGTGACACAGGATGTAACATGGTCGTTATATGCTAGTCGATGAGGCAAGAGCGCAGCCAGAAAATTTTGTCGAGGGGGTTGTATAAGATACAATTTTGTATTGATAAACTTAATTTCTTATTGACGACAAAAATCTGAAAGCTCTTAATAACTAATTTTGAAAGTTTCGCAGGGAGGTATATCCCGATATCCCACTCCATGGTTACGCTTCTGCAGTGACGTACGAAATGGGGGGCGGCTTTGGGGCTCGAGCCCCCTCCCCATACCTTTGGAGGATGATAGAAAATAACCATATATCGGTGTCTTTTCCAGTGTCCAGAATCCACATACTTTATTTCTTGTCTGGAAACCGATCATTAGCGAAATTCTCGATACATTAATTCCTCACCCTTGTTTTTTTCCGGGAAAAAAAAACGGTCATTCAATAGTTGTTTGTGGGTGGGAATAGCTAACGGAAGTCTTCATGTCAATTGTGAAAGCAGCAGTCATCTTGCAACTTGTCACCGCTCTGGCGCCTTATCTCGCAATCTGTTCGGAGGTGACCTATTGTTGAGGGGAAAAAAATTTTCCGGTGATAGGGCGCACCTACGTCCACGTGCTGAGATAGCTCGCCCTCCGTAGGTCCATTCTGTTCTGGAGTGAGAGGTCATCCATCGTGTCGGCAAATCCAAAAGACACCGGGCAATTATGTCCTCGGGACATCTCTCTCCCGACATTTCTGTTTTAACTGGAACTCTGTAGTGGGGACCCTCCGATATCTGATATTCTAAGTTAAAAAAAAAAAAAAAAAAAAAAAGCTTTGGCATCTCAACACAAAGCATGCTTTTCCTTTCGGCCCCAGTGCTAACCTCCTGTATTCAAAGTTTGTCTTTTTAAATGACTGGAGGAAGCGTTAAGGATAAAGAGAAATTCTGCGAGGGTTGTTCCTCATCTCATAGCGTGAAGTTTTAAAACAGGAAAAGATCTTATACATATAGTAGTATTTTACAATATTTCTTTATAAGTATAGCGCTTTTGCTCATTTTGAAAGACAATTTTTGTGTTTATTATTACTTTTTTTACTTCTTTCTTGACATGATCAGTGGCATACGCAGACTTCCTTCAAGGGGGGGAGGGGGGTTATAGACATAACTTTGTGTTAAAATGCGTAATATTTAATCTAAAAATTGAAAATTTGTGAACATTTTGTTAAAAAAATTTTGACAAGGGGGCGGTGAACCCCCAAACCCTCCCCCTCCCTTGCGTACGCCACTGGACATGATGAATACTGGGTGGCTGTTGATAAAAGTACATAGTACAGTTTTTGAAGAACCAGTGAAAAAGCAGTGGAAGGAGAAAACCGCACATCATTAAATGGGTTTATTTTTTCAAATGAATGTGAGTGTGCGTATGTGTGTGTGTGTGTGGGGTGGGGGGGGGAATAAAAAATGTAACGGCGTGGGCATCCGAAAGGGCGCAAACAGAGGTACATTCATGTATTTTGTATTTATCTCTATTGAAAGTTGACATTCCGATAATTTTTCAAGGTCAGTGGCCTGATTTTTAAGTACACAGTGTGCACAGTAGCCCCATTGCCCCTATAGCTTTTGGTGAAGTGATTTTTTTTTTGTATCACTAGGGGCCAAGGCCCCCAGACTCGCTACGCTCGCTTTTCGTATGAGGCATTCGGCCCCTAATCAGGCTTCTTCGTAAAAAAGACATAATTTCAACAGACAAAACCCGAAGATTCGATCAGATAGAATGTTACTGAGCTACGCATTGCTTGGTTCTTGCATGTTCATTGGTACATAAAAATTTAAACTTCACACTACAGTAGACCCCCTCCCCCTCATAACACGGAAGATATTTTGTTATGGGAATCCGTGTTGTACGGGTCCTGAGCTATACTACACCTGAAGTGCGGACTCCGCTTATAATCGCTGGAAAAATTTTTTGCACTCTTCAGAAACACAATGATTTTCAATGTTGCCATTCAAAAGTTATATTAATTAGGAGCTAAAGCATAATAAAATCAGAACATCTCTTTCAGCTGTATTTTTAATAATGTAAAACCTATTGGACACCCTTCGAATTTGCCACCCATTGCGATTTTTCATTATTTGGCGACTTGCGTACATGTAAAGTTAATAAAAGCTACGGAACGGATAGGATAGCTTGCCACCAATGGCGACTTTTCATTATTTGGCGATTTACACATGCTCACAACCTATAATTACTGTTCATGTAAGGCTACCGAAAAACCATTATCCATATTTTCATTTACATAATCGTTTGCAGATTGGCGTACTTAGCACCACGAATTATACCATCTCGTCGCGCTAGCAAATATCCAAAGTGCACTATAACTGCTATAATGGCGTAGTTAACGCCGCCAAATATTTTTACTGGTAGCAAACCTATCCAGCTGGACCGAACCGGCTTTAAAATAATCTGCATTTTAATTATTTTTCATTTTCAAGATATTAGTTACTCTGTTTTGGAAAAACAGATAATCGCTAATTCGAAACTCCTGTTGTCTAAGCGAACTTACTATTTGAAAATTGTCAACTTTGTGTAACACATTGAGTTACTTATTTCATATAGTTTTTATTTTGGCGTAAAATGGGCGTAATTCTAACTCATGTTTGTAAATTTCACGCGATTCTAGATACTTGGAAACGCTTTGTTGCAAAGGAATGAATGATTTTAAGCTAAATCTGGCAACCATTCGGTTTATTTTTTCAGTTTTTTATTAATATCTTCTAAAATAATTCGATTTTTGAAATTTAAATCAGCATAGCAAGTTCCTCGGAATTTTTCGAATCTGTGGGCACCTTAGTCGAAACTCAAATCCCCACGGTTTAGGAGGAGATACGCTGACAAGCTTTTGACAGCGGCGGCGACAGCGGCCTTTACTTTTTTTTAGAATAGAGAGATTTTTACACGAAAATGTGTCACACTCTGAAATTTCGCAAGCCGAAGGAAGGGAAAACATGATAATATAAACGAAAAGAGAAATAGTTTAAAAAAAATTGCTTGCATTTCTTTCCGTCCGATATTAATATATAAGAATAAAAAATGTCATTTTAATCTCTTTAAAATAGGCCAACAATAGGCATTTAACCGCCCCTAGAAAGTTGTTACCAGGGTGGGTGCCCCCCCCCCTACGCACGCCGCAACGTGCGGGAAAGTTTGAGGATAATATCGGTACAAGGATATTTCAACCAAGGATATTCAAACATATTTCAACCTACTCACACTAAGCATCAATGCGAATGCAAGTTGCTTTACTTCTAATCTCTCTCTGATATACCCGAAACCCGATTATCACAGGCGCAGGGGGGGGGGCGGTAATCCGGTGCCCCTGAAGAAAAAGGGGGCCCATATATATCCCGATTATCTAAATTATAAATTCATATGTACTGAAATAGTAATTGTGGGGAAAAAACTGAATTTCCTCTATAATATAGGTATTACCTAATTGTCTATCACTAGATCAAATTAGAGATATTTTTTGGGGGTGATAAATACGATTTGATTAAAGTACAAAAACTACAGTTAACTTGAATGCAATTTTCGAGCACAACAGCGGTCAAAACTGGGTTAAAATGCTTAAAAAAGGTAGGCTCAGTAAAGGGGCTTAATGCGTAATAAAGGGGATAGTAAGGGGGGGGGCCCAAACTTAATGCCCCGGGCCCCGTCTAAAAGTGGTCAGATTTGAACATACCGTACCGCCTTTCCTATTTACTTATTATTTTTTCTTTCAACTCTTCTCTGTTTTCTTTTTTTTCCGCCTCTTTCTTTATCCTCTCCTTTGTGTGTTTTGTATATCTCTCGTCTGTTCTAATTTTAAATGTTACGTGTTTGTGCGTATTGTAGAGTGCTGATAGTATACCAGGACCGAAAACGAAGGAGACGCAAGTTAAACGGTAGAGGCTTCAGGCAAATTGTCGCTTTTCAGATCGTATTTATGCGAGACGGAAGAAAATGCGAGAATTCTCGCGAGAAATCTCGCGCGAGACAAGACTCTGTCTCGTCTCGCGTCTCGTCCCGCAAAATATTTTCTTTCTCGTCTCGCGTCTCGTCTCGCAAAAAAATGCCTGTCTGGTCTCGCGAGACAATGCGAGAATTCTCGCGTCTCGCGTCCATCCCTAGTTAAAACTGGTAACGTAGCAAGCACTTTCAGTAAAAAATGAACATTTGGGGAAAATTCTTCTTTGCATTCAGAAGGGCACTGATCTTCCTTCAGTTTATTCCACTTTAATTTCCACAAATTTAATTCTGGCATAAGTGTGTCTTTATCTAAATAATCTGAGTACATTTCAAAGTCCTTTTCTTCAAAAACTGAATTGATACAGTTTGTAGGAAGGAGTTTGAAAGGTTGGAAATGCATGATTTGTGATTCTTGAATCGAATTTCTAACTGGCTGAGAAAATCATCGAACATGGGAATAGCAATCGCAGCTCTAAAGTATTGCTCGGGTCTTGTAGTATCAAAATTGAATCTATTTTCCTGTCTAGAAGCTATTCTAGGAATTTTAGCTGTTTCCCCAATTGAATTTAACAGTTCTTCTGCTTTTTTGAAGATATCTGAAAAAGTTTCGTCCATGTTGTCTCTCATGTGTTGAACTGTCATATGCACATTTTCAATGTGTTTCAACGCGGCAGTCAAATCGCAGTTAGGAGACTGCAAGGGATTACACAAAGGCAGTGTGTATGAAAAAAGAGTGGATGCTGATACTAAACTGATAACAAACGAGACATTTGTAATAGATTTTAAAAACTGGCTTGCCTTTGAGGACGTTTCGATATCTGGTACGCCTTCCAGTTCTTTTAAAGTTTCCAATATTGCTATGTATATTTCTTGGAATCTCAAAAGGCCATCATGGTTTTCTACAAATCTTGTTTCACACATGGCAGTTAATGTTTGCCATTTAGTATTCGGATAATGGGCTTTTATTTTATTTTTCAATATTTCGGTACGTTTTGAAGAGAACTTGATGAAAGTTCCAATTGCTTTGACTGTACCAATGCAATTCCGAACTTCTTATACGCCGCATGAATGAGCAAGGGCTAAATTTAGGGAATGAGAGCTGCAGTGAACATATATAGCAGCCGTGTGTGTTTGCCTTATTACTGCTTGAACACCTTTAAAACTACGACTCATGGCAGTTGCACCATCATATCCCTGCCCAAACAAATATTTTAAATTGATCCCAAGAAATTTTAGCGAATCTAATATTACACTTGCTAAATTTTTTCCGGTCATGTTCTTAACTTCTATAAATTGTAAGAAATCCTCTCTTACAGAAAATGAAGAACTGCAGTTTTCTATAATATAACGCACACAAAAAAATAATTGTTCCTTTCGTGAGATGTCACTAGTTTCATCAACTAAAACAGAGAAGCAGTTTGCTTTATTAACTTTCTCCACTAATTGCTCTTGTAATAATTTTCCCGCAAATTTCAATGATGTTATTTTGAATTTGCGGACTAATATACATTGCATTAAGCTTTGATTTTTCACAGTGTTCTTTTAAATTCTGATCGCCACATGAAATACGCATTCGCAACAAAGAACGGAAATTTCCATCATTTATTTCTGGCTCTTGACTTCCAATATGCAGGGGTCCAGAGTCAGAAGATCCACGAAGAGGTAGCTCTTGACGACCACATAATATGACCACATCTCTATTATTGGCACAAGTTTCCTTCTATTTTCGGAAATTTGATTTGCCCCAGCAGAGTCCAGTTGCATCCATATATCAGCAACTTTTGACCATGTTTTCAAAAAGTTTTCTGCATACAATCTATTTGTTCGGTGGTATTGGCTTTGAGAGTGATTCGAAAAGACTTCTATGGCATCCTTCCATCTGTTGAATGGTTTTGTTACCAAATATCCTAATTTTTGATGATCTCCTTTCCCAGCACACTCAGGTTTGAAAACTACACAATAGCGGCATAATGCACCTTGACCGTGTTCTTGTGTGTATGCCCCAGACAGCACAGCAAACTTGCAGCAAGCTTGATTTATCAAGTCAATAAGCTTGAAAATTTCAAGCGTGTAAGCTTAATGCAAGCTTGAATCAAGTGTTCTAGTTTGCACTTGCCCAGCTTGCATTAAGCTTGACATTTCAAGCTTAAAAAATTTTCTAAATGCACGGGCGCCCCACATACTTTATTTTTCCGCGCATTTTCCCCCTCTATGCTGAAATTTTAAGTTATTTTTAATCTGTTCCATCAAACGTCGACGGCTGGGTTCGATCCCGGGATCTTTAGGGTAGAAGGAACGCGTGCTAAACGCTCGGCCATTATTGCCTTGGGCAGCTGTGACTAAAGTTTGAAGTGACTGTTGTCACGCCAGATCGATAAGTATGGGCGATGCTGATAAGTTTCTTTTATTTTTCCATGGGATGAATCAAAATTTAAATAATGTTATGTGTGATTTATAGACTCTACTAATAGGGAAATAAGCATAATATAAACTTAAAAGCAGGACACGTTTTAAAACTTTCAATATCGCAACACTCATCGTTGAGCAATACCGCTGGCCAAAATCGAGACAAACGACTGATTTTGAAATCAATTTCGTAGTATAATTGTATTTTATTTTGAAGAATTTCCATATTTGGAAATATAGAATGGGTTTACTTACTTAACACAAATTTTGTGTTAAGTAATCTGAAATCAAAGAAACAGATAGTTAAACGTTACTTCGAAATGCTATATCACAGTTGCTAACATGTATGGAATACAAACACTTTAGTCATTTTTGTAAATATTTCTTAAAATAACAAATAATTGAAAAATTTTGCTATTTTTTAACGCTAAAAATTCTCTTTACAAATGTGGTTATTTTTCTACATATTGGTATGCTATATCGATATAGAGCATTTCGAAGAATTAAAAATAAGTTTAAATTAATTTATACAAATGTAAATTTGAATTACTTTCATTGTTCATACTTTATAATTAAAAAAATTATGTAACTTCTGATTTTTTTTATCCTTTGTAATTTTATTTTAAAATTACAAGAGTGTAAGATGTAAGATTTTTGGGCCCTAAAATCTGTAGGCCCTGGGCAGTTGCCCCGTTTGCCCTGCCGGTAATATGGCACTGGTAATAAAATAAAACACATCTTTTACGAACTTTCAGCAAATTTGAGAAACGCTAGAATATTAATATCCATTCTCTTTCACAGTTGGCGCCATCACTGCACACTGCAAGCTAAAATCCAGCTTAAGCCAAGCTTGCA
The DNA here is from genome assembly GCA_038373885.1 of Cheiracanthium punctorium. NCBI lineage: Eukaryota > Metazoa > Arthropoda > Arachnida > Araneae > Cheiracanthiidae > Cheiracanthium > Cheiracanthium punctorium. Next base: position 19,963 of record JAWZYV010012837.1, on the reverse strand, counting down.
TTGCCAAGCCAAATGTCAAGCTTGATTTAAGCTTGTGTACTGCCTGGGCGAGCCATGGGAAACGCTTTATCCAGTTTTGCTGAAATTTTAATTTCCTGCTAGTTAAAATAGGAAATTTAAAGTCTTCATCCGGCATCCATGGAGAATCTAACAATTTAAATTTCACGCAATCATCAATTTTTTTGTTTAAATAAGAGCCTATATCAAGGGTATTCACCTCACAGATATTTTCAACTTGTTTCACAAGTGTGCATTCATCAATGGTATCCGCAGCTTCAGATGCTGTGTTAATTGCAGACACATCATTCACTGAATTTTTTGATGAGGAAGAAGCACAAATATCGGTATTCTCTTCAGAAGCAGAAGTATGATCTCCAGCTTTGTGTTTTTTCATTTTTATTTAAAACGCGAAAATAATGCATCAAAATTGAAACAGTGCCATGTAAACAATATCCTATCGGCGTAGCGAACCTCTGTGTCAGTGCAGCCTTTAAAGAATGACAAGCCCTCTGTGACAGAGCAGGGCCGGCTGGACCATATAGGAAAACTAGGCGACTGCCTAGGTCGCTGACTCGAGAGGGGCGACACTAGCCAGGCAGGGGATGGTTTTTTTTTTTTTTTTTTTTTACTCCTGCTGTCCGCAGTGTCACTCTCTTTTTATTCTAAGGAGTAGCGGACTGGTTACGTGAATAATGCAACGTAGGATCTCCCTCCCGTTCCACATGGGTCGAGACTGGAGCCTACATGTCCCAAACTCCAAAAATCACAAACTTATCACTCTGACTTTTTATTTATAGAGGTCATAAACACGATACTGTGAAACTGTTTCGTGTTTCGATCTCCGATGGAATCGAGAGATGACTCACTATTTTTTGTGGAAAGAGAAATTTTTTTAGTTACGATATTTCTTTTTTGTCTCTCTCTACGTGTAAGGGGGGGGGGGGTGAAAGAAGAAGAGAGAGAACCAATGTGGAGAAGCATTGAGAAGAATACGAGCTTTTGCTCCGATCATACTGCATTCTAATTATGGGAAATGTAAATACTGTGTAAAATTGTGTAAATAAAGCAGCCGTACATAGTGTACTTAGGCCACATTTTTGCTACCACCTTCACAAATTCCTACTACTATGATACATTAAACACTGTTTATTTAAAGAATTATTTGATGAGAATGAGAAATTCTGCTTGCAAGTGCCACGGAAATTGCATTTCCTTTTGGCCATACTCAGAAGACAGGTATGCATATAACTTACAGAAAAAAGAGTAGCATATTTAAGTGAAATTTATCACTTTGCGACCCTCAGAGAAACACAAGTAAAAAATCTGGAGTGACTCCACTCGACTTTCCGAACACTTACGATTAAGATCATTACCAAGCATTTAAATAAATTTTAATCGATGAATAATTCAAATATATATACCAAAATGAAGCTCAATCGAATGTATCGTTTAAACGCTAGCGCACTTTCAAGAATTTCTCCCCATAGGCCTTAATGGAAAAAAAATCTTTGTCGTAGCCCTGTAGAAAAACTATAAGTCTTATACACACCGAAATCAATACAGGTCTTGCGACGGTGGTTTATAACGTATATACCCAATTTGAGCTCAATCGCATGCCCCGTTCAGGAGCTATCGTGTTCACTCACACTACACACACAACACACACACACACACACACACACACCACACACACACATACACACATACATACATACATCTCGTAAAAATAGCATAAATGAATTCAGAAGCCCTCTAAACGTGTAAATACACCAAAATCTCGAATTCGAATTTTTTCATGATTACAATACTTTCCTTACATGGTACATGTTCGGAAAGTAAAAATTACATGCGGTTTGAATGAACTGAAGTGCAGTAATTGTAGTTGGCGATACAAAGGATAATTTTTTTTTCTACGTACAGTAAGTTATGTGACTGAAATTTTCGGGGGGGGGGGGGTGAACCCCCCCCCCCCCCCCTTGGCTACGGCCTTGGACTTCACAGTAGAGTGTGCTAGCCACTATACGCAGCGGGACTTGCCCTGATGCGTCAAAATGTTGAAGTAAAGATTTTTTAGTTTCGGACTGGGAACTTAGAAAAAAATATGCAGCTATTCGTTTTTGGATGTTGAGTCGCTAGAGAATTTTCTTTTTTTGTATGAGGATATCAGTTTCTTTTTTACTCAATACCGCTTTTATAGGAAATAATAATACATAAAAAGTATTTTAAATTTCAAAAGTTCCTCGACAAAAAGAAAAAAAAAAACTTCTAGTATTTAAAATGTTTTAAAACTTTTTGGGGGTAAAATATATCAATAAAAGCATAAAGTATAATAAATGCATGCGTCGTAAGTATAGTATTGGGTAAAATGAAAATCATTGGCAAAAAAGTAACTTTCCATATTTTGTCCATTTTTGGACTTATACACACATCCGTCATATCACTGGCACAGTGTGGATCATCTGGAATACGTCCATAAATGGACTTATTCTGGATGTTCTAATTCTAGTTTTGGTCTATTCAGGGACATATTCTGGATTTTCCAAATTATGTCCATAAATAGATGTTTTATGGATGTATTATGGATTAGTTGGATCAGAAATAGACATAAAATGGACAAGTGTGTTATCTGGGTAACTGGGTATTTTTTAAATTTTTTCTGGTCAAGTATTTAATGAGATCTAGCCGCGCCGTAAAAAAACACTTTTGAGAAATAATAAATATGATGATGATAGCTGAGACTAAAATAGCACATACTTCAATCTTTGGCTGAAGCATGATCGTTTATTTTTAACTAGCTGCGTGCCCGTTCTCCGCACGGTAGGGAACGAAACTTTATCTTACATGTATATTTCGAATTGATTCCAGTGATTTGGAATCTAAAAATAAGCAAAATTATTTGACTCTTGGCGTAAAGTTACTCATTAGTTATTTGTAAAGGTAGTATAAGTACTGACCTGAGACCATTGTTAATATTATGACACAAAAAACTATGTCGGTGTCATTCGCGATTAGAAAAGAAAAGCGTGACGGGTTGCAGTGAAAATTCCTAATTTTCAAAATGTCTCATTTCTACATCATACTCTTTTTTAGATTTAAGTTATGCCATTAATACCTTTGATACTACATGATGTGGAGAACCGTTTTATTTTATAGTTAGTAGTTGTGTACCCACTCTTTGTAAGGCAAGAAGAGAACATTTTCCTAAAATGTAATCATAACTACTTGTGACAAAACAGAATCTGCACGAAAAAATATAGTTCTATTACAGTCTTTTCTGTTGAAACTACCGCGGGATATATTAACGCGACGTAGAATTACTTAATGTTTAATTAGCTGTGATGTAATACGGCTGTTGAAAAATGAATAGAAGACTTAGTTTCACGAAATATTTATTAATGCGGTATATTGCGCTTTGTTCAATATTGCCTTAGAATATCTACTTACTATTACTTATACTATCTTTTACTGATACCAATACAATATATTTTCGTTTTGCAACCGTTAATGCTTAATTTAAAGAAACGGTTTAGATATTTGCCACGAATGTCGTCTTTTACTCTATGGTGATTCTTTGCAATTTACGCATTAACATAAACGATAATTATTTCACTTTATGGTTGCCACTAAATCAGCTCTCCATAAATTTTCACGCATAATTCTTGTCAGATTGGCGTATTTAGCACCAGGGCCCTATTATCACATGGGCAAATCGGGACTTTGCCCAGGGCCCCCGGCTCGAAATGGCCCCCAATTTCAAATGTTGTTCATTTTTTTGTAACAAAATTTTATGAAAAATAAAACAAATTTCATAGATGGGGGGGGGCAATTCATAAACGCACGGGTCCCCCTTTTGGTCATAATCAGGTCCGGTTTAACAGCCGCAATATATTTCCTGCGATTCGAAAACGTGTCCCGTTTAAAATCTCAATTGAAAATAACGCTGGATAATTCACTGGTGAAAAAACAGCATTCAATTCTTTTTCTGTCAACGTAAAATAAAATATAGTCTTATTTCATGCGTGGCGTATGTTTTGCTTGTGAGTCCGTTATTCTGATTGAATTCGGAAAGGGGTTTTAAACTCGTGACATCAAAATGACGCACATTTCACATGCGAAAACTCAGTTATTTTAAATTAATTTTATTTATTTTTTTCAACTGGCAATGTTATTCATTGTTACTGTCTCCAAGACAACCAAACTGCAAGATATCATACCGAAATTTTTAAGCAGCTGCTATTGAAATGAAAATCCTTCTTTACTTAAAAATTTGTAAAAAAATCTCCTAATTTATATTTTTCTCTGGTTTCTCTTAAAAGAGGGCGAAATATATGCTCCGTCATTTTACAAAATATAAAAAAGTTATGACGGATAGAATTCAAGATGCAGCAGTTTTAAAAATATTTTACGAAAGTCAGCGTCAAATTTAATTTTATTTGAAAAATTCCCCAAAATCTGCAAATTATGTTGCACAGTCCGAACAAACAGTTTTTAAAAGAAAATTTTCTCCTCTATCCGATAATGTAAATATCGTTTTCTTGCGATTGTAATTACCGCCGTTATTACGTATTAAGCGAGATAAAATCGCTAAAAATCGGACAAAACAAAAAACAAAACATTCTAAGTCGAATTTCGAAAAATCACTTCGAGGCATGTTAGGATCTGTCCTAGTGAAGCCGTATGCAAAATTCGGTAGGTCTGCGACCAACCGTCTCGGCGCATGCTCACGAATGTGCTGAAATCGAACATTTGAGTAGCTTTCTACCCTAAAAATTGCGAAAAATCTTTAAAAATTAGGGAACGGGTGGATTTCCAGAATTTTAAAGCAGCCTACGGCCTATTCTATGCCGTTTCACGTGTATGTGCAAAATTTCAAGCCGATCGGTCTGACCGTGTGGGAGGAGTTCCCGGACGAACAAACAAACAAACAAACAAACTTTCACATTTATATAATAGATTAACAAATATATTTTAAACACTTTATCGGTTTCTTTTCGTTATTTCATCGAGTCATCGGGAAACGATGATCGATTTGATGCCCCCCCGAGCGGACATTTTGTACCAGTTGCCGATGAAATTTCCCCTTTTTTGGATGACAAGCCATCATCATCATCGAATTGTTCTTGAAAGGAGTGCCTGTTCCATGACGGTTTAACTCCAGTTGTTTGATGAGTAGTTATACATCGATGGGACATGTAAGAGAAAATGCAGTATCAGAACATACATAATAGAAAAGGTAAATAGTAATATATATTAGAGCAAAACAGTATGAGAATAATGCAAAATGAAAATAAATTATATACAATATATACAAGGGACTCTAGAAGACAATGTCAAGGGGAGACAAGATCAGGACTCACAAATAGGGAAGTCGTAATTTGGAAGAAAAGGTACTGAGAATTTGTGCTATAATCCTACTCATTAGCAGGAGGACAGCTTTAGGCCGTGTCCGGTTGTCTGAATCGCGGAAGTCATAATCAGGGATTTCTGCAATTAGTTCATTTGGTAAGTTATAGACTTTGTCATAAAAGTGTTAGGCTTGTTTTTTAATAATTTCGTACATGGAGGGAATCATGAGATCTCTACATATAACCGTGTTTCTCATGTATCTATGAGCAATGCTCATAGATACATGAGAAACACGGTTGATGAACATGATGCCACGATGATGAGCATGTCTAATTTTTCGCAGTATTTTGCTGTGTTGAGTTGTGATTAAGTTTAGATTTGTTTTCGCAGCATAACCCCAAATGGGGCTAGCGTATGTACTTGCAGGGAGGACAATCATGTTGTACAGTTTTCGTTTGTTGGGAATGCTAAGTTTGCTTTGGTATAGTAACTTTGGGATAGATTTTTAGGCCGCAACCATTTTGTTACGGGCGTAGGTGGCCTGTGCCTTCCAAGTCAGTCTGGAATCCAGCATGACTCCCAAATACTTACAGGTCCTGCCCCATTCAACTCTTTGGTCATTAATATATATTGGTTTCGCAATCTTGCGGGATCTAGTGAAGTGAATGGCCTGACACTAAGAGGGATTTACTTTTAATTTCCAAGTGGCAAACCAATCTTCAAGTGTGTCAATGTCGTGCTGAATTTTGTTGACCATAGTGTCAGGGTGCGTGGATCTGGACATTATAGCCGTATCGTCTGCATATACTGTTAAAGATGTGTGAGAATCTCTTGGAATATCATTTATGTAGATGTTGAACAGTGTAGGACCAAGGAGTGATCCTTGTTGTACACCAGCCTCAATAGGAGTGTGATTGGAGTAAGTGTTGTTGATGCGGACGGAGAACTTTCGATTTCTCAGATAAGAGTTAATCAAATGAATCAACGCGTCCGGCGTGTTTATAGTGATTAGTTTGTAAATAAGTGAGTTATGGCAGACGCGGTCAAAAGCTTTGCTAATGTCCAGCATTACTGCTCCGGTGGATTCCTTGAGGTTAAAGCCCTCAGAAAGAAATTCCACTACTCTGAGGAGCTGGTGAATGGTAGCATGTTTGGGCCTAAAGCCAAATTGCTCAGGAATGATGATGTTGTTATCCCGCAAATGAGAGCTAAGTCTCCTCAGGATAATTTTTTCAGCTACTTTACTGAGACTGCTCAGAAGGCTAATGGGTCAGTAATTTTCTGGGATAGCCAGGTTACCAGACTTAGGAATGGCACAAACAATGGCCGTTTTCCAAACATCAGGAAAAACTTGGAGATCGAGAATTGTGTTTATGATTTGAGTTATAAGATCAATAATGTTATGTGGGATATTTTTAAGCATAAGATTAGTTATGTTGTATATGCCGGGGGCTTTTTTATTGTTAAGTTTGCTAATTATTTCGCTTACTTCTAAGTTAGTAGTAAGGGGTAAGGACTGAGTCGGGGGACGACTTAGAAAGTCCTCAATCTGAGTCTTGATATCTCTATCAAAATCAGGGTTAACGAGATCAGAGTGTACAGTGAATTGTTGCTTGTAAGCTTGCGCTAGAGTGTTGGCTTTGTCCTCATCCGTGTAAACAATACCTGAAGGGCTCTGGAGAGGATGGGAAATCGTATTTTTTCCTCCGAAATCTTTTAATTATTTTCCAAACATCGGACTCGTCTTGATTTAGTTCTTCTAGAAAAGACTCCCAGTGCTCTTGACGATGTATGTAGAGAGCCTCTCTAGCTAGGAATTTTTGTCGATAATAATCTTGTTTATGTAGGGGGGACTTAGTGCGTTGGTAAAGACCCCTCGCTCTGTTCCTATCCCTAATCTTTTGTTTGATATCAGCAGGGAGGAGATTGAAGTTGTTATAAGGGCACTCGTAAGAGGAAAGATTTTTGGCAGTGGTTAAGGTATCATTTAAATCTTTAATTGCAGAGTTAAGTGAGGTGGGAGAGTCAAGATGCAAGTTTTCAAACTGAGCATCCAACAAAGACTCCGTGTAAATTCTCCAATTAGTACGAGTGTACGTTTTCTTAATTGGAGGAGAGTGGAAGAGCAAGTCAACACTAATATGAATGGGAAGGTGGTCAGAGTCAAACATGTCTATTGTACGAGCTGCAGTGTTATAATGAAAGTCTTTGGTGAGGCAGGAATCAATAAACGAGGGATTACCTTGGGAGTAACGAGTGGGGGTGGTTGTTTTAATTAGCGCGATGTTTTTATCAGTGATAAACTTCAGGAGCTGACGGCCCCTACTACAGGTACGAACGCAGTTCCAAGCAGTGCTGTGAGCATTAAAATCCCCAGCCATAATGACGTGGGGGTGGGAGTTAATTAGTGTTAGTAAGTCTTGAGCGGGTAAGTGTTCGTTAGATCGGATGCAAATGGAGCTAAAGAGAAAGTTATTTTGGTTTATATTAATAATGACATTTGTGCACTCAAGCCGAGTGAAATTTATGTCCAATTGTCTGCTAATGAGGCTCTTTTTTACATAAATAGCTGTGCCGCCACGGCGTCTCTGAGAAGTTTGGGTAAGAGTATTTTGGTAAAGATTGTAGTTAGCGATGTTGTAATTTTTGTTTGGTCGGAACATTGTCTCTTGTAAGAGGACTATATCGAATGCATTTAGAGCTAGGTAGTACCTAAGTTCCATTATGCGAGGATCCATGCTGTTCGCATTCCAGCAGAAAATATTGAGATTATTTAGATTTTGACCCATGATTTTCGTTGAAGTTACAATGAATTGTGATTATCTCAAATATTTTTAATGCTTTTTCCATATTGTCATCTTCATCATTATTTAAAACTTGTCGAAGGTCTCTAAAGAAGTTTAGTATGTTTCTGAGGCTTATTGCTTCATTTAGCTCTCGCAGAGTTTGTATAATTTCGAAAAAACTAAGCGTATTAGTTTCATTGTTTTGTTTCTTATATTTTGTGTTTCTCTTTATTTTTCTAGTTTTGTTTACAGGTCGCCGTTTGGTTTTAGTGGTGGCACCACTAGTCCTGTTTTTATTCATTTGTTTACCAGTTTGGGGTTGGATTTTAATCGTTTGCTTGGAGTTGTTTGTATTATCAGGTTGAATGTTTACAGCCTTGCTAGCAGTATTTGTGTCTGGTGTTGTTTTGGTGACCGTTTGAGCCTGGTGGACTTCAGCCGGAGCTTCAGTTTCCTCAGGGTTCTGCGTCACTGAAAACAGAACAGTCAGTGTCAGACTCATCGTCCAAAAGTTTGAATCTGTTGTGATGTGCAAAATTTGACTGTTTAGGAAGAGTTTTGGGAGTATGTTTGTTTTGGGTTAGAGTATTTGTTTCCAAACTGAAGCGTAAGAAACATTGCTATTTACTTTCTTGCTGTTGAAGCTAGGTCGAGAATTTTTGTTATTTTTCGAGTTAGTCAAGTTTTGAGTTCCCCTAGCAAGAGCGGGGGCAATTGAGTTTTTCCCTCTATTATAGGGATTTTTAGGGCAGCCAGCGTAATTAGCGGGGTGGGGGCCACTGCAGTTAGCACAAGTGGCGTCTCTAGAATCCTTAGGCAGAGTGCAGCTTTTGGCTAAATGAGGGCCGGCACATCTGAGACATTTTGGGCTTAATTTGCAGGTAAGCGAGCTGTGCCCGAAGGCTTGACAATTATAACATTGTTTGAAGGGTTTGGATTTTTGAGTCTCAACTTTGACATCAATACCATTAAAATCAGTTATTTTGTATATATCCTCAAAGTGCGGAGAGTTTCTCACAGTCACAACAAAGAGGGGGAGTGGCAGATTAGTTGTTTTGTTTCGCATATATGCTACTTTGAGGGGATGAAAATTCTTTTCCTTTAAAAAGTTTTCAATTTCCTCAATGGGAGTGGAAGTGGGGATACCCTTTAAAACAACCTTTTTCGGTCGCTCGATCCTGGGATCAATTGTGCTGAATTTGATGTTTTTTGTTTCAAGATACTCCTGCACCTTACGGTAGTGTGCAATGTTTTTTGTTCTGATCCTAAGTAGTTTTCCAGATAAGTCGGTTTTCGGGGCTTCGCCCAAGATATCCTTGAGTTCGCGAAGCATATCCATCCAGTTGCCGACAATTTCGGCATAAAATGTGGAGCCTCTACTATTTTCTTCGTTTTGGTTCCCTTGTGTACCAGATATGGAAGTGTCCATATTGGCTGAGTTTAAATCTGGGGTTTGGGCATGCGTGTGAGTGCTGGGCAGCTCAGCCGAAGTGGCAATGTCCGCAGCATGTTCAGTGATCATAGAATTTTCAGGAGTTTCAATGTTTGCTACAGAACTAGTATCATTAGCTAAGTTTTGGTCTTTGTTTACATTAAGATGTACTATTGTTACTTTGTTACATGTAGTAGAAGCTGGTGACTCTTCGTCACTAGAAATGCTGCGTTTCCTACCACTAAATTTAATTTTAGTAAATTTATAAGTGCCGTTTTTAAGTTGTTTAAATCTAATACTGTACTGATTGGCAATACATGCAAGTTTCTGTGGAAAAGTTGCATCATGTTGCATCATTGCAAACAGATTAGACTTACAGAGAGCCTCTATGTTAGGTGTCAAGCAAAGAAAATTAATTGTGTGGGAAAATGTACTCACCAGGCACTGCTGTTGTTTTCCCTCGGTGCGTCGGATGAGGTCCCCAGGTAGCACAAAGATATTGAGGAATGTCCACCGATATCGGGCAATATTTTGAAAGTCTCTGAATGTCATACATTGAATTTACGACATCTGCCGATATTGGCAGATATTAATTAAAAGTAATCCTTTTTAAAAACATTTAAGAGAATTTCTTCAATTATTTTATAACCTTATCATTCAGAAATAACATCCTAATGTTTGTTTTTTTTCATTTAGTCCAATTTTTTAGCGATATACTCATTTCAATGTACTATTTTAAACATTGGTGAATATCGGGGAATATCGCAGAAATGATATTCTGTTTACAACATTGGTGAATATCAGGGAATATCGCAGAAATGATATTCTGTTTACAACATTGGTGAATATCTGGGAATATCACAGAAATGATATTATGTTTACAACATTCAACTCGCGCATGCGTACTAATCGTTATTCTTGGCGTGCGGGAGGAACAGGAATTCCCAAACATCAACAACGTGGGAAGTCGGAGGCCGCCATTGAACTTATTTCAGGATACATTTCTGATCGTCATGGCAAAGGATATAGAATTATCTTCTAAAATGTAAGTACATCTTTTATGTTATTTAACTGTCATTTACATTGTTTTTTTTATATATTGATTTATGTATTGTTTGTTTATATGACGATGCAACAAATAATATGCTGCACATCAAATCAGTATTTTTTTTCTATAATTGTGTAAATATTTCGTGAAAGGTGTTTTTGTCTGCACTTTCTATGTTAGCGATATTTTGAAAGAGAACGTAAATATATTTGCCGTTGCGGCCATTATGTGAAAAATTCTTGTACATTTTTATTGTGATTGTTATAGTGCACAAAAAATACTGAGTTATTTTTGATATAGTGCACACTAAAAATATAATATCGAAGCTTTGGGGGGGGGGTGATTTCAGCTTCTTAGAAGCAAAGAAGTTTATCTTCATCGCAGTTTATATCAGAAGTTTTAATTTAGTCTCTGAACATATTTCTAATTTTTTTTTGGGGGGGGGGGCGAGTATAGAGCTTTTGAAACGTTTAAAGCTCAACTTCATGTGTTTAAAATTAATGTGAAGAAACACAAGAATTACATTCAATATTAAGTAGCTAAGAAAATTGGAGGAAATACAAATTGTTATTTTTTTTATTGTTTAGTGGTTAGTCTAGTAGTTAGTTCGCAGCGTACTTTGAGTTTCATTTTGCATGTGATATACCATCATTTCAGGGTTGGGTTTTTGACTTCAAAAACTGGTTTTCGACATGACAAGTATCAAAATCTGGTTTAAACCGTCAAAAACTAATCCATAAAAGAAAAAGAACAATATGCAAACTAATTATGCAGTATATTGCATTAAACTAAATGCCTAATTAAAATTAATTATATTAAAATATAATAATTATACTAGCACATAAGTTGTGCTCACTAAGAATAATTAGTTTAATACCATTTATATAATACAAATTTATAAATTTAATGTATACAATATTATATATAAAAATTGTATATATCAATGTATAAAAATTGTATATATCGGTATACTGGCAGTATACCTATTCGACTGTATACCGTGACGGTTCGGCCAAATACTTAAATATTCGACAACCGAATAGTAAACAAATTTAAGTATTCCCCAATTAGTAAACAAATACATATTTTTTATATCAGAAATGAAAGATATAGTATAGTACCATAGTACTAAATTGATTCAAGTTGTTACTAATATCACATGTGAATAAGCGTTAGAAACCCGTATAAAGTCCTCCTACCAAGGCACCCCCATCCTTGGCAGATAGTCCTAACGTAGCATTCCAAAATCACACACAAAAAAACAAAAACAATATCCCAATGAAATTAGTTTTAATGTAAGAGAAAACACTCAGATGTTAAATTTGAATTTTGTTGCTTTTCAGTTTTTCTTAAATCATGACACATTGCATTAACCTGTGCTATTACTAACTGATTTAAATTTGAAACAGTAATCAGGAAAAAAAAAACTCATAACATTAAGGTAATTAACTCCTAAAGTAATCAATATGCTTATTCATTAGGGATGAGAATTCATTTGTGGTGAATAGTCACTGTTATGCCATAAAAGTGTCATTTGTTTATATTTAAATTCTAGATTTTCCTATAAAAACAATTTTATGGAAATTTACCTTCCATGGCCAACCTAAAATTGGTACTTACGTATTATCCCGGTGGTCATTCCAGCCAAACTATTTTTCCGTCAAACGAGTTGCCAAACTGTTGCCCCAATCATATTCAAAACCATTAATAATTTCATATGTCCAGCATTTCTCTTGGCAAAATAAATTGCTTGTCTTGGCAGACTGCCGGGATAATACGTAAGTACCCTAAAATTTATCACTAACAGTCTGTTATCTGTTATTACTTTTTTTTTCTCTACCAAGTCTAAGCAAATTTTGGGTGCCACTCAGGGGCGTAGCCAAGGGGGGGTAGGGGGGTCATCCCGCCCCCATGAGAAATTTTACACGTATACATATATATGAGTTGTAGTAGTCGTAACCCCCCCCCCTATGAAAAGTTTCTGGCTACGCCCCTGGTGCCACTAATAATACTTAACTCAAACTAAAACCCAATCTAATTAAAAATTATGGGATCTGGGGATCAAACTTGCTAGTTAGTATTGTTTCATTAATTAATTAAAAAACTAGTATAAAACAGCATACTATACCATTTTGATATGTTTTGAAATGAGCAATGTATTTTTTAATTAATAGTTTTTCCAATATCAATGGTTTAAAATATTCATCAATTTTATTTTTTTTCTACTGTCAATTATTTTAAGAATAAAAGAGAGTAACAAAAAGTCAAATCTGATTCTTCCGCTAATTATTAATTTAAAAATGCAAAATTTCCTGATTTTGATGGGGGAAACTTACTAATTTCATTCTGATAATTTAAACCTTTAAGCAAACCATGTGGTTAAAATATTTTAGCTAATTTTATCGTGTAGCAATTACATGTCTGAAAAGCTTTCTTTTTTCTTTCTTTTGTAGCTGCTGCTGCTTTGAAGTTTAAGGAGAAGGACAAGGAGGTTTTGGCAAATATGTTTGGTCGAAGTTTAGCTGAAGCATCTGATTAGAATAAAAAAAAGATTCGTGCTTCAGATTGTTCCTTAACATTTGATATTGTGGACAATTATACTGAAAACTTATAAAGATAATTTTGTTTTTAAAAATAAAATATGAAAATCTGTTTCATGTAATTTTTTGGAAAGAAAACTTAATTTGAAGTGTGTTTATAATTAGGGATATTTAAAATATTAAAAATGTACATTACTAATTTTTTTACCAGTGTTAATCCTTTTCCAGTAAGCTGTTTAAAGCGCATTTTGTTTTGCATGAATTAAAACTTAAATTAGTTTTTAAAATTCACAATTGTGCAATTTTAAGTATTACTCAATTTTAATAGCATTTCCAATGTAATGAAAATCTTAAAATGTAGCCCAAAAAAGATTTTGATCCATTTATTTCAAATCAAAATTTATTTATTTTAATATTTTCTTCTTCTGTTGTTTACAACCAATAATATTTGCTTTTCGATCAAGTTACAGTAGAACCCTGATTATCCAAGGTGGTCAGAATCAAACATGCCTCGGATAACACTGACAATCATAATCACAATTACAGTTTTAAACATACTGCAGATCATGTCCAGACTTTGAAACGATTACAGTCAAATGTAATTCCCTATAAGAATGCTATTTTATAAATTCTACAGAAATTGTGTAATAAAATTGCATTACTTCAGAATTTTCGGAATATTTGATTTCACTAAGATCAAGATTACTACCTTTTTGCAAATTTAACAGTAACCGGTCATAATCCTTTTAGGAATTGGCCATAGTCGTAATCCTTATCAATTCTTGTAATCAATTGCAGATAGATGTGTAATCATCCGAAGTCTGATCATGAATCTTTTACATTAACCAAGGTGTCACATTGAATATCATGGAGCATTGCATAACCAAGGCTCTACTGTACTTTGAAACATTATAAAGAAATGTATTTAATCACTCGTAACTGGAATTATCATTCACCCCTCTTGTAATTTTTAATGAAATCCAAAGGCTTAAGAGATTAACTTTTAATACAAATATATTGAAAATGAATTCATTGTATCTAAGATGCATTAGTGCTTCATTGAAATTAATATAAATTAGGGGGGGGAGGAAATAACCTCCAATGGCAAATTACATTTTGTGGGAAACGTTTCAAGGTAAGTACAGAGTAAAAAAAAAGAAATATGAGCATATTACTGGAATTTTTTTTCTTTAATAGCTATTATTTTACTCGAAGAAAAGCTCTATTTATACTTCCTGCCCCCCCCCCTTTTCCCTTTACACATATGGCAAACATTTATTGTATACTTTGAAATTGGTAATAACTCCCACAATCTTTCTGACAAATTCTAGATAAACTGTGTTGACCAAAGAAAAGAGTATGCAGTTTGATTTAACACTGAGGTTGTTATAGCAGAGCTGTATTAATTAAAAATATATTGTCTTTGTGGATTTTATGAGTAGTGGCTACTATAAAATCCAAAGTAAATTTTATATTCTATAGGTGATTATAAAATAGCTTTCTATAGTAAAAGCTTCAACTATATTTGTTCAAGCTTTTAATTGTATTCTACAATATAAATTGCTGCACAATTTCAGTATTAAAGGCCTTTACGTTCTCCAAAAGGTGAGTCAGAATCTGCGTGAAGAACGATCTTTTAGCACCATCAAATGAAAACTCATGTACAAAAATTTTTTTCCCAGTTATTTAAAAAAAAAAAAAAGAAGACATGTTTCAGCTAACCTATTAAAGCATCAGCCATCAGGTCAATATTGTATGTCTGGGCTCCTACTTGTGAGGGAAAATATTGATTGTAAAAGAAATTGGGGGGAGGGGGGACTTGACTAATTAATATTTCACATGTAGACCTTTTTTTTTTGTTTGAAATTATAACTCAAAAGAGAATTTTTTAATGCTTTAATACGAAATGAAAAATTTTCTGTAGTAACTACAGAAAATTTTTCATTTCATTTTAAAGCATTAAAAAATTCTCTTTTGAGTTATAATTTCAAACAAAAAAAAAGGTCTACATGTGAAATATTAATTAGTCAAGTCCCCCCTCCCCCAATTTCTTTTACAATCAATATTTTCCCTGATGGGAGAAACATGAAAACAATATTCAGAAATGTTGGAAACCAATATTGCTCAATCAAAAAATAATATTTAGGAATATCAGAAAAAGATATTCCTGGATATCTGAAAACAATATTCAGAAATGCTGGAAACCAATATTGCTCAATGTCAAAAAATAATATTTACGAATATCAGAAAAAGATATTCCTGGATATCTGAAAAAAAATATTCAGAAATGTTGGAAACTGATATCTCTGAATGTCAAAAAATAATATTCAGGAATATCATTTAGGGGGGGTCCATTTAATATTGCCCAATATTGTAATTTTGATATTGGGCAATATCTCTGTGCTACCTGGGTCGTCATATACCTGAGTAGCACATAGAAAAAGGTCAAAGAATTCAACAGTATCTTGAGAGAATTTTTGTTTGAAGTGGTACGTCGAGCTAAGGCGCTCGAGAGCAGAGGCGGATCTACGGGGGGGGCTATAGGGGCTATAGCCCCCCCCCATTGAAACTGAACTTACACTAGATAGAATAGGGTTTTGACGCTTAGTTAAAAACTGCGTGTCTAAAATCGGTTATTTTGAAATTTTAATTTACTTTTTTGATTTACTACTTTGATTTTTAGACTTGACCTCAATCAATGGTTTTCAAGCCTTTCGTTCCCAGACGACAGGTTTTTTCAAAACCGGAGTCCCAAGGAATCGCCCGAAATTTAGTCTCTCTCTTGAAACATTTCAGTTTCTTTTAAGGATGATCAGTAACCAAGTTGTTCTCGCCTTTAACATACATACGTGAATTTCAAAGTATAGCTTATTGTTAGAACGGGTTATAGTAAGTGCAAAGAACACTGTTTGAGCGATGATGTCCATTCACCCCCTGTAAAGTCGTATAAAGGGGAGCTAACAATATACACTCACTTCCAGGTGTTAAGCACGGAGAGGAAAATGTTAGTTTACGTAAGCCAATCTGGATTTAAAAAGCTGTAATTTGCTGTGAAGGTAGAAGGGAATATGCAAATATGTCAAATAACAGCTAATCACGGTTCACCAACCTAACATGTGTCCGAAGACCTGTAGCCGGTCGTCGAAGGGTTACGACTCTCCCGAAAGATCAAATACTGCTGCTGTGGCCAAGCGAAATCGAAGATCGACTTCCACACGTGTAGCATCTATTGTTGCAGAGGCCATTCGTAAGGCGATAGCTGCCACTACTGTTCGTCGAAGGCTGCACATGAATGGTATGTACACCCGGGTACCACCAGTTTGGTTTCTTTTTTCCGTCCAGTTTAGAGTGGCGTGATTAAAACTGTGCCGCCAGCGTGTGAATTGGAATGTGTCTGATTGGGGCAACATTATGTTCACAGATGAGTCCAGATTTGCCCTAAATCCCGATGATAAGCGTGTAAGAGTCTGGAAGGAACAAGTCATATGCAATCGCCCCGGGAACATCACCGAACATCATGCATTCCGCGGTGGAAGCATCATGGTCTGGGCAAGGATTTCATTGGGATATCGGACACTCCTGCACATTTACATGCGATGTTCTGTAACGGCTGTACCTTATCGAGGGAAGTCCTAGATCCCATTGTGAAACTGTGCGCTACAGCAGTTGGTCCTTTTGTTTTAATGGCCGATAATGCCCGTCCCCTTAGAGCTGCCATCGTTGACGACTTTCTGGAGAGTGGGGGGATTGCACGTACTCAGTGGCAGTCTTACTTGCCGGACCTTAATATAACTGAAAATCTTTGGGATGCCCTAGGCCGTGTTGTATGTAGACTTTTACACTTTCAGTCACTCTCAAAGATTTAGAAACTGCCCTACAGGAGGAATGACAAAAACTGGAGTGTGCGGTGATTGATCACCTCGTAACAAGCATTATCAGACGCTGTGCACTTTGTATGAAGGTGAGGGGATTATCAAATACCCTACCAATATCGGTTTTGTTGTTTGTTTTGCATTTTAACATCATTTTGTTAATGATTTAAATGTGACAAAATCTTATAATTTATGAAAATTCAATATATCTTTTATCTCCGTATGTAATTATTTGTTTTGTTCCATGAATAAGTATAGAACCACTTACTTCCAGCGTGCCAATAGAAACAGTACTTGTCCACTTTTTCACATTTTACCGCTCTGTGCTTAACTTTTGGAAGTGAGTATATAAACTGTTTAACATAAACAGTCTTTGCGCGCGCCTTGTACGGTGCGCATCTCGGATTCTGTACTGATGTGTACCTGATGAGGGATGCCTTGTGATAAATGTACATAGTGTGGGGATCAGGGAGAGTAGCCAAGGGCCGGCTACCAGTCGTGGTCATTTTTCGCTTATGTGACGTCACGGTCGTCAACCAGTTTCGGTCATCCTCACCATATCTGATGCCAATCCAAGAAAACATAAATAAATAATGGCAACACTTCTCTAATAACCGGAATAACCCACCTCGCTAGCAGGGTCATTCTGATTGCGCTCTGATCATGCTGACCAGACAACCGATACATGACCGAGAAACGTTTTAAAACGTTATTTTTAGAGCTTCGCCCAACGCCCCGCCTTTTCGAACGCTCTGGTCATGCACCGGTGTAACCAGTGCACAACCGGTGAATTATCGAACGCGCCCATAGACATCAAGTGACTAGGAATCCCAAGTGGCTATGTCCTGTACCATTGTAAAATGTTCTTTTGTTCCGCCGCGCCGTTTGGATTTTCAGGGGTATGTTGTGTTGTGTGTGTTAAGGCAAAAGTGCACGCGGGGTATCTGCCTAGGATGGGGGGTGCCTTCGTAGGAGGGCTTTCTAAGGGGTTCTAACGCGTATTCACGTTACATCTGGAGAAAATCTACCAAAACTCCAGACCTTTCAGGGGTATTATGAAAGAATACTATTAAGGCCACTGTCCACATCGAGCGGTTCCCGCTAACCTCTACCAATAGGGGGCCACTTTAATGGCCGATTCGCACTTGTAAGCAATACATTTTTCCCATCGCAGAGAAAGAGGGAGATACTCCGGTATTAAACAGACAAAAGCTAATCGGAGACCGTGAATAATATTGCGGTTTCATACCTCCCCCATCTGTTGTTCGGTGGAGGACAATCCACTGTCGCTCGGCGTAAAGCGCGTCCGAATATCCCCATTCAAATACATTGCAACGGCGGGAACCGCTCGATGTGGACAGTGGCCTTTACTATGGCTAGCTTTCCTTATCTGGTTTTCGGACATTTCCTGTTTATACAAAGTATACCCGTTGTGAGTGTTTAGGAACGGTGGAAGAATTTCTTGAAAGTACTGTAGTCTTTTCTAAGCAGGGTTCAAAATCTTAACCCATTGAAATTGCTTTCGCGGCTTGGTCGATTTGTTCTCTATTTAACTCCGTTCGTGAATTTAATTTAAATGCAAATATTATGGCCTCAAGAAAGCGGTCATTGAATGATAATATAGGTAATTATTTTATGAAAATTCCGAAAAATGATAATTTGTTTAGTGAGAATGAAACCGCAAATCATCAGGAAGAAATGATAAATGCACAGCCCCAGAACAAGCTATTTCAAGAGGAACAGCTCTCACAAAATATACATATATCACTCTCAGGCAGTTTGTAAAGGGGTGCATAATTAGAAGGAGTACAATGATATCACTATGGAAGAACGAGGTATGATTTAAATTAATTGTTTCAGACATCGTTTTTTCTATGAAGTCCTAGCAGGTTCGAGTATTTTATTTTATCGGAAATTCACACACCTTTCTCGAAATTCGATAACGTAATATACTATATGTAGGCAGAAAAATAAAATTACAGGCGACATGTAAAAAATCGTGCGAAATGTCGCCAAGCTTGGATAACTAGGGTCTCGGAGAGAAATTTTATAAGGCGGGGCGAAAATATTTTTACCCCTTTCGTAAAGCACAAAAGTTTCGAAAAAACGAGGGATGGAAGGATTTATTTTGGTAAAACTGCTCTTTAGAAAAAATATTTCTACCATCTAAATCATTTTAGAATTGTGTATTCAAAATTTAATCTAGTTAAAAAAATGATTTTAATTGCAGATCTATAAATGAAATTCGTAACACATTCTGAAAAATTCACGGAAGCACTTTAGCTGAACACGGGCCCAGGTAGGACACCCCGTCTGGCCCGCCTCTCTTAGGGCCTCTGGATAACTGTACTCAAATTATTGAATACCCAGTAAGTTAGCCCCCCTCCCTTTACCCAATTCTAGATCCGCCACTGCTCGAGAGTAGGGGTGAGCACAGTAGTTTCCATTGTGAATCACAGGAAGCACTTAAGTCACAAATAACAGATGAGGCAATGAAGCGCTATACAGCAGTCCTCGTAGAAACACACACAGGTGTAGATGAGGCTATGAAACTAATCAGCAGTTCTTAAGAAGGCTGACGATGGGCAGTCCTTCGGAAAAGTACACACATAACAGAATAATCTAAGATGTCTGGCGGGTAATCACGCCCTAAAACTTGCACGTGCACACAGGAAAATAAATCAAGTCGCACAGTCCTAACGGCGGCCACATAGCAGTCCGGTCATAAAACAAGTTCTCAATGACAAGCCGTAATCGGCCATTGCTCCTTCGCCTCGGATTAAACTCACCCGCCTCTCATCGACCGATGGGTTATTGCTACTAGGTAACTATTAAGGCTGATGTGAAATGAAAAAAACTTATTTTTATCCATGTAACAACAAAAATTCTTAGAAATATAAAAAGCAATTTTTTATTATAATAAAACAATTATGAAAAAA
>JAWZYV010012836.1:0-145716 GCA_038373885.1 Cheiracanthium punctorium | reverse complement strand
TTTAAATGTGGCCAGGGCAAATGCTGTTTATAACTATCGCAACGTATTGTTTTCGAGGTTTTTATACCTATATAAGTTCGGTTTACACCAGAGCTTACTCTTTCAAGAAATTTGACCCAAGCGAGGATCAAGGAATGTGTTATTTTCAAACCACAAAATAAAGAACGATTCGAAAAGTTTGGTTAGGTCATTTATTGCATCAACTGTGGGGCGTTTTATCACTATACAAAGAAACAACATTCTACTTTCAAAGACTGGTATTCCATTTTCCCCCACAACGTTCCAAAAAAAGAAATTCAAGGAACATTTTTCTATTTAGAAATGCTACTGTTACTTATGATCCCATATATGAAATTGCGGACAATCGGAACATTTAGAACACAAACTGAACACATTTTCCACGTTATGAAATACTTCATTAAAATATTTCAGTGGGTTAGAAATAAAAGGGTGCCTTTTCTCTATGCATTCTGTCTGGAAAGTCCCATAATTATGCTAGTAAACAAAATTGGTTTTTTGTTATGTGTGTGACCTATAAAAGTTCTTGATTTATATTTTGCACATTAAGTTCGATTATTTCTTTCTCGCTTTTGTCATTATCCTGACCCAATTAAAAATGCGAAGGATTTGGTACCTATACACTGAAGGCCATCATCATTATTGATATCGTGATTGGATATTTGACAGTCAAAAGGAAATAGCTTTAGATAATATAGCAATAACAGAAAATTCTGTGTCAGTCGATCAACACATAAAGCGACTTTTTATGGAAATTCAACATAGAATGTGTGACAATGTTTAAAAATCAGATATAAATTAAAAAAATATTTTGCAAGATATTCAGCACACATGCAGAAATTTAAATGATGGGGGGGGAGAGAAATAGGGGAAAGTTTATGCTGAGCAATACATTGCATAACTTAAAAAAAAAAAAAAAGTTGTAAGATGATTTTATTTCTCTGTGAATATAGCTAAGTGTGTATGTAATATGTACATACGGATAACACATGTACATTTAAACAAAAAAGAAATTACTGCTAAATAACCGATAGTAAAGTTTTTGAAAATTTCCCCGAGTCTCTCTTAAAAAAGCCTATTTGAAAGCTTTGAACTTTAGAAAACTCAGTTAAAAAGAAAGTTTATGTATATTATTTCTATGTATTATTTTTAAAATATGAGTTAATTATTATAATTTACATTAAAATATTATAAATAAAAACTCGACTGTTTGAGCCTCATCAGGGAGAGACCCCCTGAACCCCCCTAAATTTTTAGTTTCATTATTGCTATATTAAAACGATATTAATCGACTGTTATTTTATCTCTCATCTGTCGTGTATTTCGCCTGGTAACCCTATCTTGAAATTTTTATGAGTGTAACCTTTATAGAAAAGTACATGAGATGCATATTTTACAGCTTACGAAATGGTGTAACAATAGATTAAAGCTGTTGTGAACTAACAGTATTTAAATATATGTAAAATTATGTCGTATTTTTATGTCGCTTTTTGGGACACATTTTTGGGACAATTTTCAATAAAGGGGGTGAGAGATAAAATGATAATAGTCATTAAAAAAAAAAAGTGTTAACGTTATAGACTTTTTGGAATTATCTTTTGAAAAATAAAGTTTAATGAAATACATCTTATCTTTTAGAAGTTATTGTTTAAAGTTTAAAAATTATCTTTCACATTAAGGTATTAATTTTTCAGCCCTTAGCAACTTATACATATTCGATGAGAAAAAAAAAAAAATATTTTGATGCATTTTAATGACATACCGAAATCGAACATTCCCAATGAAGCGCAACCATTTTGACATCGATATAGAAAAACAACTGGATATATTACCCAACGCTGAAAAAGTGCAGACGTTACCATCGCTCGAGTTGACTACCCGCAACATGTGCGTTGCAGGCAGCGCACAAGCCGCACAGCCAGCTGTGTCAAAAAAGTTCTTTAGCTGTGTGGCGATTCGATCGACCGCCGTGATTCTGGTAGTTATATCGGGCGATGAAAACGGTTGCACTTTTTCAGCATTGGGTCTATTTTGGCTGGCGTGCCCTCAAAGCGAGGGCACCTCGCGTTAAAGTGTTAAAAGATATAAAAGCTAATAAAATTTGAAAACTTTGTTTTCTGTTTTAATATGTAGATGATCCCCTTTGATAAAGTTTAGTAAGCAGAGTATTAAAGAGCATTTTAAAGAAATAAAGAAGTAGTTTTTTTTTTTTTTTGTCCGTGTTATAAAATATTTCATTACAAATGCATTTGGTACTATTTATCTTTTTCGTTCAGGATAAGTGTTAATTGTGTGCTTACCTGTGTTGAAATCGTACAGATTCATTGTAAAACCTTTTTTCTTGGAGTACACGTCCCATCGAGCCATTAAACTCGAATAATCAAACCACGTCTGGAAAAGAAAAGTTATGTGAGTTCTAAGTTGTAATGAAAGTTTTCGATTTTTATTAAAAATTTTAAGCAGCACTGCCCTGAAACGAAGAACTTCCGATTGCTAAGACTTTACAGTTGTCAAAAATTAAAGACTGTCGATATCACAAAGTAGATATTTTTGGAAGAAATTATTGACACAGGATATATTTTATATCTATATGTGTATACAAATAATACCGTAAATTTCAGAATTCAATTAATAAAATGGGTTTAGAAAAATTCCAAAGTGTGTATGCGTGTGAGGGGAGTTGGAAGACCGCATTTAAGGGGGTTGCGAACGTGGCACGTGACCCGGGAGGTTCACGTGCCACAAGGGCGCCACTTGTTGGCGCAGTGGTGATGGGGAGTTGAGAAGTTTGAAGATTTTATCAACGATTTTATTTGTCATTAACGCATACAGAAAACTTTTCTAAAAAGATGGACTACAAAATGTAAAAATGGCATGTGGTCTTCCCAGTGGCCTCACACAGGATTCTGTGGGACATGTGATGCCTATTCTACAGCTTACGAAATATTGTAACAATAGATTAAAGCTGTTGGGAACTAATATGTATTTAAATATATGTAAAATAAATCTCTGCTGTTCGAGCCTCGTCAGGGGGAGACCCCCATGAAACTTCCTAATTTTTTAGTTTCATTATTGCCATATTAAAACGATATTAATTGACAATGCCACTTTATCTCTCATCTTTCGTGTATTTCGCCTGGTAACCCTATGTTGAAATTTTTATGAGTGTAACCTATTTATAGAAAAATACATGTGATGCAAATTCTACAGCTTACGAAATAGTGTAACAATCGATTAAAGCTGTTGAGAACTAATAGTATTTAAATATATGTAAAATTATGCGCATTTTTGAGGCACATTTTTCGGACAATTTACAATAAAGGGGGTGAGAGATAAAATGACATAGTCGTTAATACATGTGATGCATATTCTACAGCTTACGAAATATTGTAACAATAGATTAAAGCTGTTGGGAACTAATAGTATTTAAATATATGTAAAATTATGTCGCATTTTTATGTCGCTTTTTAGGGACATATTTTTTTGGACAATTTTCAATAAAGGGGGTGAGAGATAAAATGACATAGTCACTAATAAAGTCTTCTAGCATACTAAAATGTCAAGAACTACGTGAGGATTTTAAGATGCAAAGTTGATAGCTCTTTTTTGGGGGGGGTGGGGGTCCCCTTGGAACCTCCCTTGTGCGCGCCACTGAAAAAATCTACTTAGTTTCTAAAAACATACCTTTAGAACATCATAAAATAAAATAAAAATACTTCAAACACAAATATACGTCTTACCCGCTGGAACTGTATTTCGACATCTTGGTGTTTTTCTACTTCAATCAGGTCGACCACCTCCGCTGAATACTGGAAAACTTTTGGAATTTCCGGCATGTCGTCGTCTTCGACTGGGTCTTTGAATTCGCATCCTAGTCCAGTAGGCGGCTGTTCATGTAAAAAGAAAAAAGAAAAAGATAAATAATCCTGAACGCGTATCTATTATACAAAGTGACCCAAAAAGGTGGTAACAGGCTTTAATTCTTCATCTGTCAGAGAAAAGTGGGCAATACAAATTGGAAAAAAAATAAATAAAAAGATGAGGTAGGGAAACGAATTATGTCAAGAAAAAAAGTCTTTTCGTAATTTTTTTAAAAAAATTACACATTTTAACCCTTTGAGGCGCAACCCTTTCTTAATGCTGAAAAAAGGGCAGCTGTTGCCATCGCTCGACATAACTACCAGCAAGATGGCGGACGATCGAAACGTTCATCGCGTGCCACAGATCTAGAGACCCTTTTTTGACGTGCTAAAAAGTAAAGGATTCTCGGGGAGCTCTGTCACCCGCAACTATTTTTATAGAAATCAAAATCTGTCGTCAAAAAAGGGTCTCTAGATCTGTGGCACGCGATGAACGTTTCGATCGTCCGCCATCTTGCTGGTAGTTAAGTCGAGCGATGGCAACGGCTGCCCTTTTTTCAGCATTGGGCAATCTATCCAGCTGCTCTCGCATTCTTCCATTTTTCAGCAGATGTCAGTGCCGTTAAAAATAATCGTGACCCTTTTTTTGCGGGAAATGACGTGCTAAAAAGTAAAGGATTCTCGTGGATCTATGTCACCCGCAACTATTTTTATAGAAATCAAATCAATTCTTCGTGACTGGCAACAGTCAAAACGTCAGAGTTTGGTGTTCGCAGAGCGGGATCACTGCTCGTTAAAGGGTTAAATTCGTATTCGAGCCCCGCACAAAAATATTCTCATTTAGTGAAGTGTGCACCGTACACTGACGAAGTAATATACTAATTTTCTAATTTTGAGAATTATCTCCTAAAAAGCATCAGAGAAATGAAGATAAATGTAGGCTGACTTAAGCCGCTTTTTAATAGCTGGCGAAGGTAGGAAAAAAATCACGTCAGATGATCGCGTTTCAGGGATCGTGCAGAAATTACGAAAGGAAACAGTTTTTTTGCACTCTACCATTATACTTTCACATTAAAATTCATGTATATAGCCCCTGATCACCTTTGATTGAAGATATCCTCTAGGCATTTTTTAATATGAAAGGCTGAAATTTTGATCATCACAGTGCATGGGGCACATTTTACTCACATTTTTTAAACATACATTGCTTACTAATCACTAATAGATAAAGAATTAAAGCGTGATACCACTGTTTTGGGCACACTGTGTAGAACACTACAGAATTTCTCTTGTCTGAGCAGCGCTATTGCGTTTAGTAATAGTTGAACTGAGCTCTCCAACCACACCTTTGATATTAAAAGAAAAAAAATGTTGGCCATAAAGTGGCTTGTACAATGTATTGATAAACAGTTTAAATTCATTACACTGATACTCTTATATTTAATGCTCTTTAGCATGTACTTTTTATCCTGAAAATGGTTCTCAAACCGTTACGCTAAGATACTTCGATTAAAAAAAAAAGTTCGATTAGATTGTGGTGTGTTAAGGCAAACCTACACGGGGGATATTGCATATGGCAGGGGGGCGGGGGTCGTGCCTTTTGCGGCTTACTTTCCAAGGGGTTCTAACGCGTATTCCCATTAATTCCATAAAGTGGCATAATTTTTAATTTCAAATGAGTATGAAGTTCAGGTTGGGTGCGAGAGGTGCTAGTGGAATAAATTGTTCAAATGCTCTTACAAAATCCTGTAAAAAGTAAAAGAAAAAGAAATTTCGAGGCTATAATATCTTAAGAGAGTTAATACCTCTGCACCTCTTCTTCCATTGTTGCCCCGTTTCACCCAGAGAGCAGAAATATGCTAGAGCACACTGAGCCCGTTTACATGTGCAAAAATGCGGAGTAAATCCCGGGACTTAACTGCTTTCTACCCCGCTTCCCCTACTTAGGGGAAAAAATGCGGGGTAGAAAGATTCCTGGTCGAAAGGAGGGTTAATGCAGAGTCAACCCCGCTTTCCCATGATGCATTGCGAGTTTTTCCCTGTACTCCGCTTTAACCCGGGATTTTCCATTTTCACATGTAAACGGGCATACTGCCTTTCAAAAATCCGTAGGAAAAGTGAGGAAAGGATGAACTAAGGGACTTAGGCACGGCGTGCAGAGGCGGGGCCATCGTGATTCTACCGGGCCTGCTTGTGCACTCCAATGAGTCATCCAAAAATGCCTACGGATGCTCAATTATTGGTTCCAGCACTTAGATACGTCATCTAACGGCCGAATCTGACCAATCAGGAAATGTCTGTAGGCCTCTTTCGAAGTGCACGAGCAGGCCCGGTAGAATCATGATGGCCTCGGTAGGCTAGATTTGTACTTTATCGCAATGCTTGGCGACTGGTTAGTAAGTGTAAATTACAAATCAAATTTACTGTGAACATACGGATTACAAAGCCTCTCGGCGTAAATAATTATCGCCAAGGTTTAGCGAATGTGGATGTATTGAAAAATTCTTCTTTTATAAAAAGTATGTTGAAAAAATCTGTAGTGACTCCACTCGACTTTCCCACCACTTACAATTAAGATCATCACCAAGCATTTAAATAAATTTTAATCGATGAATAATTCAAACATATATACCAAATTGAAGCTCAAACCAATGCGCCGTTTAAACGCTAGCGCACTTTCAAGAATTTCCTCTCATAGGCCATAATGTAAAAGAAATTTTTGTCGTAGCCCTATAGAAAAACTATTAAGTCCTATACACACCAAAATCAATACCGGTCTTGCGACGGGGTTTTATAACATATGTACCCAATTTGAGCTCAATCGAAGGCCCCGTTTAAGAGCTATCGTGTTCACACACACACATACAAACACATACATACATACATCTCGTAAATATAGTCAGTAAATATACTCATAAATGAATTCAGAAGACCTCGAAACGTGTCAAAAATCAAAAGCTCGAAGTCGAATTTTTTTCATGATTACAACACTTTCCTTACATGCTCGGAAAGTAAAAATGACGTCAGAAATTTTATTCCAGAACCTTTCACAAAACATGAATTGCATCCATGTACAGAGCAGCTATGTTCGATTTTTTCTTAAAAATATAAAGATGAAAACGTAAATTTGCGTGCTGGCTACAAATGCTCCAATGAAAACGAGTTGAATGCGCAAGAATTATGCGCATGAGATCTTGCCTCAGCTGATGGGACAAATGCCTCAAACTTGGGTTTGCCAAAGCGCTCTCTATCCCTTATATCTGCTCTGTGCTTCTACTATTGAATTTATCGGAATGTATGTGTTGGAACTTAAGAGATGAAACTTTTTGAAAGGGTAAACGAACTAAACGGGGTCTATAGCATAGTGTGCGATGGTATGAAGGGTTGGCGACCATGAACATGCGAAATTTCTGACTTACTTCGAGGTTTTTGAAGTCTCCGATATCTGGCCTGAAGTAGGCGAAGTCGTGGATTTCGTTCACCTCTACAGTTCTGTTGTCGGCTGAGTAGCTTGAAGAATTTCCAGAAACAATTACCCTGATGGGAACTGGTAAGTCCTTATACTGGTAAGGCGTGGTCCATTGAGTCGCTGCATGGAAAAAAACAATGTTGGTTAACCCTTTGAGGCGCTACCCTTTCCCAATGCTGAAAAAAGGGCCGCCGTCGCCATCGCTCGACTTAACTACCAGCAAGATAGCGGACGATCGAAACGTTCATCGCGTGCCACAGATCTAGAGACCCTTTTTTTGACGACAGCTGGCTGTGCCGGCACAGCCAGCTGCGTCAAAAAGGAGTCTCTAGATCTGTGGCAAGCGATGAACGTTTCGATCGTCCGCCATCTTCCTGGTAGTTAAGTCGAGCGATGGCAACGGCGGCCCTTTTTTCAGCATTGGGCAATCCATCCAGCTGTTCTCGTGTTCTTCCATTTTCCAGCAGATGTCAGTGCTGTTAAACATAATCGTGACCATTTTTTTACGGGAAATGACGTGCTAAAAAGTAAAGGATTCTCGGGGAGCTCTGTCACCCGCAACTATTTTTATAGAAATCAAAATCTGTCGTCAAAAAAGGGTCTCTAGATCTGTGGCGCGCGATGAACGTTTCGATCGTCCGCCATCTTGCTGGTAGTTAAGACGGGCGATGGTGACGGCTGCCCTTTTTTCAGCATTGGGAAAGGGTTGCGCCACAAAGGGTTAAGACTTAAAAAATTAAGCAAAATGTTTTTCCCTCAGTGCTGTTAATGGTGCATTTCGGAAAATGTTTTCTCCCATTGCTGTGATTTTAATACATTAAAAAAAAAAAAAAATAATTGCCAAGTACTTCGAAATTTTTAGAATGTCTCTTTGCAAGCTATACTGTACACTGAAATGAACGAAAAACTTGAATCAGTTTTCAGAAAAAATGATTAAATTTGGAAAATTGTACAGAACGTGCCTGTCTTTGAAAAAATTTGCTGTGCAATTCCATAAAAAAAAAAAAAATTGTTTTTTAAGTTTCATAAAAAGACCGGTTTTTTTTTCAGTTACTTCAGTGTGTAGTGCAGTTTATGGGAAATAATCTTGAATATTTTGCACTCCTTTGTGCAATTAGTTTATTTTGAATTGAGTATAAAGACCGCTAGGCAGATTTTGTTTTTTCAACATGCCCCCTTAAACATCTTAGTGACAAAAACAGCTACATAATTTCAATTACACTAACAAAACGCATTGCAATCCTTATGGGCTGACCACGAACTTGGATATAGGAAGATTATCGACTAGCGACAGACGGACGAAACAGCGTCAACCTCTCAATGCAAAATACTCGGCCCCCTTTTAATGCGTAGCTACATAAGCGCCTTCCACTGACACATAACGACGAATCATGATGCAATCTACTACTAATGTGCTCAATATAAATTTGATGATTACGACTGACAGCGCCATCTTACAGGCAAATTTCGTTTAGCTACGATCGTCGATGATCGTCCTATATCCAAACCCGTGGGACTGACGCATGCTTGTTTCTCTTTCACACATTCTCTTGTCTCTAACACATATTAAACAAAACCACATATTAAACAAAACTTACGTGCAAAGTAGTACGCCAGCGTGAGATCGTCTTGTGCGTTCTTTATTTTGATCTCAAATTTGTCACTGTCTATGTCTCGTGCACTCTCTATTCCTTTATAAAGCTGGGAGGGAAAAAAAAACAAGATAAATCATACCGAACATATCGATTATAAAGCACTTTCCAACAAATGCATCAACAGCCAAACCCGCTTAATGGAATAACCAATTTGGAACGAAAATTTTTGAAGTAAAACTTCTTTAGGCGCAACTAGAGAGTAACTCAGATTTTTTTTCTGACGGAAGTAAATCTCAGTAAAGGAAGTGACGTATCTTTTTCCCCCTTGCTTCTTCATTTGTGGAACAGCTCTCGGACGTTCGTTCCTGAGAACGTCGACTGTGCTCCCTGCGCGTCGGCATTAGAGCTGTAAGAAACCGCATGTATTCGTTACTGAGGTGCGGATAATCACTCAGACTCGAAGTAACGAAATGCTTCTTTACGATTGATATCGATACTGCGCGCTTTCGGATCGAGCAGCTTCGAACTTCAAATACAAGGGGAAAAATGAGTTCCGGTAATCGAGTACTAATATCTTCTGTTATTTGTTACTGGATATCGGTTCGCGGTTTGTAGGGGGAAATCAGTCTTGGTATTTGAGTAGCAGTAGCAATATGCTCCACTTTCGTTATTGACTACTAAGGGGGTTGCATTTCGCATGTACCGGATGGTCTCGTTTGGATGAGGTTTGAAAGATCCGTATGTTTTGTTTTCGCTACTGATGACGCAGTATCAGATAGAAACAGTATCTGCTGCTCTATTATGATATGGGGTTAGACATGGCGCCTGTTTTATTCAATGCGGGGATGTACGGTATATAGTATGTTATGCGTGGGTGCCAATATCAGATTTATTTTTTGGGGGGAGAAAGGGGGTGTTCTTGCAATTGTAGAGCAATATCTACAAGAATAGAAGCGCGTTAGTGCAGTAAGAGGGTGCTCTTGCTTTCTAACATTTTAGTACTAAATAATAGTGTAATCAGGATTATTTTTCAGGGTGGTCCCGAAGGATTGAGAACTTATTATTTTTTAAATGCTTGAGCTAGAATCGAAATATGAGTAATAAATAACAAGTTATTTAAATAAGCCTTAAAAAAATATTTTTATAAAGTAAACGAATTCACGCATTTTTATTATTTAAAATATTATTTGCAAAAACAAATAAATAAATAAATAAATAAAACAAAAATATTAGGCATGTAAACTTAAAACATATTTTTTTTTAAGTTATCGTTTCGTTTTAAACAAAAATTTCGAGAGGGAACCGGGATTTCTATGCCCACCCCTGGGTACGCCACTGATATTAAAATAATTCAAAAAAGTTCAGCATGTTTTTAAAATGTTGACTTCTAATAGGTAGGGGGGGTGACTTGACCCCCATCTTTCAAGAATCCGCGCTCAGAAGCAACACTAGGTACAAGATTTTCCGTTATACCTTTTAAGATTAGAATGAACAGGTTAAACCAGCGTTCAGAATTAAAAAAGGGGAAGGGAGACTATGGGGGGGGGAGCATGTTTTTGGAAGATTTCTATGGGCACTATCTGAGTTATTCGGATAATTTAACATTGTATAAAACAATACATTTGTATAAAAATATCTATTAATCAGAGAAAATAAGCTCTAAATACAACTCTTACGCTTTAAAGTAAAAAAATAATGTATAATATTTTTATTTGTTTTTAAACCAAAAAAAATGTAATTGTATGTAGTATTTTAAACATTCGTAATCGTACGTAATGCTATGTACAGTGGCGTAGCCAGGATTTTATTTCAGGAGGGGAGTATGTGTGTGTGTGTGTATCAGATTGCTTACTAAGTTTCAGTTGTAAATAAATATCACACTGTAAGCTAAGTAAAGGGTCAGATTTAGGAAAGGAGGGCTGCGCCCCCCCCCCTCCTCTAGATACGCGCTATAAAACTTGTTTCTCGCGTTCGAACTAGTAACGAAAGTAACGAGTAACGAATACTTAGTAACCGGTAGTGAGTTTAGAGTAACGAATACATGCCGGGTATTAATATTTTCGTTACTTTTACAGCACTAGTCGGCATTACTCCCTACCTGTTTTAAAGCAAGATCTTGTCTGATGACTCTGTTCAGTGGATAAGTGGACCGGCTCTTGTCAGAGCCACTGTGTGAAGTCTTTCGCTGAACAGGCGGCGATCCTGCTGACTGTCTCTCACTGTTGCTACAGGCGGCGACCCAACCCGTCACCTCCGATAAACAAGGCTTACGCACCGAATACAGAAACTGGCACTATGGTGCATTCCGTGGAGCAAGCTCCGTTGCTTTACTCACATGTTTTCAATGGCATTAATACAATATTTAATGGAATTATGAGTAAAAACTTGAGATGATTGGTTGCCACGATACATAAATATTGTTTGTCTGTACTTAAATAATATGTAATCTTTTAATATTGCTCATGTGTTTTTGAGTTATTTATAATAATCGAGCCAAATGTAAATTTTTAAACAGAATAATACTTCGAGCAAAAACAGCAGAGGAAAACAAAGGTTTAAGAACACTGCCATAGAAAAACGCAATAATAGACCCTACGTGCATTCGATACCAACCGACAGAAGAAAACACCAGTTTAGGAACACAGTTAAAGAAAAATACCCAGGTAACACACTTGTCCATTTTATGTCTATTTCTGGTCCAACTCATCCATAATACATCCATGTCTATACATAGACATCCATAAGACATCTATTTATGGACATAATCTGGAAAATCCAGAATACGTCCATGAATAGACCAAAACTAGACTTAGAATATCCAGAATATGTCCATTAATGGACGTATTTCAGATGATACACGCTATGTCAGTGTTACGACATAAAATGGATGTGTGTATAAGTCCAGAAATGGACAAAATATGGAAAAGTTACTTTTTTGTCATTGATTTTCATTTTAACCAATACTGTACTTACGACGCATGAATTTACTATACTTTATGTTTTTATTGATGTTAAATTTTACCCCAAAAAATTTTAAAAACATTTTTAATTTTATAGAGTTTTTTTTTTTTTTTTTTTTTTTTTTTTTTTTTTTTTTTTTTTTGTCGGGGCACTTTTGAAATTTAAAATACTTTTGATGTATTATTATTTCCTATAAAAGCGGTATTGTGTAAAAAGAAACTCATATCCTCATACAAAAAAAGAAAATTCTCTAGCGACTAACTATCCAAAAAGGAATAGCTGCATATTTTTTTCTAAGCTCCCAAAATCTTTAATTCAGCATTTTGACGCATCAGAGCAAGTTCCACTGCGTATAGTGGTTAGCACACTCTATTGTGAAGACTATGACCAAGGGTTCGAATCTGAAGCGGGCCAAGTACTTAAAGGTTGGTTTAAAAAAAAGTTTGGTACGAATATTTTTACAAAATTCGTTATTAAGATGTTACGATAAATTTAAATTAATCATTACATACAATTAGCTAAAAATTATTAAATGGTTTTTGTTGATGTCCAGGATTCGACCGTAAAAGGTCTATAAATAGACAAACACGTCCATTATTACGTCCATATACATGTCTATAAGACGTCATATGGGCGTCCTATAGTGCCATATTTACGTAATATGGACGAGAATTGGGCGAATCCTGGATGTTTAATGGACATGTCAGCTTGACGTCTTCTAGACGTGTTCTGGACAAGTTTGTGCTATCTGGGATATCACAACATAGACATTCTCTCGATTCAAACCCTACGGGAAAACATTTTAAGAAAACAGTGAAAGAATAATAGTTCAACACGGACACTTCCTGGATGCTAACCCGATATCCAGACGGAACAACGGTTTAAGAACACGGGTATGTAACACCACAAAGAAACATACACTGTCTGCAAAGGGATTAAGATCAAAATAAAAGAATAACAAATGGACACTCCGTGGATTCTAACCCAACCTCAAGACGGAGCAACGGTTTAACACGGGGATGGAACACCACAAAGAAACGGACCCTGGCTGCAATCATTCCCAAACAATAGATAGAACCTGCAGTTTAAAAACACGGATACAGATAAATAATTCGAAACCTACCAGCAGACGAAATCAACGCTTAAGAATACTGTGATAGAAAAACACACACAAAAAAAAAATTTACACTACCTGCATTCGAACCCAACAATCAGAGGAAAACATCAGTTAAAGAACAGAGTTAAAGTATAATACTAGACTATGGACATTCCTCCCATTCAAACCCAAACAACCGACGGAACAATGGTATAAGAAAACAGTTAAAGAATAATACTTCAACATGGACACTTCCTGGATTCTGAGTAATTATCATGAATTACCGATGATTCTTACTGGAGATTTTAATGTTAATTTTCGCTATCAAGAATCTCAGCCGTCAGTTGATTTTTAAAAAGAAAAATTGGATCTAACTATGAATACTTCTCGACTTCAATCAACAACGCGTTTCGGTACAACGATAGATGCTGTATTTTCAAGAAAGTTAGCAAATTTAGAGAGTAAAATTTATGTTTCACAGTATAGTTAACACAAACCTATAATTTCATACATAAAATATTATGATGACATTCCAGTTCCTATTTCCAATGAATAATATGAATATAACATTTATATAATCTTTGTAAAGTACATGAATAATAAATATAATTAAATATATAATATGATATTTATTTTAAGTTACAGTTTAATCATTTCAGTGATATTTATCGTAAACGTCAAAGAAGTTTTACTTCAATCGCGCTTAAAGATTACACTCACACACTTTTTTTCTAATAAGCGGGATATTCGCCAGTATCACATTGACTAATTATTGCCGTTCAGTACTTTGAAAATTTATGACAAGAAGCGGGATATTCCTTTAACCGATATTCCGCTAAGTGGGTTCGAATGCACAGTAAAATCTCGGTATAACAAGCTCACTTAAACGAATATTTCAGATTGTCGAATTAAACTATTTGCAGGGCAGGATCCCCCCTTTGCCCTGGACGCCTCCAGACACGTCTGCGGTTGTCGTCAGGACACAGTTGGAAACAGGAACCTTCACTAAAGACTATTCATGCCCAGTCAGCGCAGTTCCACGGGGATCGAGCCCGGCACTACTGTCATCAGACTACGGTGAGGCAACCGACGACGTAACGGTCGGTGCGAGCGTAAATTGCGCTCTCTCAATCGTATGTGGCGGATCATGTTGGATACATGTGTGCGGGTCGAACGGTGGATAGTTGATAGCAACGAATCCGGTGCTGTGACAGCTGCTCTGACAATCGCTCTATCCTCCCGTTCTATTGTGGCCCTCGGTCGACCGCTACCATTTTGACGCTGATATCTACCGTTGTTGACCTACTCTTGCCAGCATCGACGCAGATGTCGACCGATTCTTCGATTCGTCCAACCAGCCTCTTTCAGTCCGATCGCACGACCTCTTTCAAACTCCGACATCTCCTCCTAATCTTTCTGCGAATCTTTCGGCTAGGCATTGTTACAGCCGACTTAAGATATCGCATTCAAAATGCAATAGAAATTTTAACCATCAGGTTGATAATCGTTCTTTATATGTACCTGCTGAATGCTCAGTTCAGATGTGCTGGCGCTTACTCTATTAATTCATTGGACTTCAGATTTTAATCATGTGCATGTTCCGTCCGAAAGTCTTTGCATACGAAATTTCGTTACAATCAGGCCCGGACAGGGCCGTGGTAGCCCAGTGGTTAAGGCGTTGGACTCGTAACCGGAAGGTTGCAGGTTCGATATTGGCGTACCACTAAAGACCACCGTGTACATGCGGTGTACGTGCACGTTAAATCCGTGGTTCCGAAAGTCCTCTCGGCGGTCGCTAGCAGTTTCCGAGGGTTGCCGATATCAGAAGTCCCCCCACCTTCTGATGAGGTTCCAAATTGTGGCGGGAAATTCCGGGAAGAACGTATATGTAGCTCTAAGCGACACATTCAGTGACGCGAGCTGTCCTCTCCTGGCAAGTAAATAAATCAGGCCCGGACTGGCCAGGGTGTCCGACTGTGTGCAGACGGGTGGGCCCCCGCCCTCGACGGGCCCTCCCTGCTGAGGGCGGGCTTCCAAAGAGAAAAAAGAAAGAAAATAAAAAAAAGTGCTATACTGATAGCACTTGAATGAAGTTTGACACATAAAAAAGTTTTTGCCGCTGCAATTGCGCCCCAGAAGGCTTCAAAACACTTCATTTTAATTGAAGTTCTCAAAATTTTTTGAGTGAGGGTTCCCGAATGAACAAGGGATTAATTAATATGAATGACGCATATTAATTAATAGATCAATATTTTATTAATGAATTAATATCAATATAATATAATTAATAATAATACCATACCTCCCCCATACCCCGAAAATTAACACATCCTATTATTTATCGGTTGCACAATAACCCGGGCCCCCCCTTCTCTTGAGAAAGGCGGGCCCCTCCCTCTCAGTCCGGGTCTGGTTACAATCGGGCGGCTCCTTCTTGGGGCGTCGATTTTTTTGTTATAGGGTGTATTTCGTAAAAACGAAAATTGCGTACCTAAAGTTATGTGCAATTTATTTTTTTTCTCAGCTTCTGAACACGAGTTACCCGAAAGAAGTTGTCCGCTGAATTTTCTGCGGTGTAAAAATGATCAGCTGATGCAGTGAAACACATTAGGCGCCTGTGCGTGCAGCAATACACTGTAACTTTTAATAGCCAGCTAAGCACTTTTCCACCACTGAAATCTCAGCGGACGATTTTTTTTTTTTCATAAAAATGATAAAGTTAACTATCACTTCACCAAATTTCAGCTTTTTTTATTATTGCTTTACTTAACGGGTATTCTTTACATGTTGACGTATAATCCACCGCTATAAAGTCAGCTGACTATTTTTTTCATCTGTATACAACGTGATAAACACGTGAACAAAGTATCAAATTTTTTATTATAATTATTAAAAAAAAATATTTTACATGTTTGGGTGGCTGGGGCGGCTACATCCATCGCAAATACGGCAGCTGACGCTCACTTCGACTATATGTATAACTAAATTAACTATAGGACGAGATTTCAGGTGATTTTTTTCTATTGGCTGGCTCCTGGACTAAAAATTTCTAATCAAAGTGCATTTTACAATAAAATTGTATTTTACAGTAAAATTGTATTTTCTAGTAAGGTATGTTAATTAATCAGATGTATGTAATTTTTTGTTTTAACTTTCATGCTTAGGAGCCTTAATGATGAGGTCGTTCTGTTGCAAAACTTAATAAATCCTTCCTCTTGCAGCAAAACTCTGTAAATACAAATAATTTTTTTTTAAATAACACAAAAACTACCCCGAAATTCAGGTGAAGAAGCAGTGATGAAACTGGATGCGGAACAAAATTTTACACTAAAATGCCGATTTTCAAGAAATTAACACAAAAATCAAACTCTACATTTTATTTTTTTTTACTTCCTGTAATAAAAAAAATCCAGATTTTATTTAGGCAATCGGGTGGAAGAATTTCAAATTTTTAAAAAAATCTATTCAATCAATTATGCCATATAGAGGAAAATGATAACTGTAAGTGCTTATATAGACTTTTATTCGCATAATTTTGTTGCTGAAAATTGCATCAATCGTTGTTTGACCCCCTAGGGGTGAAATTTTTTGGATTAGAGTGTATTGGAAAATCCAAAGTATCCATTTCAGTTATGAAATCGGATCTTTGATCGGAATTTAATTCTATGTTAAAATCTCTTACTAAAACAGTCTTACAATCATCCTCCTTCAGCAATGTTTCGAATATAGCGTCTAATTTATCTTCATAAGATATTCGAGGACTAGCGTATGTAACGGCAAATCTCACTTTATCATTGAATATACGCAATAGGGTTGTAGCATGTTTACTAACACGACGTCACGTAGAGCAAGCCTATTGGTTACGTTCCAGTTTTGCTTACCAGACATCCTGTAGAACAAGTCTGCCTTGTTTTGCCAACCAGTGACGTCAGAAGCTACAGCCCTATGACCATTTGAACACCATTGATCTGGCTTGTGTAGGCACGGGTAAAGAGTTTTATTAAGTTTTCCTTTAAAGAAATCATAACTCCAGATGGCTTTCTGTTTTAGAAGCCACTGTCTATTGGTTCGACCAAAGTGAATCCTGGTATTTGAAAATCATCTGAAGGGATAGTCCATGTTTCCGTTAGCAATATCAAATCATTCTGCAGAAAATATGGATCAAACGGAAAAGTGACCACGGCGCGCCACGTAGACTAAAATCCCGGGCTTGAAAGAAATAGCACCCAAGTGCTAAAAAGAAAAGATACGGATGGCGCTTAACGAGTTTTGCAATTGGTCAATTCAAATGATGTTATTAAATGTTTGCACTCACTGCCTTGTCTTTGTTGGCGATCCCATACCAGAGAAGTGCAGAAGGCCCAATGATGAGAGGTTTTTTATTAATCCATCCTTTGTTGATCGGGTCTAAGTAATAAGGTGAAGCGTCAGCATACAACACGGTGCAATTCTCATCTGAAACAAAAAACGGGAACTTTATTAAAAAACAAACAAACAAACAAACAAAAAAGGAAGAAAATCTGAAACACTTTCAGATTTTAAATACGCACCAAAGTGCTAAATATTAAAAGCGTATCATAGTTCATGCGTCGTCCCTATTTTTCTTCCTTATTCCATTAAGTTGGAAAGTGTATCATTATTCATGACTGTGCCGTATTTTTCTTCCTTGTTTCATAAAACCCATCTTTGGAATCGAAATCTATCTTAAAATTGTCTACTAAAACTATTTTACAATCGTTGCCAAGTATATGACAACTATACTTCACCGTTTTAAATATTGTTTCGAATGTTCATCGTAATCCATGAGTGTGCCGTTTTCCTCTTTCTGGGTTGATTCCTACTTTAACGCCCCGACTCTCGCCAAGATGGCGATCATTAAACATATGGAGCTACCACGACGATTTTTTGTATTTATGTGGCAATTGTAATTTAGAATTAAAATGGCGATTTGAAACAACATGTAAGTAAAGCATTCCGTTACATTTTTATTTATTTTGGGTTGCCAATTAATGTAGTTTTAATAATTAAGTGTCTTCAAATTCCTTAACTGGTGCGTTTATCGCTCATTTGTTCACTTTAGTTTTCATCTAGTTCTTTTGGGAGCGTCGAAACTTGTGCATAACTCCTAGAGACCCATGACTGCAAAGCTCGGCAAAGTGCCGGACTTTTTAGGTTGGCAAGAGCGGGGGCATTAAAATAGGAATCAACTCTTGCTTGTACCGTAAAACACATCTTTGGAATCGAAATCTATCTTAAAATCGCCTACTGAAACTGTTTTACAATCTTCTCCAGGCATATTCCAACTATATCCCGTAGACATTTTAAATACTGTTTGGAATGGGCATCATAATCCATGAGTGTGCCGTGTTTTCCTTCCTTGGTCCATAAAGCACTTCTTCGGAATAGAAATCTATATTGAAATCGCCTACCAAAATTGTTTAACAATTTTCGCCAGGCATAGTCAAACTATACTTCACCTTTATGAATACCATTTGGAAAGTGTATCATAATCTGTCAGTGTACCGTATTTGTCTTCGCTGTTCTATAAAACACTTCTTCGGAATTAAAATCTATTTTAAAATCGCCTACTAAAACTTTTTTACAATATTCGCCAGGTGTTTTCTAAGTATACTCGAAATATATTTATAAAAAAAAACCCACACAATTCATTAAAAAAAAAACACATTTGAAAAGTGATACGACGCACTAATGTCCACACAAAAAACCTGATTGATTTTAATAGAACTCTGGTGCTAAAAATTAACTTTCAAATTACTGACCACAATGAAAAATTATTCCCAAGGTAAAATAGCAGAGTTGGCAATTTCTCGCCAAATATTAAAGGTATCGCAAAGCTGCGCTCAGTTTTGGGAACTTAAATTTTGGTGCCAAACATGGCAATAAATCACCAAAAGTGTTCAACCTTAGAGACTTGTGATAGATTTCTAAGAACGCCATTACCGGCAACCCTATAGGCAATGGCTTAAAATTAAGGATTTTTTCGATTTTCTGAAAATTATTTCATTATAACGAAATATTATAGCCATTATAAAAGAGTAGAGTTCAGCAATTTTTCGCTAAATATAAAAGATATCGGCAAACTGAATTCCGTTTTGGAAACTTTTTTTGTGGGCCAAACTTGGCGATAAGTAGCCTAAAGTGGCCATCTTTGGCGCCATTTGGCATACTACTGCTATCGCAGGTGCTGGCAAACCTTTAGACAATGGTTTAAAACATATTGTTTTTTTAATTTTTGTTTCTTGTTAGTGATTTCACCAGAGCTTGACCAAATTAATATGGGACCACTTCTAAAATATCCTATTTCGAATTAAAAAAAAAGAAGCATCGAAATCGTGACACGTTTAGCATCAGAGCTTGACCAAATTAATATGGGACCACCCCTAAAATATCCTATTTCGAATTAAAAAAAAAAGAAGCATCGAAATCGTGACACGTTTAAAAAAAAATATCGCAGAATATACATACATACAAAAATAATCGGCTGTTCGAGCCTCGACAGCTGGAGACCCCCCTGAACCCCCCTAATTTTTTAGTTTCCTTATTGCCATATTAAAACGATATTAATTGACTACGTCATTTTCTCTCTCATCTTTCGCCTGGTAACCCTATGTTGAAATTTTTATGATTGTAACCTATTTATAGAAAAATACATGCGATGCATATTCTACAGCTTACGAAATATTGTAACAATAGATTAAAGCTGTTGTGAACTAATAGTATTTGAATATATGTAAAAAATACATGTGATGCATATTCTACAGCTTACGAAACATTGTAACAATAGATTAAAGCTGTTGTGAACTAATAGTATTTAATAAATATATGTAAAATTATGTCGCATTTTTATGTCGCTTTTTTGGGACATACTTTTCGGATAATTTTCCATAAAGGGGTGAGAGATAAAATGACATAGTCATTAAAAAAAAAAAAAGATGCTACAAATATAGAAGTACTTACTATCGACGTCCATCAGTTGTCCAGTCGATTCGTCGTAATATAATGAGTGATCTTCGCCTTGAAAATAAATCGTCAACGCTCCACGTTTATCCACCGAATCATAATATTCTTTGGCGTAAGTTGCAACTAACTGCAAAAGAGAAATAATAGGGCTTAAGGAAAATCACATTAACTGTAGTCAAAAACGAAAGCATTAATTTCCGTTTTATTTGCGAAGACGCAGGCTACAATATTTCGTTTATTATGGCAAGCCTACACGAGAGGCATCTACCTAGGATGAGGGGGAGGGTGCCTTGGTTGAAGGACCTTCTAAGGCAGGGGCGTAGCCAGAGGGGGCTGCACCCCCCTTGCGTGGGTTACGCCCCCTTGGGTGGATAGCGCACCACTATCTACGATCATGGGTCAGCGTTTGACTCCCGGCGTTGATTATTAAATTGTCCGCTCTCTCATAGGGGCAACATTGGTCCAGCTGTTGAGTGCACCCACAATGAAATGGCCAACGCTTCTGGCGTCTATAGTGGACAATTTTTCCAGACAGAAAATGCTCGCCATTCGAAAAATAATAATAATGGAAGCACAGTATTAGTTCGTAAACATTTTCCTTAGCACTTTGTGTTCTTTCATGGGAAGCTTAACCCTTTCGCTTTCACTCGACCCGTCCCGTCCGAAAATACACGCTCCCAGATATCCAGCCTTACGGCTGGACCATGTTTCTTTCCCCCCGTGCTTTGCAACATCCATTTACAAGTGTCAAGTGTGGAAACCCCTTTCTCGTGTTTGCTATTGTAACCCCTTGCCCCTTTGGGTGATCAGATGTATTTACGAACAGGTGCTTTGCAAATACTACCGAGGAGGAGAGGTGTGGAAGATACCCCATTCACTCCCACTGATTCTTTCCAGTCCTGTTTCGACAGAGATACATCTACACAGGTATTTTCGTGGGGGAAAGCATACAGAAACATTTCTAGGGCGTTTCCGGGTGTTTGAGCAAGTATTCCAAATCGAAAGGGTTAAAACTGACATATCTTTAAACAGAGAATAATATAAAATTAATATAATGAGGTCAGCATGGTACTTTGCTATGGTACGTGGGAGCAGAGCAGACATAATATTTGAATATATGTAAAAAATACATGTGATTTTTACATATATTCAAATACTATGTCCTCTGCTCATACATAGCATTATATATGAGCAGACATGCAGGGTTGTCCAAATTAAACTTCCCCAACTCAGAGGCCGTGCAGGATGTTGTATGGGTCATAATGTGATGAAATTTTGAAAACAGACACTTCAGATCACGCGCTCGTGATTTATTTTAAAAAAAAATTATTAGTACAAGAAATTGCCGATAGGTGGCGCTGTAACACTTGTAATTTGCATATTGCAACAACGTGGTTTGGAGAAATAAAGCTTCTGCGCAACGTATCCAAAAGACGAGCCCTACAAATGTAGAAGACAGGCAGTTGTTTCCAGCTCGCTGATGCACAATGGCGACTTTGAAAGACAAAGCTCTGTTAGTGAAACTTTTCTACCAGAATGACGAGAACTCCTGTGCTGCGATAAGTTCATTACGTCGGCTGAAGAACTTACGCCGAGGACCAACGATACCACGCGCTTTGATGAAGACACGCGCTTTGATGAGACATGATGAAGAAGTTCGAAAGAAACGGACAGCTGGGAATTTTACCAGGTAGAGGA
Organism: Cheiracanthium punctorium; assembly: GCA_038373885.1. Classification (NCBI taxonomy): domain Eukaryota; kingdom Metazoa; phylum Arthropoda; class Arachnida; order Araneae; family Cheiracanthiidae; genus Cheiracanthium; species Cheiracanthium punctorium. The sequence continues at coordinate 124,038 of JAWZYV010012836.1, read as the reverse complement.
CGACATGTTGCGGATTCTGCACGCGTACAAGGCGTTGCTTTGGCGGTCTTGGACGCCACTAGCCAATCGCCACATGGTGTTGTCAGTGTGCCAACTTTTTCTTGTGCTATTGATATGCCCTATTCGACCACGGCAAACATATAGAACATCCGTAGAACGTCTTGTTGATCTGCAGCGCCACCTATTGGCAACTTCTAGTACTAATATTTTTTAAAAAAATAAATCACGAGCGCTTGATCTGAAGTGTCTGTTTTCAAAATTTCTTCACATTATGACCCATACAACATCCTGCACAGGCCTCTGAGTTGGGGAAGTTTAATTTGGACAACCCTGTAGGACTGGAACGGTAAAAAACATTTGATGTGGCTAAGAGTAGGCATAAAAAAAGGAATCACGGACATTGTATTCGTTAAGTTTGAATACGGGAACTTTTACAACACATCGTTTATATATACGAAACATGCTAATCTAATTGAATCTTTTCTTACCTGACCAGGGTAAGAGGTCTGTACTTCTGTAGTGTAAAATGAGGTAAAGAATTTGTCAGGAAACTTTTTATTAGGGTCAGGAGTATCTGAAAATAAAATATGCGTCATCAGTTTTATGAATTAACGTAAGAGAGGTTGCTTCCGGAATGACTCCTTTGTAACCCACTGGAAAACGCATTTCGAGATTTTTGGCCTTAGTCTTGTCACAAGCTATCACGAGATAGACATTATTTTATAATCTTGAACTCGCGTTTAACCTGTTCGCTCCTACAGTTACACATACAATTATGAAGATTCCCTACTATAACACGGGGGCCTCAGTGGAGCATTCTAAGACCCACGGTAGGCAAGCAACTCTTGGAATAGAAAAGAATCTTCACCGTTGTGTCTTTGTTACCACGGGAGCGAACAGGTGAAATCCCCCATTTGGTACACATAAAAGTTGTCCAGATTCTCTCGCTAGAAAAAAAAAAAAAGAAAAAGAAAAAAAATTCTTCTATATTCCAGAGGTGAGGGAAAATATCTCTGATGGATTTTCGAATCTCGAAATGCCCTCTTCCTGTGGGAAATAGAACAAAAATGACTGTGCAAATGTGAGACTTACCTTGTGCGAAGGTTGTGCTCAAGGCAAGCAGAATCGTCAGTGCACCACAGGATGCCAGCAGTCGTGCCGCCATGTTTGTTTTCTGTTAATCTGAAATTATAAACGATTAAAAACACTATTTTAAAAAGATAAGCTCTCTATTGAGATAAACTAACATTTTATGGAGGAAAAATTGAAATTGAAATCAGTTTTATCACAACAGTGCTATTTCGTTCACTCCAGCATTTTCTGTCTTTGTGGACATGATGTTGCATTTTTCAATTTTCAATTGAGCTGTCAGATATTGGGAGAGGAGGGGCATAAAATGTTGAACGTCGCCAATGTTTTCAATTTTCGATGATTTACTGCCAAGTTTGTCTCCAAAAGATAACTCTTCATCGCTGAATGAAACTCTTCCGTATTTGGTTAGAAACTGGCAAACCCTTCAGTTTATTACACCGGAGAAGTGCAGTTAGAATATGCTTGACGAAGATTGTAAAACCATTTTAGAAGGCGATTTCAATGTAGATTTCGATTTCAAAAAACTGTTTTATGGAGCAAGGAAGAAAAATACGGCACACTCATGAATAATGATACACATTCCAACTAAATGGGATAAGGAAGAAAAATGGGGACGACGCATGAGTTATGATCCTTTTTTAATATGCAGGACTTTAGGGCGTATTTAAAATATGAAAGTGTATCAGATATATTTTTCTTTTAATCATCAATTTTACTAGCATACACAGCACACACCAAGAGAAAAAAAAACTAGCTTGTGAAGCATAATAACGAATTTTGAAGAACTTACGGGACGGAAGTGCGATTGTACGAAGCTAAAAAAATTAATACAATCCGGCGATTCGAAATTATCTGCTCTGCAAATCTATTTATATTTTTATTTGTTCAACCTTCCCTCATGTTACCTTATCACTTGGGTTAAAAAAATCGTTAATACCTCCGTTTGTTTTCTGAGGTTGCATTATCAGTTACGTTCGTTTCAGTTAATATTTTACACTTGTTTCCATTTTTATTTTGCAGAACTATAAGTTCATTTTCGTACGTAAATGGATTTAGCTCGATAAAAGAAGTAAGGTAAATCATGCGGAACAGATCGATTATAAAGCACTTTTCAAAACCACTTACTGCTTAACAAGTAATTAACTTGTTCTCTTCCTTCGTCATGAAGGTGCAGCGACAGTTATCTTTCTGTGCCCATCGTTGCTTCCCGGCGTATAATGTTTTCAATCCAGTGTGCACCAACATATGCAAATTTCGCAGTTCTAAAGTTATGATACGGATTGATAGACAGAAAATTCTTTTTTGTATAAAACTGGCAATGTAATCAAGTATTGAACGGGTGTGTTATGGGTGTTAACACTTTAACGCGAGCTTGTCGCGCCCTGAAATTACCTAATTCCAGTGCTTTCATTGCCAGCTGAAAAAAAAAGAAGGCTAAAATCCCCAAAGCTTAAAAAGTGCGGCCGTTGCAATCGCTCAATTTAACTACCAGCAACATAGCGCTCGATCGAATCGCCACAGAGCTGTAAAACTTTATTAACACAGCTGGCTGGGCAGCCGTTGCTGCCGCTCAATTTAAATTATCTGTGGGGCTGCCCAGCTAACTGTGTGAAAGAAGTTCTCCAGATCTACGGCAGCAATTGTCGATTCGATCAGCCGCCATGTTGCTGTTAGTTAAGTCGAACGATGGCAATGGCTACGCTTTTTCAGCATGGGGCAGTGGCGCACACAAAGGGGGTGGTCCAGGGGTCCGGTCCCCCCCCCCCATCGGCTTTGATATTTTTTTCGATTGATTATTATCCTATATCAATAGTAAATAAACTAATTCCAAAAAAAGGTAGCAATAGTTTCAGTTCTAATAAATAAAAAAAGAAATTTTTTTCTCGTTTTCCTCAACTTTCAAAAACGAGCTAAAAGCGAACATAAAACACCATCTTGTTCTCAAAACTGAACAACTATTACTTTCCTTCCTATTGTACTGTGTGGTGTATTCTTAAGGAACTGGATGGGACGAATTTTGATGAATTCCATCTAATGAAAACGATCTCTTTCATCACTGATTTTTGACAATCTGGAACATCCCTAAAAGTTAGATCCCCCCCCCCGTAAAAGTTGTAACCCCCCCCTGCCAAAAATCCTGTGTGCGCCCCTGGCATGGAGCAACATATCCAGTTGTTCTTCTGCATCTGTTTGAAAAGGATTGCATTACGCCATAACTTGCCAAGGAAAAAAAAATGTCATCTGATGCCTAATTGATTCAAACCCGATGGATGATCTAGGCGATCATAATCATCAAACAGACAACCAAGAAAGTTTTCTTTTTATACACTCAGTGGGGGTATATAACTTTTTTATTGCAGCGTCTTACTTTTTTTAAAAAGCTTTATTGTCCTAGACAAAATGTACACACACTTTTGGGAGGGTCTAATTTATTAAAAAAGGCTCGTTTCACCTAAATAAACTGTACACCACACAATGAAGCAAAATGTTACTATTGCATAATGTGTTTATATTTTTTGCAGGGTGGGGGAGCTGAAGCACTCCTGGAAATAGTCTTCCCTGGATCTGTCACTGTAGACATAGATGAGAATAAAATGAAACTCTGTGTAGAATTCAGCCTCACCATGGCGTAGTGGTTATGCCACTAGAAATGGTAGACGGGCGAAGTGTGAAGGTCCCGGGTTCAGGTCCCATCGCGCGTTCGTCGACCTAACCGTTCGGAGCTTTCCGTGGTTTTCTCCGAAACTTAGCGTAAATACGGGTTAGGACTCCTTAGAAAGACCCCCACGGAGGGCACCCCACCCATAGGCCTAGAGCCCATGCGTAGCTAATCGGCCTTAATCCCACAACAACAACAACAACTGTGTAGAATTCAGGAATTACAAAAGCTCCTTCTTCTTCAAGAATAAAGTACACCAACCAACATCCACAAAAACAGGTACAGAATTGTGTGTACATTAATGCCGAAGAAGAGAGACCCTTTGTATCTCTCGAAAAGCACTTAGAGTTTCATCTCACTCTTGATTAACCCATTTATGCCTAGCGTCCCTTTTTTGGGACGCCATTATCGCTATCATTCGAAAACGTTATTTATTTTTCCTAGCCTTTATTCGCGAGTATTGAACCTCAATTCCACAAAATATTTTAATATGGCAAGTAGGATGTTGACATTTCAATTTTTATACATAACGATTTTAAATGAAATCATCCCTTGTTCAAAAAGTTGACATCAGAAATTTATCAATTACTTCTGGTGTTAGCAAAAATCGAAGAAAGTCGCAAAAATATCCAGGCACGAATGGGTTAAGAAAAGTTCATCATAGGTTATTTTTTAAATTTAAACATGGAACATGCACATAGAACCAATTTTTTGTCAAATATACAGGGTTAATCTAAACTCTTGGACAAAACTTTAAGAGGTGATAGGGTACGTAATAAGGAATCAGAATCACATAGCAATGTGGGGTCGACCACATCGTCTTCATGCAGCTGCTAATAATCACTTTGGGAAAAGTGCTGAAACAACAGTGCACTTTCCGACCATTGTTCGTCAGAAACTAATGTATTTTTCTCCGAAAACAGAAGACTAAAATTCATAGTTTAAAAATTCTATTTTATTTCATGGATGAAATTTTTGGAGACGAGCCTATTGTTTATGAAACTTGGTTAAGAAATTAGACATACACTTCAATACTTTTCACAAAGTGATTATTGCCGGTTAAGTGAAAACTGCGTTTTTTGACCTCACGTTGCTATGTAATTCTGATTCCTTATTATGTGTCCTATCACCCCTTAAAGTTTTGCCCAAGAGTTTACATTCACCCTGTAGTTGCTTTCATACAAATTATTTTTTTAATTATTATTATCAAACTCATTTAACTTTAGTTGCATGCGCATGATGCTTTCAGAGAGACGGGCCACCCCTTTTCATTTTTTATCTTAGACCCTGGACTAATCTATTTACTCCCATCTTTGCAATGATGCAAAGATGAAGATTCCCTTCTGAGGTGAAGCGTTAGCTTACTGCGGAATATTCCATAACCCATGTTTAGAAGCAACATCGAGTACAGAAGGAAAATTCAAGGCCGTACCCAGGGGGGGGGGAGGGAAACCAGGGGTCTGCTCCTCCCCGGGCTAAATTTAGAATTTTGTTAATAAAATAATAATGATGTCTTTTTGTGAAAAATTCTACCCTTTTCACCGTTTGGACACCTTCCGAAATTTTTGGACCCAACCCAATTTTTTTTTTCTAGGTACGGTCCCAGGGAAAACTACACCCTTGCATATCTGCAACCATAGGAGTGAACAGGTGAAATCAGTATTCAAAGAAAGAAGAGAAAGTTGAGAGCAAATGCATGAACCGGATGTGCTTTGAAAATAACATTAGATTTTTGCTAAGTTTTTTTTTCTAAAGGAAACGGTGTAAACGATTTTGCTCACAGAGGTGCTGTGCATGTAAGGTTGTCATAAAATAAATAAATAGTGTTGTCATGTCATGCCAGTATAATATTTATTTCCTTGGGCAAGTAAATTGGACTATTGAAAGTCACTTTATCGAGATCTATGGATCTTTTATGGCCTTCATCTCAGTTATTCCTGAGTGCAAGTTCATCTTTATTACAAAGTACAATTTACATCACGAGGGCGGACAAGTTTACATCTGGGACCAAAGCTGGGAGTTGAACCCGGGCCCAAAGGATGGTCCTTTGCAGAAGTAGAATTGACCGAAGGAAAGCATACTGACATAACATAATTTCGAAATTAGCCTACTTAACCAAGTGAATGGATTTATAATATATATAGTACACTCTTGATAATCTGGCAATTGATTATCCGCCAGATTCAATGATCCGGCACTATTGGGAAACACATCTTATACTGACTTCCGATATGCCTACCACTGCTGTTGTAAATAAGGAGGAAAGCTCTTCTGCTACCCCCCCCCCCCTCTTTCGTCATCGTTTTCTAGTTTACCTAATATATTGTGAAGTGTATTTATCTAGTGTAATACGATGTCGACCAAACGAAAGCACATGATGTTTGTGCAAAAATCAAGAGATCTTGATAATCTAGAATTTTTCGATAATCCGGCGGATTATCAAGAATATTACTGTCGGATTATCAAGATTGTACTGTACATGCGTTACTTATAAAATTAATAGCCGATGAAAATATATTACACTCAGTAATCAACCTCAGATTGTCCACCACACACCCATTCAAATTATAACTAAAGAAATGAGGAATGACAAACAAAAAAAAAAGTTTCTCATATGCGCAGTCATTAATAATATAATTAATTTCTCAGGCTTATATACAAGCTGATAAATACTAAAATAACTTTAAACATCTGATGATTATTCTTTTCTAAATTTCTGCCTGGGAGAACCTTAAAATGGTTGAAGCCTCTAGACTAAAACCTACTAAGACCAGTGGATATGCATTCTTTTTCTAAACTTAAACTCTCAGATTCGATTGAAATATGCAAATCAATAGGGTAACGGAAAATACTGAAGCCCTTCATAACTTACAATAAAGCTCCATTAACCTTTTAACGATAGATGGGTACTGGGGATGCGCGATGTCCTGTGTAACCACTTCTTCCCAACGCTTTTAACTGCTACAGTGGCCGCCGCTTAATTGGATCCCGTTCGTGACATCGATTTTTGATCCAATAAAGCGGCTGATACGAAAAAGCGGTGGCATTGATTGATGTTTCGAAAACAGTGATTCCGTTCCGTTTTCTGTGATTTGATTCGATAAAGCGGCGGATCCAATTAAGCGGCGGCCACTGTAGTTGCAAATGCACGGTTAAATGGTCCCAAAGCCGAAAAAGTACACCCGTTGCCATCTCTCGAGTTAACTACCATTAACATCATGGCTGTCGATGGAATCGCCCATCGCGTTCTACAAAGGAAAAGTCCTTTCTTTTTTGATACAGCCGGCTGAGTGCGCGATGGTAAATTCGATCGATCGCCATGTTGTGACTGGTAGTTAAATCGAAATAGGACAACGGGTGTACTTTTTCAGTTTTGGGCACTTGGGATGCAACGGATATCCGGCAAACATACTGCATCCGGCCTATCCGGCCAATATGCCGGATAATTGGCAGTAGCCGGATATTACAAATATCCGGCAGTACATCCGGCCTAAAATTATATACAGAGAAATAACATAAATAAACATAATAAATGAATAAATTTAAAAAACTGCAATATAAAAAAATGCAAAAAATCAACATTTTGTGAAAATATTTTGTTTTCAATACTTTTCTGAATGAATTTTTATCATATATAGAAAATGGGGGAAAAAATTAAGCACTCCTATCTTTTTTTAAGATTGGAGTAAATTATTACTGGAAGAAATTATTGTACAAAAACACTGTTTTTCAATCTTTGTAAGAATTTGTTACCTTTTTTTCCACCATAAATTGACCCTGCTTATGAGAATAGTGTACTTGCTGTAGTACTGCTGGCTGGTGAGAAAATGTCCCCACCCCCAATTTTGATAAAGTAAGGAAATTTGTTACATTGATTTTCCAATAGTTGAATGGAGATGTCTTTCTTTTAAGAACTGATCTTTTAAGATATTTATCTAACTCCTGAGGGAGAGCATCCATGACATTGTTATTTGTATGACTTTAATTGCAGTAAAACTGGTACTAAATTCATGGAAACAATCCCAAAAGGATTTCTGATTTGAAACTAAATTAATGAGAAAATTTAAAGAAAAAAGTAATAGCTCAATGATCTAAGAAAACTAATGAAAATAAAACAAAAAAGAAGAAAACATACTGCCGCCGGATAACCGGATATCCGGCTGAAAGTGTGACCGGATATTCGGTATCCGGCCAAATTGATATCCGTTGCATCACTACTGGGCACTATAAAAAGTTGTTCTTCTATAAAAATGCGAAAATGGTCGCTGCTTAAGCATCGAAAACTCCCCCTTAGATGATCATCTGATTGAATCATCCTTACGTCACAGGTGTGGTCGAGGATAATTTTACCCAAATTTATGTAGCTTGGAATTGTTAAAAAAATAACAATCGCCTCCTCTCTTTTTTTTTTAAATTCATGAACTCGAAATTCAATAAGAGAAAAACACTTTTTAAATTTAAAATAAACACTACATTGTACAAAGTATACGGATACGAAATTCTTACTTGTATGGTAAGATAGCTCTTATTTTAAACTACACGTTGAAAAAAAATGTTTTATTGAATTAAAAAATATATATATATATGTGACGTTATTTCAATCTTATATAACGCTGTTGACTCAACACAATATTTTTGTTGATACAAAAGAGCGTTGATTAATTGAGCAATCTTTCGTTGAATCCTTAAAGTTATTCAGTTAATAGGGCGAAAATCAAATTCTTGTGGAATTTAGAAAATTTTTTTGAATTAACAAAACACTTTAAAAAAATCCGCGTAGAATTATGAAAATTAAAAAAATGTTCCCAAACTCATCAATAAAAACAACCACCTTTAATTTTAAATGTATAAAATAATAAAAACAATAATAATGAAATGCAATTCCTCACCTGACTTCTTTAAAAAAATCTCCCAGCACAAAACCAGGGGATTCGAGCTACATCCAAGAGAGAGTACTGAAAATTAGCGTTCCACCCACCTCCTAGAAAGCCACGGACTTTAGTACTTGCCCCACTAAACAATTAAAATCGAAGTCATTGTCTACATTAATAACGGGGGGATTATCTATCTGATAAACAAAAATTCACATTGTCTCGGCATAGTATCGCAGATAACCACCTTACTTTCATTGAATTTCATTTTTTCTTTCTTTCTTTTTTTTTTTTTTTTTTTTTTTTTTTTTTTCGTTTAAAACGCCCCACAGAGAATATTGCATAGCCAAAAATTTTGTACGGGGAAAATGATAAGTATCATCTGTCTTATCGGGAATTGATTGTTGATACTAGATAATTTCGGGAAAAAGTTTCAGGAAAATATGCATAATATCGCCAGGTTCCTGAATTCGTGCGAAGTGACGTAAATTTGGATTGTTACAAAGACGGCTCTAATCATCTACCGCTTACGACTGGGTGCCGAGCTGACGCTAATTAATCACTAATTAATCATGCCGCGCTTTGTCTAGGGATGTACGCGAGACGCGAGAAATCTCGCACTGTCTCGCGTTCTCGTAACGGCTCGTGAGACGAGATGATCACATGTCAGATTTTTTTTTTTTTTTAAATCTAGCAATTGTTTCTAATGTAAAAACTAATATGAGATAATTTACTAGTACCTTAAAATAATTTACAATTATTATATTTACATAAATTTGAATTAGTAATGTTAAACCTGTAATAATCAAAGCTTTTTATTAATGTTTCATTTATACGTCGTTTCAGATCGGTCCTTGAAAAAAGTATAAAAGGTGCTTTACTATAATTTCAAAAGCAAATGAAACAATCATACATGTTATATTTACGCAGTTTCTGAAATAAATAAATAAAAATAAATACTATATTTTCGATGTGACATTATATATACGGATTAAATTTGAATTTCTTTTACTTCAAATGCCCATATATGCCGTAATATGGTTACAAGTGACGTATGCAGAAATTTTTCATGGTGGGAGGAAGGGTTGCGACTACTTCAACTCACATATATCATACGAGTACCATACAACTAACTCACTTTACCATACGAGTGTGTGGTAAGGGAGTGAAGAATATACATTTCGTACGGCAAAATATTCCTCATGGGTGTATGTGTGTGTAATCCTCCTATCCCCCCTTGGCCACGTCCCTGATGGTTACTAATATATGTAACTAATTATTATTATTAATATTAATTTCCAATAAGTTAGTAAAAATATGGTACCAAAATCGCAGTCCTTAATTCTGCGAGACATCTCGCGTCTCTCGTATCTCGCGTCTCGCGCGAGATGAGACACAGTATTTGCGAGACGAGACGAGACGCTAGACGAGACAGAGGTTTAACACTTCGAGACGAGACGAGACAGCCTTGTTTCTCGTCTCGCGTCCGTTCCTAGCTTTGTCACTTAACCTTTTACAGACGGAATTGATATCCGGGCATATATTATTATTATTATTATTATTGCATCTTTTGTCTTCTAATGCGTTAGTTAAAAGGATATTAATCATTTAAACAGGAAAAAATATTTTATACAATTTTCACTGTGTTTAAAATGGGAAGAGTGGGTCATTTTTTGACTCTACTTTTACATTGGTTTCAAAAACTAAATATACTGGTGAGTAGTTTAAAAATAAGTAAAATATTAAGAATTAATAAAAGATTTATTTTAAAATTTAAGAAAAGATATGAATTAAAAGTTTGAAGGGGCTGGGGTGTATCAAGACAGGCCTGGTAAAAATTTATGAAAATGGCTATTTTCATAATTTTTTGTCCAGTTCCCCACTCATGATAGAAATGCAACTTATATATATATATTTTAATCAAGTCATCTTTTTAAAAACTTTATATGCCAATCGCTTCAATCAATAGTGATAAAATCTCTGTTTTGTGTAAATTTTTGATTTGATGTTCCCAATTGGGAACTTTGGCCCGTGAAAGGTTAAAGATAATTGCCTCGGTAGATTGAAGAAGCTTCTAAAGTCACACAGATTCAATGTGTTGTGAGCAGTCACTCATTCCTCATCAAAGAAAGCTTTGAAAATGTTCCCTTTCTGAAATTTTTCGGAAGCAAAAGAACCCACAGTCAAAATACAGGGTGTCTCAACAAGGTGGTGCCGTGCTTTAATTGTTTATTTATTCGAGATAAGTGGGCTATGTAAATTGAAGAAATGTTCAATAAGCTGATAATGAAGAAATGTTCAATAAGTTGATAATGAAGAAATGTTCAATAAGTTCAATAAGAAATGTTCAATAATTGAAGAAATGGCTCTTGTTAATTTTCAAAAAAGTTACACTTTTAAAAGTTGTATACACCCCCCCGTACAAAAATAAAAATAAATAAATAAAATAAAAATTGCCAGTTAGTAAAATATGTCCCATGCACTAATGAGGTGATGTTCAGAATTTCAGACTTTCATCATTAAACGTCTCAGAAAATATTTTTAAACCAAGATGGTCAGGGCATGTTCTTGAATTTATATGTAATCGCGTTTATTGCTAGAGCGTAAAAAAATTATTTACTTTCGTAATTGACGTTCGTCCCCTGAAACGCATGATCATACGACATATTTTTTTTTCTTCGCGAGCCCTTGAAAGTGATTTTAAGTCGCCTATATTTAACTTCATATCTCTGAGACATTTGAAGGTATAATTCTGAAATTTTGTACATCACCTCATCAATGCATAGGGCGCATTTTACTAATCGGGAATTTTTTTGTGCGGGGGTTGTATGCAACTTAAAAAAATGTAACCAGGGAAACAGGGAATTAGTTAACCAGGGAATTTATTCTTACCAATTTTCAAAATTATTTCCTAAGTTTGTCAACAGATGGCGCTGATGACTATTGAAAACTGTAAAACAATGTTTTCAAAATAGCCACTGGTTGCGGCAACAATGTGGATATAAAAAAGAATATTTCAGAACAACATTTGAAATTGGGGGCCCTGGGCAAAGTCCCGATTTGTCCATGCGATAATAAGACCCTGGGTACTTGCAAAGACCATTTGTATCGTCAGTCCACAAACTGTAAATAAACTGGAACAATACATCTCTGCTGCTGGTCAGAACATAGCAACTGAAATGTATACACGGACCTCTGCGAATGTGTCCTCAGACTGTGCAACGTTGTTGCTGCAAACGGTGGTTATTTTGACATGTTTTGACCGGCATTATTTTATAGTTTTTTTCTAGTCAGTAGCGCCATCTGTTGACGAATTTTGTAAACAATTTTGAAAATTGGTAAGAATAAATTCTCTGGTTGCCGTAGCAGAAAGCAGCAAGCCGTACTTTTATCGCCTTCCGCTTTTTTTTTTTTTTTTTTTTAATTGATTTTTCAAATCGTTGGTCATTTTTGGGACACCCGGTATCTCTAATTGATAAAGAATTAAAGTGTAAACCTTTTTGGGATATCCTGTATAGGAGGAGTCCCAAAATAACATGCATTATTTAGCAATATATAGCAGCAACCCCCCTTTTTTAAAAAATAAACATTGGGATTATTTTCCGTATTTTGAGCCATCCAGGAATGATACGATCTATATTTGTATAATGAGCAGGATTGGTATTTTTGCCATGCTAGAGACAAAAAAAAAAAAAAAAAAAAAAAAAAAAAACAAGGCAAAATAGAAAAACTCTGCAAAAATGGAAAAAAAAAAACATATTGCTCTTAAATAATGTGAAGTAAGGTCTACAATTTAATAAAGGTTGTAATGGCATTAATATTTGAATTAATTTTTGTGCGCTATTTAATATACATATTTGCTGATTAATAAATATTATAAAACAAAATAACAGGATTTCATTGTAGTTACTTAGCACAGAGAAAGCTAAGTGTGTAACTACTGGGGGGTTATCCTGTTAAAAAGGCAAGCATGGAAGGAAAAAAAATCTGAAATTCTTCCAGACTTTATTTACGCACTCGGCTGGAAGAATTTCATTTTTTTAAAAATCTATTCAATCAATTCTGCCAAATAGAGGAAAATAATAACTGATAAGTGCCCATATAGACTCCTGTTCGCATCATTTTGTTGCTGAAAATTGCATCCATTGTTGTTTGCACCCTAGCGGTGAAATGTTTTGGATGAGTGCGTATTGGAAAATCTAAAGTATCCATTTCAGTTATGAAATCGGATCCCTGATCGGAATTTACTTCTATGTTAAAATCTCCTACTAAAACAGTCTTGCAATCATCCTCCTTAACGTTTCGAATAGAGCGTCTAATTTATCTTCATAAGATATTCGAGGACTAGCGCATGTAACTGCAAATCTCACTTTATCTCCGTGTTTCCGCTAGCAATATGAAATCACTCTGCAGAAAATATGAATCTACGGCGCGCCGCGTAGACAAAAATTCTGTGCTTGAAAGAAATAGCACCCGAGTGCTAATAATTATTTGATGAAAACAGCTTAGTTCACAAATAAAGAAATGGGTAAAATGCATTCAAAGTAGGTATTTATTTAAAAAAAACTTCTGTTATGGTAGGTAACTAGATTTATTTTCTTCCCTTTGAAGGGAACAAATAAGTTATTCATCAATCCAGTGCAATCAATCCCTTGTCAGATGCTTATGTGATACATCAGTTATCAAAGTACAGTGTTCCCCCAGCCTCCAACTGTTTACTTTTTTAAAAATTAGATTGCTCAGCAGAAACTGGAAAATAACAAAAAGTGGTATCTGCAGATACACCTGCTCTGTGGAAAGCTATTCTAGAGAACACGGATTTGGATTTAGCTCTGTCATGGACTTGGCTTAAGAGTCGAATGTTTTACTTAGCGGTCTGCATTGATAATAATAACCATTTTAAAGAACTTTTTAAAGGATAAAATTAATACCAAAAGTTTGTAAATAGCACGCATCTACAGGGTGTCCTAAAAAGGTGGTAATACGGTTTAATTATTGATCATTAAGAATTTAGCGTACACTGTAAATTGAAAGAAAAAAATGTTCAATATAAGGCAGGAAAAAAAGACTACCCGAAAAAAAAAATTCCTTTCGTTAATTTTCAAAAAGTTACACTTTTTAAATTTTTTTTTACAACCCCCGTACAAAAAAAGTCTCCATTAATAAAATGTGCCCCATACACTAATTTGGTAATGTACAAAATTTGAAATCTATATTCTAAAAAGTGCCAGTGATATGAAGCTACATATGCACTGACTTAAACCACTTTTCAATGGCTCTCGAAAGGAAAAAAAATCACGTAGGATGATCTCGTGTTAGCAGTCATACAGAAATTACGATAGAAACTACTTTTTTGCCATCTAGCAATAAACGTTTACATTCAAGTTTATGTAGAGCCCTACTCCATCTTTGTTATGAGATATCTCTGCAACTTATGTTGAAAGGCTGAAAATGTACATCACCCTGATAAGTTTATGGAGCACGTTTTACTGACTGAGAATTTTTTTTTTCGTACGAGGAATGTATACAGATTTTAAAAAATGTAGTTTTTTCATAATTAACGAGAGGAATTTTTGTTTAGCGTAGGCTTTTTTTCCTACCTTATTTTGAACAGCGTGTTACCACTTTAGGTATTTTGTATATATATATAGTGCAGGGGGAAAAAAAGTTGACATTCATCTGTCAATTATAATGTTGAGAGTTGAAGTGTGTGCCCTAAAGATCCTTTTCATGTAACCGTATGCCGGCCGGACATACGGTTACATGAAAAGTGGCTAAAGAATGTAGTGGCTATAGAATCATTCTACCACACCACGAGTCCGGGTTCAATTCCCGGAATGGAGTTGAGTGTCATTTAGCCCATCCCTTCATGGGAGGCATCGCTGGTCCATCTATTAGTTGTCTTCATAATAAAGGGGCCAGTAATTTCGGCCTTAGTAGTGATCATCGCCGAAACGGCAATTGCCAGTCATTAGAAATATATATACAGGGGTGTCCAGTGTTAACGGCGCCCAGTGGCTATTTTCTAAACCGTTAGTCAGAGACACATAGTTCCAATTGCAAAAATGCTTTAAATTATATAATCTGTTGTGCCAGAAACAATCGAAGTCAATAAATCAATTCCCATAAAAATTACGAAATTCAAATTTTTATACGGTCCCCCGGTCCTATATGTAATATTTACAAAATTTTTCTTCATACAATTTCATGCACAATTTAAAAAAAAAAAAAAAATCGTCCTTATAAGACCAAAATTCACCGAGTTACAGCTGCTTAAAGTTAGAGCACTTTTCGAGCATTGAAATAGGCGTTGTATACAAAATGAATTTGAAATGAATTAATGTACATGGTTCTGAGCCTTGAAATATTTATTAGAAAAATTCCATTAACTATTTTATCAATGTAGATTTCAATAAAGAAGATACACGTTTAAGTATGTGTATATAATAATTAACATAAAAATACAGCTTAGACTGAAAATAGAATTTTTTAAGAGTTTTCGAAACGAACTGGTGTTAAATAACTTAAAAAAGAAAATATAAAACACGTCATTAAACATTAAATTAGAAAATGAAACATTTTAAAATACAAATATAAACATTTTAGAAGCTTAAAATAAAATTACAAATTCTGTTATCGTAACACTTTCTCAAAAGTAGCTTCCTTCATCTGCAATCCAAATATGCACCCGTGTAGAAAGCTCCTTTACTTATTCATAGCATACTCTATAACCCTAGTAGCAGAAATTGCTTAAAAGACGTTAACAACACGTGTTTTGAACGCTTCTGAACGTTCTGTGAACGTCTTTCGGCCGTTTTTTGAACTACTTGTGCTACTAGGGAACCTTCTGCTTAAAGATTAGTATTCTAAAATTAGTTTTGTTTCTTTCTCCGCATTATGCCAGAAAATGAATTTAAAACCTATAATTGAAAATTTCAATATTTACATGGTCCCTTAACGGTTTACCGTAACGGGAGATTTTTAAACGTGGAGAAGTGACTTAAGTCAGAATATTTGCTGCTTTATAACTCAGTAAATTTTTGTCGTAGAAAGACGAATTCTTTTTTATACTGTGCATCAAATTGTGTAAATAAAATTTTTCTAAATATAACCGATAGGACCGAGAGAGAGTATAAAAACTTAAAATCCGTAATTTTTATGGGAATTGACTTATTGACTTCGAGTGTGTTTCTGATATAATAGATAATACATTTTAAAGCATTTTTGCAACTGGAACTATGTGTCTCTGACAAATGGTTTAGGAAATAGCCATTGGGCACCGTTAGCACTGGACACCCTGTATATACAGTGTCCCAAAAAGGTGGTAGCAGTCTTTATCAGGAGTTTCTTAAACTGTGGGTCGCGACCCCAATTGGGGTTGCTAGACCTGCATCTGGAGTCGACAATAAGTTTTAGAAATTTTGATATTTCTTTAGCTTATCATAATAATTTTACGACATTTTCGTCTTTAACAACACTTTTGGCTTTAACCATACCTTAAGTGTCGTAAGCACCAAAGTGTCGATTCCAATATAAAGAATATTGAAGAAGTGCTTCGTCCTGCGGTGTCGACTATTTTGCCAAGATTTGATAATATCAGGTTGTAACGAAAGTTTTCCGCCAGATTTGCTTGAGTCAGCTCACGCGGTACCCAGCTATTGACCTTATATGTCAAGTTTATGCGATGCTTAGCGCGACTAATGGACATGGCACTAAAGTCTAACTCTTTTAGCTAGCTCTCGAGTGGATGAATATTTTATCTTCTTCTACAGATTGTCGTAGGCGGGCCTCATCAGCATCATTAGGCCGGCCAGAGCGCTCTGATTCTTTAATGTCCTAGTCCACGTTTTTTTAACTTTCGGTACCAAATCTTCACACCTTCATATGATACAACAGTAATACCTTAAGCTGTACACATGATTCGGTGTCATTCTGTAGCTGACTTTTTGCGACAGAACTGAGAGTAAATGATGGTTCAATCTCGTAGCGTGATAGTTCCATTTCAGACACCTTATACTTAATCATAACGATATTGTTTTACGGATTTCACAACACAGTGCTCTAAAACAAGTCTTTTTCTTTCAAATAACAAAAATCGTTTGGCGAAATAGTGGCAAAGACACCAACGCGAACTGCTTGTGCAGGCAATACATGCAGTGGCGGAAAACTTTCGTTACAACCTAATAGTATAGTTAAAAATAAACAGGAACACTCTCCCCATTGATGCTCAACCCTCGTCAATGCGCTACTAGAACTAAGTGGGTTTTCTCAGAAATGGCCTTCCAAAGTGGCTACACTCAATGGACGGACTATTTAGTTAACGTTTGAATTTACCTGAGTAATCGAATTTATTTTTATAATTGTATTATATTTTTTATTTTCTTACTTATTTAAAATTTTCACATTGTTCTATGTTTTAAAATTGAAAATTAAAGGTAGTGACCTAAAACTGCAATAGCATATTACAGTGCATGTGAAGAAACTGACACGCTTCACTCACGTGTGTTGGATTTGCGCAATGCTTATGGGGCCCCATAAAATTTTCGTAAATGCTATGGGGTCCCAACACCAAAAAGTTTAAGAAACCCTGTTTTATCTATTAGAGATAGAATGTAAATTGAAAAAAAAAGGTTCAAAATAAAGTCGGAAATAAGAATACACGTTATAAGAAAAAATTTATTCCTTTAATTTACAAAAAGCTACACTTTTTAAATTTGTATATGGCCTTCGTACAAAAAAATTCCCAATTCTTAAAATGTGTCACATACACTAATGAGATAACGTACAAAGTTTGAGAATGATATCCTAAAAGGTATCAGGGATATGGAGATAAATATAGTCCAAACAACTTTTCAGTGGTTCTCGAAAAGAAAAAAAAAATCACGTCGAATGATCGCATTTCAGGGGTTGTACAGAAATTACGAAAGAAAATCTTTTCTTTTCCGCTCTTGTCGTAGCAATAAACGTTTACATAAACGTAGCAATAAACGTTTACATTCAAATATAATAGAGAGTCTTTGCGCTACGTTTCTTCCCGCGTTAACGCTAAACGCTATTTGGAGTACTTTGACCAATCAGGTTTCGAAATTTATTCGTGCGCATGCGCTGTATTGTTCGATGGCATTTAACGTTAGCGTTACCTTGAGAAGAAACGTAGCACAAAAACTCCCTATTAAGCAATAACGTTTATATTGAATATCATGTATAGCCCCCCGATCACCTTTCTTTCGTCTTCAATGAAATAATTAGAATTTGTTACTGAATTACTGCTCATTCGTCAGTTTCACATGTACTATATCTTTTTTTATCCAATAAAGATAGTTAAAAACAAATTCTAAACATTTCACCGCCGCCTAGCGTAGAGCTGCTAAAGCAGTAACGTATATGTACGGTAAAGCAGTATCCAACTGCTTGTCAAATCTTCCTTCTTATAGGCAAGATTTAGCACCACTCTGAAGTAGGCGTCCGGGGGCGTGATAAATCCCCTCCCCCTTCACTACCGATCTGATATCTGGCTTTTCTTTTTCGGTTGGAAGGTTTATCTTGACAAAAATCATTTGATAATTACACTGCTTGACAATTCTAAGGAAAAGTTACGTGTTTTGGAATAATGAAGAATAGAAATTGATTGAAGAAATGAAACTAAGTACATACATTTAGTAGGGACAATGTGCATTTATTATAGTGCAAAATGATACAGATATATCCACATCGAAGAATTAAAAACTTAAAATAAAAAAGATGCTCCTTGGATGATTTCCAAACAGCCCCAAAAAATTCATCTTCAGGTCGGAATGATGCAGACATGAGTACCTTTGTAAGATGCGAGTTGACCACGGACACTAATGCGCATTTCGCATCTGTTCTCCACGCTCTTCACTAAACTATCGAGGAGTCCTTGGGTTATATTGTCCCATTCCTCTCTCAAGTTAGTTTTGAGCACTTGGAACTGTTCGCGAACGGATGGTTTTTGTGTGCAACACGTCTGCCAAGAGCATCCCAGGCATGTTCAATAGGATTTAGGTCGGGAGAGTAAGCAGGCCATTGCATACGGAGAATATTTACCCTTTGCAGTGTGACCGATACCTCAACGCAGCTGTGTGGCCGCGCATTATCTTCTATAAACAGAAGGTCTGTACCTACAGAACCACTAAAAAGACGACCATGATTCAGAATAATCTCACTGCAATACTGTTACGATGTAACGCTTTCGTCGCTCAAAGATGTGAAAGCGGTGTTCTGCCATTGTGCATGATGCCTGCCCACACCATCACGCCTGGGCCGTACCGATCACTTTCACAAGCAAACTGGTGTGCATAACGTGTTCCACGCTCTCTCCACAGTAACTGGTGGCCAGAATCACTTGTCACACTGAAACGAGATTCGTCAGAGAACATTACTCTAGACCAGTTTTAATGTACCCGACCAACATATTCCTTACACCAGCGTAATCTCTCTCGATGATGGCGTGTTTGAAGTGGGATGCAACGAACAGGCTTCCGTGCATTAAAAACAACTTGATTTAATCGCCATGAGATGGTTCTTGCTGGAACATACGCACCAGTAGCGGCTGCAAGGTTTGCAGCTATCTGGATAGGAGTGTAATTTCGGTTCCTTTTTGCCACGACGGCTACATAGCGATTCTCTAAAGGAGTGGTGTTCCTACCACGACCCCCGGCATGCTTTCGCAAAGCATTTCCACCTTCAGCGGCTTTCTTGAATCGGGAGATGACACTCTTTGATTCAGACATTTCAGCAGCTAAAGTGGTGACATTTTGACCTGCTTCCAGTCGTCTAACTGCTCGTCCACGACCGTAGTCAGGGAAATGATGTCTTGCTGACATTTTGCTCTAAATTATTGCAAAAACCAAGTAGAATTCCAGAGAAAAAAACTTTTATAACACTCAGCACTATTTTCGTCAAACATCAAACAGCATGAATTTTCATATGAATCATGAGCTTGTATGCACTGTTTTTTATACAGATAACGAGTCCTGGTCTACCACGCGCTCTGAGCTTGAATTTACTGTTATTGGCTAGCTATCTGAGACGCAACTTTGCATAGATAACTTGTTCCGTAGCAATTGTCAAGCAGTGTAGAAATTCAATTATTTTTAAGGGCCCCTTCTTTGGGCGTATCCATAGTGGAGTATTTTAGGGCCCCCTCCTTAAATACGCCACTATGAAGTTGAATTGGCGCGCGAAGTTGAATTGTTTACTTCTGTCACACGTCATGTCAAGTCCTCGTCGCTTTCGATTTTTCCTTTCCGTTTTATCTAAGACCTTGGTGGCATTCCTGATCCTTCATTTTATTTTTGAAACATTACAATCAATAATCAAGCTGTCTTCAAAAAAGGGTCTCTAGATCTGTGGCACGCGATGAACGTTTCGATCATCTGCCATCTTGCTGGTAGTTAAGTCGAGCGATGGCAACGGCTGCCCTTTTTTCAGCATTGGGCAATCTATCTATCTGTTCTCGCATGCTTCCATTTTTCAGCAGATGTCGGTGCTGTTCAAAATAATCGTGACCAATTTTTTAGGCGAAATGACGTGCTCAAAAGTAAAGGATTCTCGTGGAGCTATGTCACCCGCCACTATTTTTATAGAAATCCAATCTATTCTTCGTGACTGGCAACAGTCAAAACGTCAGAGTTTGTTGTTGCCAGAGCGGCAGCACTGCGCGTTAAAGGGTTAACAGAAGAATGATCGCAACCGGTAGCACCGGTGCATAACCGACCGGTGAATTCTAGAACGGGCTCCATGTCAACAAAGCCGTCGGTGACACTTTGTTGCAATACACACAGCCAGCATACCGGCAAGATTCTTGACACAGACAGACAACGTTTGTCGGGTGTACGGGAAAATGAGATACAAATACTAATATCACTACCACTCTTTACAGAGCGGTGTACTTGAAATCTAGAGCCTTTATCTGGTGAACTCCGCTGACGAAACTTAAATTTTTATACATAATTTTACTGTTGAAAGAAGGTGGTAGTTTTACTTCATATAGTGTATTTAATATAAAGGTTGATTCAGAATTCTTGTACTATATTTAGGTGGTGATAGAACAGCTCATGTGGAGCGTAATCAACATAGAACACCTGGGCTATCTCTAGCTGTTTTCCCTTTTCCCACAATCGCAAATAGAACGAAAAAGTTCAAAAACTTAGTAAATACCTCATTTCTGAAGCTTCTAAACACATTAGACAAAACCCCATTATTAGAAAGAGCAGAAAACATCCTTTAAAATGATATCGATTGTTTTACCGTACCTACATTTGATGGCGAGTTACAAGCAATGGAATACTGAAAAGATGCAAAATGAAATTGTTGCCAACATATTTAAACGTTGATTCCTTGACTATCGTTCAACATACAATCAGTAAAATTTACTAAAAATTGGCCCATTCGTAAATTGGCCCTTTCGTAAGAGATTACAGTGACTTATATCGGTTTCCCTGTTCATAAGAAATTTACAGTTTTATTCAGACATTCTAAATTATAATGTCTGAATTTCATTATATTCAGAATGTCTGAATTGTCTGAAGTCTGAATGTCTGAAAAGTCTGAATGTCTAGTTATCTCTAACTAGAGGTTAGAGATAACTAAATTGTGCGCGTTCTTGAATAAGTGGCTCCGCCCATCAGCAACACCAGAAAACGAAAAACTGACTTGAGGCGTGCACATGAATCAGATGGGCGGAGCCACTTCTTCAAGAAACTGGAAATTTAAATTTCTTCTAAACAAGGCAACCGATATAGTTCA
This sequence comes from Cheiracanthium punctorium, assembly GCA_038373885.1. Classification (NCBI taxonomy): domain Eukaryota; kingdom Metazoa; phylum Arthropoda; class Arachnida; order Araneae; family Cheiracanthiidae; genus Cheiracanthium; species Cheiracanthium punctorium. Next base: position 102,648 of record JAWZYV010012836.1, on the reverse strand, counting down.
CTATAATCTTTTTCGAAAGCTATCAGAATGGGCCAATTTTTAGTAAATTTTACTGCTTGCGGTATTTACCTTTAAAAATGTTGGCAAATATTTCATCTTGCATTTTTTCACAGTTCTAATGCTTGTAACTGTAACACGCGCCATCAAAGCTAGATACTGTAATACAATTGATGTCATTTTAAAGGATTTTCTCTGCTCTTTCTAAATATGGGGCTACTTTTTGTCTGCGTGTTTAAGAGCTTCAGAAGTGAGGAATTTACTAAGTTTTTGAACTTTTTCCTTCTATCCGTGATAGTGGGAAAACGGTTGGAGACAGACCAAGGGTGCTATGTTGATTTGCGCTCCACATGAGCTGTTCTATCATCCCTCGAACAATGCTCTCTGACCTTTTTATCTCAGCGGACCGGTCAGTTTCAAAATTTTTTCATTCCAAGTAATGTACAGAAAAAAGTCTAATTTTATTTATGTAGATGATCTGCTGTATTCTTTTTTACTCTGTAAGCGATAATGTTAGTAGCAGTTAATATTTAGGACACGCCTCATTGTGGGCTGTTACTAGTAACGTAATCGCCTACTTTAGCGGATTTCAGCGAGATGTGCATTACTCAAATAATTAGTGGAGCGCAAATCAACATAGCACAGACCAAGGGTGCTATGTTGATTTGCGCTCCACATGAGCTGTTCTATCATCCCTCGAACAATGCTCTCTGACCTTTTTATCTCAGCGGACCGGTCAGTTTCATAATTTTACCGCGGCACGCTGAAAGGGGGTTCGGGGATGCTGAGATTTATAATGTTCGATAATGTTGAAGTTATTATAATTTTTATTTATAAATGACGTTCGTTTATTTATTGTTCATTAAGAAACAAGTTTAATTTATTTGTTTTGTTTTATTTTCTTTTTTTACCCAAGATAGGCCATTTATTTTTAATTTTAGAACTGTAAAAATAATTCATAATCTTGAAATTATTAATAAATAATAAACTGATTTAAAATAGTTACAAATTTTCATCTGTTACAAAGGTCAGTGGAATAAAAGTCACTAAAAATGAAATAAAAACAGTATTTCTCATGAAATACTAATAGCTTTTATTTAGCATGTAAAATTATTGAAGTAATTCAATCGTCCTCATTGGTTTTTTTTTTATATATATGAGAAATGCTTCTAAAATTCTACTTCAGCATATCTCTTTAAAATTACTTGAGTAATCCACATTAAAATTACTTGAGTAATGCACATCTCGCTGAAATCCGCTAAAGTAGGCGATTACGTTACTAGAAACAGCCCACAAAGAGGCGTGTCCTAAATAATAACTGCTACTAACATTATCGCTTACAGTGTAAAAAAGCATACAGCAGATCATCTACATAAATAAAATTAGACTTTTTTCTGTACATTACTTAGAATGAAAAAATTTTGCGACTTCTTCCCCCTGGAAATCTAGTACGAACGTCAGGAAAAAAAGTTTGTTTGTAGTTCTGCCCGGGCCGCTTTCTTTGATTGCACATCACGTAAAAATGACTGAAGCGAATGAAATGAATTTTGGTGACATGATAGATGATCACTCAGCTTAAATTATAAACAGATTTTTTTAAATGTTGATAAAATGTTGACATTTTCCGAAAATCGTTCCAAATTGCGTACATTTGTGTTCGCGTATAACGTAGCAACGACTGAAGGGAATGAAATAAAATTTGGAGACACAATAGTTGGTCACACAATTTAATTGTAGGTGTTTAAATTTTAAAAGCAGTTTATGTAGATTCTGAGATTTTACGAAAATTGCTTTAACAAGTGTAAATAGTTTGCGCGTCACATATTAACAACTAAAGCGTGTGAAATGAAATTTGGTGACTTGATACGTGATCACTCAATTGAAACTATAGGTGTTGAATTTTTAAAAAAATTTCTTTAAATCTTGATATTTTTGCATTTTTTTTTTTTATGTGATAACATTTGTCGATTACGTATAAACCACTGAAGAGAATTAAATAAAATTTCGTATCGTCGCAGGGGTTAAAATGTTCATTTGTTTTTTTAGATTTTGTAAAAATTGTGCTTTTTAATTATTATTTTGCATATGTTTAAATTACGTATAGTGAATTAACAAAATTGAGTTACAGTTTAGAAATGACCGCTTGACGTAAAAAGCTCATTCCAACAGAATAAATCTTTAATTATTAAAATTTAAAAAAAAAAAACTCTGATGTAGACCTCACTCATCACTTTGTTACTCTCTAGCCTGCAGTCTTTTAACAATTCACAACAGTTAAAATTTTGCTGTCTACACTATTGCCAATATAGAAATTTCATTCTTTGAACTCCTAGAATGCTGACGAAAATTCAGGCTTTTGGGAAATTAGCAATTACATACTAACCCGTCAACGACGGGTACTGCTGCTATATAAATAATAAAAGCCTTGGAATGTAATGCTGCCCTGTTCGACTCAAATCCCCGGTGCATCTGTTGCTATGTTGAAATTATGATAAAAACGACATTTTTATCTCTTACTAAATGCATTTTTTTTTTTATATACAGTTCGAAAGATCTGTAAAAATTTACCTTTTTTAAACTTGAAGCTTCTTCAAATCTAAATATATAGCGAGATATAAGCGTCATAGAGACATCATACTCCTTATTTAAGTTGTCGAGAAGTGAAGAAACTCAATTATTTTTAAGGGTTCCGCCTTAGAGTGTATCCATAGTTGCGTACTTAAGGATCCCCTCCTAAAATAGCCACACCATGGTACAGTGGTTATGACACTGAAAATGGTAGACGGCCGAGGTGTGAAGGTCGCGGGTTCGGGTCCCATCGCGAGGCTATCGATCTAACGGTCTGGAGTTTTGGTAGGTTTTCTCCAGATAGTACTTGAATGCGCGTTAGAACCCCTTAGAAAGTCCTCTTACCAAGGCATCCCTCATCCTAGGCAGATACTCCAAGTGCGGGTTTGCCTTGAAACACAAGCAAAAGCCCTCCTTAAATACGTCACTATGAAGCTGAATTGGCTCGAAACTTTTTGTGTACTTTCTGTCACACGTCATGTCAAGTCCTCGTCGCTTTTGGATTTGACATTCCTGTCCGTTTTGTCCAAGACCTTTTTGGCATTCCTGATCGTTCAGATTTATTTTTCAAACATTACAGTCAGTAAAGTGACCGTCGATTTCGACGGGCGCGCAGCTAGTAAGTAATGTAATACACACACTAGGCTTCACAGAATTTTTATTATTTCAACTAAGTTTTATACTCATCATTTATGTACTTTTTTGTGCATCGTAGTAGAATACTTACGCAGCTTTTTTTTTTGTCGATATACTTCGAGATTTAGCAATGAAAAACCACATTTGTTTAAAATAAATTACTTTTAATAACTAGCAACATAAGACGGCATCGATGGCCCTCGGTGACCCTTCGTTGTAGTTAACGCAGCCAGCATCCCGCCAAGATTCTTGCCACAGACAGCGTTCCTCGCGCCTATGGGAAAAAGAGTTAGAACTGCTAATATCACTACCACTCTTTATAGAGCAGTGTACTTGAACTAGAGCGTTACGCATGGCGGATTCAGCTTTAGAAACTTAAAATTTTATATATAATTTCACTGTTTTAAAAAAAGTGGTGGTTTAATTCATATAGTGTGTTTAATATACAGGTTGATTCAGAATTCTTGTGAAATATTTTAGGGGTTTTATAGAACAGCTCATGTGAAGCGTTTTCAACATAGAACACCTGGTCTATCTCTAGCTTTTTTTCGCACTACCGAAAATAAAACGAAAAAGTTCAAAAACATTAAATACCTCATTTGTGAGGTTCCTAAACACATTAGACAAAACGTAACCCCATATATACACAGAGCAGAAAACATCCTTCAAAATGATACCAATTGTATTACCGTGATAGGATTTGATGGCGACTTACAAGCAATGAAACAGTGAAAAGATGTAAAATGAAATAGTTGCCAACATTTTTAAACGTTGATTCCTTGACTACCGTTCAAGATACAATCAGCAAAATTTACAAAAAAATTGGCCCATTCTGATGTCTTTCGAAAAAGATTACAGTGAACTATATCAATTTCCTTGTTCGGAAGAAATTTACAGTTTGATTTCCTACAGATCGCTAAATTTCGCGGGTTCTTGAAAAGGTGGCTCCGCTCATCAGCAACACCAGAACTTGGAAAACTGATTTCAGGCGTGTACACGATGCAGATGGGCGGAGCCACTTCTTCAAGAAACTGGAAATTTAAATTTCTTCTGAACAAGGCAACTGATATACTCACTGTAAGCTTTTCCGAAAGCTGTCAGAATGGGCCAATTTTCAGTAAATTTTACTGATTGTATCTTGAACGTGTATTTACGTTTAAAAATGTTGGCACATATTTCATTTTGCATTTTTTCACAGTTTCAATGCTTGTAACAGTAACACTCGCCATCAAAGCTAGATACTGTAATACAATTGATGTCATTTTAAAGGATTTTACCTGCTCTTTCTAAATATGAGGTTACTTTTTGTCTAGCGTGTGTAAGAACTTCAGAAATTAGGGATTCGCTAAGTTTTTGAACTTTTTCATTCTATCCGTGATAGTGGGAAAATAGTTGGAGACAGACCAGGGGTTCTATGTCGATTTGCGCTCCACGTGAGCTGTTCTATCATCCCGTAGAACCAGGCGCGTAGCCAGGAAAATTTTTCGGGGAGGGGGGGGGATATGCGCCTGGAAAATTTATTTAAACTTTAGAACTGTAATAATAATTCATAATCTTGAAATATTTAATAAATAATAAACTTATTTAAAATAGTTACAAAATTTCTACTCTTAAAAATGTCAATGGAATAAAAGTCACTAACAATGAAATAAAAATAGTATTTCTCATGAAATACTAATAACTTTCATTAAGCATGTAAAACTATTGAAGTAATTCAATCTTCCTCATTAGTTTTTTCTATATATGTAGGAATGCTTTTAAAATTCTACTTCGGAATACCTCTTTAAAATTACTTCAAATTACTTGAGTTATCCTCAGTATTAAGTTCACGCCTTATACACATCTCGCTGAAATCTGCTAAAGTAGGCGATTGCGTTACTGGTAACAGCCCACAAAAAGGCGTGTCCTAAATAATAACTGCTACTAACATTATCGCTTACAGAGTAAAAAAGAATACAGCAGATCATCTACATAAATAAAATTGGACTTTTGTCTGTACATTACTTGGAATTGAAAAAATTTTCGGCTTCTTCCACCTGGAAATCCAGTGCGAACGTCAGAAAAAAAGTTTGTTTTTCGTTCTGCCCAGGACGCTTTCTTTGTTTTCACATCACGTAAAAATGACGGAAGTGAATGAAATGAATTTTCGTGACATGATAGATGGTCACTCAGCTTAAATTATAAACATCGGATTTTTAAAAATCTTGATTAGATTTTGAGATTTCGCGAAAATTGTTTCAAACTGCGTACATTTGTGTTCGCGTATAACGTAACATGGAATGAAATGAAATTCGGTGACATGATAGTTGGTCACCCAATTTAATTGTAGGTGTTTAAATATTAAAAACAGTTTAACTAGATTCTGAGATTGTACGAAAATCGTGTAAATATTTTGCGCATCGCGTATTAACAACTAAAGCGCATTCAATGAAATTTGTTAACATGATATGCGGTCACTCAACTTAAACTATACGTGTCGAATTTTTTAAAAATTTTGTTTAAATCTTGACATTTTTGCGAATTTTTTTTTTTTAATGTGAGAACATTTGTCGATTCCGAGAAAAAGAATTAAATAAAATTTAGTATCGTCACAGATGATTAAAATGTTTATTTGTGTTTTTAGATTTTGTAAAAATTGTGCTTTTTATTTATTTATTATTTTTTTTGCATATGATTAAAATACGTATAGTGAATTAAGCGTATACGTATAGTGAGTTACCGATTAGAAATGACCGCTTGACGTGAAAAGCTCATTCCAACAGAATAAAGCTTTAATTATTAAAATAAAAAAGAATTCTCTGATGTCAATTTCACTCGTCACTTTCTTACTCTCTAGCCTGCAGTCTTTTAACATTTCACAAAAGTTAAAATTTTGCCGTCTACACTATTGCCAATATAGTAATTTCATTCTTTGAACTCCTACAATGCTGACGAAAATTCAGGCTTTTGGGAAATTAGCAATTACATACTAACCCGTCAACGACGGGTACTGCTGCTGTCTAAATAATAAAAGCCTTGGGATGTAACGCTACGCGGTTCGACTCATCCCCCCGGTGCACGTGTTGAAATTGTGAAAAAAAAGATATTTTTATCTCTAACTAAAAGCATTTTTTTTATACTGTTCGAAAGATCTCTAAAAATTTACCTTTTATAAACGTTAAGTTTCTTTCAAATCTAAATATCTAGAGAGATATCACGCCTTGAAAAGTAAACAGAGAAGTGAAGACGAGTCATTCAAGCGAAAACGAGTCATTCCTTGATTGTTTGAAAAAAATCACGGAACATAACCTCTCGTGTAGATCTATTAGATTGCGTCATAGAGACGTCATACTCGTTATTTAAGTTGTCAAGCAGTGAAGAAACTCAATTATTCTTAAGGGCTCCTTCTTAGGGGGTATCCATAGTGGCGTATTTAAGGACCACCTCCTTAAATAGCCTCACCATGGCACAGTGGTTATTCCCCTGAAAATCATAGACGGCCGAGGTGTGAAGGTCCTGGGTTCGGTCCCTTTGAGCGGCTGTCGATCTAACAGTCTGGAGTTTTGGTAGGATTTCTCCAGATATAACGTTAATACACGTTAGAACCCCTTAGAAAGTCCTCCTACCAAGGCGACCCTCATCCTAGGCAGATACCCCACGTGGAAGTTTGCCTTAAAACACAAACACAAGCCGTCCTTAAATACGTCACTGTGAAGCTGAATTGGCTCGAAACTTTTTGTTAATTTCTGTCACATGTCATGTCAAGTCGTCGTCGCTGTTGGATTTTTCCTGTCCGTTTTGTCCAAGACCTTGGTGGCATTCCTGATCGTTGAGATTTATTTTCGAAACATTACAGTCAATAAAGTGACCGTCGAATTCCACGGGCACGCAGCTAGTAAGTAATGTAATATACACTCTATGCTTCACAGAATTTTTATTATTTCAACTATGTTTTATACCCATTATGTATGTAATTTTTTGTGCATCGTAGTAGAATACTTACGCAGCTTTTTTTTTTTGTCGATATACTTCGAGATTTAGCAATGAAAAACCACATTTGTTTAAAATAAATTACTTTTAAAAACTAGAGACATAAGAAGGCATCGATGGCCCTCGGTGACCCTTCGTTGTAGTTACACACAGCCAGCATCCCAGACTCCTTTGGCAAGAGTGGTTTCTCCCGCAGTTATACACTCCACGCTAGGGGTTGCCGCCCGCACCGCAAGTTGATCCGCGAAAAACAGCAATATTTATTTTTTTTTTTTTTGATTAATTGTTCTAAATATATATTTTAATGCATTTAAAATTGCAGTCTAAAATTACAATTTTAGATTTGAAGGTAATATGTTACGGAAATAAAAAAGAAACAGTGGACAGTTAAAAAGCAATCATCATTTGGCTTTTGTATGAAATTTACATACGATTAGAGAAAACCCTTCTTTATTAAATGTTTAGTCGGGGTTTTAGCAATTAATAGATATGGATTATAGATGCAGATAAACTCTTCAGGTTTAAACCTATATGTTCCCATGGATGCAGATTGAAGCGGGGATGAAAATTGCATTACTGATTCTTGTAGGATACTGAAAGATTAATATGGGCTAGCAATAATGTGTGTAACAACAAAGAATAATAACCGCTCGTCTTTGTAACGGTAAGAAAGTAAATGTTCAACTTTGTGTAAAGTTCATTTACATATAATCTATATTTATAAAATGCTAAATTCTTTTAATCAAGCACAAACTACTCATTCAATGAAAGAAAAAACTAATTCGTATTCAAGAACGATTTTTTAAGACTTTCTTTGGACAATTTTGTTTCAGTGAAAAATTAATAAGGTAAATAGCTAAAAACTTAAAATTAAATGAGAAAGCAAATTCTAGATAATTTTTTTACTGTTGACTTTGTTTTAAACCGCAAAAGATTTCTTATTTGTTTTAAATACAACTTACTGTAATTCAGTCAAAGTGAAAATAAAAATTATGATCTTCAGCACCAAATATTCTTTTAAAATGCAGTTAAACACTTATGGCGTGATAATATTTATTTAATCATTTATTTTGAGTATGAATTAACGTCGGTACACAGGATATGACAGGAAAACTAAGCATATAAGGCATTTAATATGCACGTACAAATTCAAAACAAAAATCATTTATGAAATTCAAGACATTAAGAAAAAATAAAAAGATAACAAGAAAACTGTAAATAGCTGCGAGATAAAATTTCATGCGGGCGGCAACCCCTAGCGTGCAGTGTGTAACAGCGGGAGAAACGACTCTTGCCAAAGGAGTCTGACTGCACGCCAGAGAGCACTTTAATCCGGCATGTCCAGCCTCTCGTCTGCTAATATCACTACCACTCTTTACAGAGCAGTGTACTTGATCTAGTTATGGAATGTATCCACATGACCAGTTCCGCTTTGGAAACTTAAAATTTTATATATAATTTCACTGTTGAAAAAAAGTGGTGGTTTAATTCATATAGTGTGTTTAATATACAGGTTGATTCAGAATTCTTGTGAAATATTTTAGAGAGTGATAGAACAGCTCATGTGGACAGTATTCAACATAGAACCCCTTGTCTATCTCTAGCTGTTTTCGAACTATCGCAAATAGAACGAAAAAGCTGAAAAACATAGTAAATACCTCATTTCTGAAGTTTCTAAACACATTAGACAAGACGTAAACCCATATTTAGAAAGAGCAGAAAACATCCTTTTTAAAATGATATAAATTGCATTACCGTACCTAGATTTGATGGCGTCTTACAAGCAATGAAACAGTGAAAAGATGCAAAATGAAATAATTGCCAACATTTTTAAACGTTGATTCCTTAACTACCGTTCAAGATACAATCAGCAAAATTTACAAAAAATTGGCCCATTCTGATATCTCTCGAAAAAGATTACAGTGAACTATATCGGTTTCCTTGTTCAGAAGAAATTTACAGTTTTATTCGCAACGACCACTAAATTGTGCGGGTTCTTGAAAAAGTGGCTCCGCCCATCATCAGCACCAGAGCTTCGGAAACTGGCTTGAGGCGTGCACATAATTCAGATGCGCAGAGCCGCTTCTTCAAGAAACTGGAAATTTAAATTTCTTCTGAACAAGGCAACTGATATAGTTCACTGTAAGCTTTTTCGAAAGCTATCAGAATGGGACAATTTTCAGTAAATTTTACTGATTGTATCTTGAAGTGTATTTACGTTTAAAAATGTTGGCACATATTTCATTTTGCAGTTCTTCACAGTTTCAATGCTTGTAACTGTAACACTCGCCATGAAAGCTAGATACTGAAATACAATTGATGTCATTTTAAAGGATTTTCTCTGCTCTTTCTAAATACGGGGGTTACTTTTTGTATAGCGTGTTTAAGAACTTCAGAAATGAGGGATTTACTAAGTTTTTGAACTTTTTCATTCTATCCGTGATAGTGGGAAAACGGTTGGAGACAGACCAAGGGTTCTATGTTGATTTGCGCTCCACAGGAGCTGTTCTATCATCCCGTAGAGCGTGCTCCCCAACCTTTTTATTTCTGCGGACCGGACAATGTTTCATAATTTTACCGCGGCCCGCTGAGAAGGGTTTCGGGGATGCTGAGATTATTCGATATTTGTAATGTTGGATAGCGTTGATGTTATTATAATTTTTATTTATAAAAGACGTTCGTTTATTTATTGTTCAATAAAAAACAAGTTGAATTTGTTTTGTTTTTTCTTTTTTTTTCACAGAAAAGCGCATTTCTTTTTAAATTTTAGAACTGTTATGATAATTCATAATGTTGAAATGATTAATAAATAATAAACTGATTTAAAATAGTTACAAAATTTCTTCTGTTACAAAGATCAATGGAATAAAAGTCACTAACAATGAAATAAAAACAGTATTTCTCATGAAATAGTAATAACTTTTATTTATCATGTAAAACTATTGAACTAATTCTATCGTCTTCATTAGTTTTTTCCATATATGTAGGAATACTTTTAAAATTCTACTTCGGCATATCTCTTTAAAATTACTTCAAATTACTTGAGTTATCCTCAGTATTAAGTTCACGCCTTTTGCAGATCTCGCTGAAATCTGCTTAAGTAGGCGATTACGTTACTAGTAACAGCCCACAAAGAGGCGTGTCCTAAATAATATCTGCTACTAACATTATCGCTTCAAATCAAAAAAGAATACAGCCGATTATCTATGTAAATAAAATTAGACTTTTTTCTGTACTTTACTTGGAATTAAAAAATTGTGCGACTTCTTCCACCTGGAAATCCAGTAGGAACGTCAAAAAAAAGTTTGTGTGTCGTTCTGCCCGTGACGCTTTCTTTGTTTGAATATCACGTAAAAATGACTTAATGAGGGAATGAAATGAATTTTGGTGACATGATATATGGTCACTCAGCTTAAATCATAAGCATCTGATTTTTTAAAATGTTGATTAGATTTTGAGATTTTGCGAAACTCGTTTCAAACTGCGTACATTTGTGTTCGCGTATCACGTAACAACGGCTTAAGGGAATGAAATGAAATTTGGTGACATGATAGTTGGTCACCCAATTTAATTATAGGTGTTTACATTTTTAAAAACGTTTAACTAGATTATGAGATTTTGCGAAAATCGTTTTAACAAGGTTAAATATTTTGCGCATAACGTATTAACAACTAAAGTGTATGAAATGGAATTTGGCGACATGATAGGTGGTCGCTCTACTTAAACTATTGGTGTCGAATTTTTTAAAAAGTTTGTTTAAACTTGAGATTTTATCGAATTTTTTTATATGTAAGAATATTTGTCGATTACGTATAAACCACTGAAGGGAATTTAATAAAATTTAGTACCGTCACAGGTGGTTAAAATGTTAATTTGTTTTATTAGATTTTGTAAAATTTTGCTTTTTAATTTTTTTTTCATATGTATAAAATACGTATAGTGAATAGCTAGTAAATGTCATGATTAGAGGTACGGAATTTTCGCAAATAAAAATCCAAAATTTCGCAGGAAAAAGAAAGGAAATTTTCAATTTTCTCTAATATTCGCATAAACTACTTATAAAAAAATTTTATGTGCTTAAATTTTATGCTCAATCTTAATAAAAAGCAACATTGCTGAAACTTCAACATTTGAATGTTTTATATTCTTCTGTCCTTAACGTCGACATTAAATCTACTTATTATAAAAGATGCTTGTCTGTGGGTGTGTATGTCTGTCTGTTTGTCGGCGGCGTTGCGGTCAAACGGCTACTCCTAGAAAGAACACATTTGGTACTCGGGAAGTTCTAAACATGAAGTTGTCCGCCTCGAAGCGATTTTTTCAAATTACGACAAAATTCGAGAAATTTTTTATTTTATATTTTAGCGATTTTTCGCATTTTTTTCTTACATAATTCTTAATAACGGCGATAATTACGCTCGCAATGAAACGGCATTTACATCATCGGATAAAAGAGAAAATTTTAGTTTTAAAAGTTTTTTTTTTTAATATGTAACATATTTTGCAGATTTTTAGGAATTTTTTTTAAAAGATGACATTTGAAAAAAATTTTCATAAAATAATTTTAAAAAACTATAGCATCCTGAATTCTACCCATCATAACTTTTTGATATTTTAGCAAATGGTAAAACATTCATTTCACCCTCTTTTAAAATAAAAACTAAAAAATTATATAAATCAGGTGATTTTTTTACGAACTTAAATGTAATGAAATGTTTTGAATTTAATAGCATCAACGTGGAGAATTTACACCATTATAATAATGAATCATAACACGAGAATTTACATCGGGTTGCTACAGAAAGGATTAGAAAAAATTTTTCAACCTATAGATTGAGTTTTTAAATTATGCACCGGATTTTCAATTCGCAAGTGAGGATCCATGGTGTAAAATGCTTTAAGATACGTAAAAATTACGCCACAAACTTAACGCTTTTATTCCCGTTTTTTTTTTTTTTTAACACAAAGAGGAGATATATTGATTAAAACTATAGAAATAAACTGAGAATTTTGCGATTATTATTATTGTAAGTGGTATTTTAATCCGTTGCTTATTTAAAAATTGAAATGCTTTAACGTAGCTGAAAATGTTTTTCATTTAAATGTTACATCGTTTTAAAGCGCGATATATTAAAAATTTTCTATTTACTTTTTTTTATTTTTGGCATTTAATCATGGCGCAGGCGTTTCCTAACATATGCGTGCACGTTGCGAGTATAGTTGGATTGCATTCTTCCATAGCGGTCCTATATAAAGCAATGTTTTCATATGATCCCGTTTAAAAACTACTGTGCGAAATATCGAAATCCCTCAACCAACCGGGGTATCTTTTACCGCAGTTAAACACAGTGATGTCATGAATTTAAAAAATGCGGGAAATTTATAAACTCTGCAACTCTAACGCCCTGTCACAGTTAAAGCGAGTCTAAATAGCTCCTCGGGATTACACAGTTTGATGTTTTTCAGGAGACAGAACCATGGAGGATCTATAAGATATCGCTATATTGGATACATGGATATTTAAATTGGCACCGCTTTGGATAGCCCCCCCCCTCTCTCTGTGAGATGAAATATTTTGCGGTACTAAATATGCCAATCTTACAAAACTATGCATAAATAAAATATAAGTGGAGGGCTTCCTTAGTGGCCACCATTATGTGAAATGATTATTGTTTATGCTAATGCGTAAATTGAAAAGAATCGCCATAGAATAGGTCCCATTTGTGCCAAATAATCCAAGTTATTTTTTTTAAATCGAGATTTAAAGAGGGAGTAGTGAAGATACATAGTATAAACATGCGTAATAGGTAGTATTAGTAGATTTGTAAGGATAATATGAATAAATCACAATATACCACGTTAATAAATATTTCATGAAATTAAAAGTACTAGTGGTCGCCCGGTGGTCGAAATTCGACCGTAATATATTAAACCTCTGTATAATCATGATAAAATCGATAACGTCGCTAGATTTCTAATGTTTACATAATTGAAACTTATTTGGGGTACCAAAAATCCAGCATAGCAGCTGTGGAGAGTGTCCACTCCTATAATATATCTCCGTGGTGTGAAGAACAAAATGATTGCTCAGCCTAGTAAATGTGTTGCCACATTTTTTTTACAAATATAAAATGTAGTCAAATATGGGAACATTTTAATCATAATTTTCTATTTTTAAAAATGTTGTCTAGTAAAATGAAAAAAAAAAAAAGTAATTATACCCATTTTACCCCGGCTACCCCCTTAACCCCGTATAACCCAATGCAATAATTTTCATTAAATTGGATATGATATCACGATTCACGTTTTCATTCTTTGTTTTTATGCATTATACATTCGAAAACGCAATCTATCGACGATAGTTTCAACTATTTTTTTATTATTTCGATATTCTTCCCATAGGCGTAAGTATAGTAAATACTTTAAATAAGTATTTAGCAAGAGCTAAGCCTCCTCCCCTCCCCACGAATAATTTACCACTCAATAAAAATTAAAAAAAAATGTGTTTTGCTCAATTCACACAAATGTTTAAAAAAAAATTCTTTTTACTTTTCTCCCCCTTCAGATTTCAATCAGTATTTGGGATACATTTTGGTTCCATGAAACAGACAATGTTATTGTAGGCTGCATTCGCCAGGGGGGCTACTTACCAAACTCCTCAATCAAATCATGTTGAGTATGAAGAAAAGTTGCGATGAGACTAAAATTGCGCCTTGAAGTCAAAATACTCTGCTTTCTCTTTTAGCTGAGTTTCCCTCTCGAAGAATATGGCATCGCAGGAAGATATCAACACAGAGAGATATTTAATTGAAATTAAAGAAAGCAAGAGCACAGTCAGTCGACTTATACAGAACCCCGTACGAGTTACAGCGATGATGGTTTTAACGATTTAACCGCCTGTTAATAGTAGTTGTTTTTAATTACTATAAATTTTATCTAAAGTAACATTCAGCTTTTCGATAGATTCTCCTTTAACTTTTTTTCCTTTTTTCACACAGTTTCAGATTAACACTGGGCTAAAAGAATGTCAAAAACCAGGGGGAGGATAATGGAGATTTGATCTCCCCCCCCGAAATTTTAGTCAATGCACTAGCAGTTTTTTATTTGCGTTGATTCTGGAGATCTATTAAAGTTGAAAAAAAAAAATTATCACTACATACCCCCCCCCCCTCCTCTGAAATTTTTTTTCTCGCTGAAAATGGTGTTTTTGCATTTGATAGTTGCAATCGAATGTATTGGAATGCGTATCTTATTTCATAAATCACCATTTTCTGGCGATATGAGATTCAAATGCATTTCTTCACCGACGGGTCATTAATCACGAACTCTGCCAGAATAGATTATTATTTCTGTTAATTGTAACATTAGGCGAACAAAATGGATGATAGTCGCAATTCTGTTGCCAATTTTTCACGGTGAAAGTCTAGGTGCGACTTTCATGCGGGTAAAATCTACTACATGATATTGTAACTCTAAAGTTATTTTTTCTGCTTCAAAACGGGGGTGCGACTATTACTCGAATAAACACGATAATGTAATTTAAGGCTGTCATACTATTTGCAGCAACAGATCGGCAAAATAATTGACCAATGTGAAAAAAAGCTTCATTTGCTGAATTTAATTTCACGTGTAAATGAATTGAAAGTTTTTTTCAGATGCGGTTTTCAGCATTGTGTTTAGACCCATATCCTCTGACTTTGTTCAAGAGTTACTTTCAAGCCTTCTAATTTATTTCACAAATGGTGACATGAGCTAATATGTAACTTGAAATTTCTAATTCATTAACTGATATTATCAGTTTCGGGCACAGCTCAGTTATGAAGCTTATTTGAATGTTGAGTTTATCTTTGAAAGATTTTCCGACGTAGTTTTCTCGATTTAAAAAAAAAAAAATTGCACCTACTCACAAAAATAAGAAATTTTCGCATAAATTCGCGTCTATTCACAAATTGCTTATATTTTGCGTTTATTCGCAATTATAAGTAAATTTTGCATGAATTCGCATCTATTTCGTAAAAACGATAATTTCGTACCTCTAGTTATGATTAAAAGAATAATTTAGAGAAGGCCGATAACTTATTTCTAAGATAAATACAGAAAAACATAAAATATCTTTAAATTAATATTTTTTAATGATATAAGACAAATATATTTTGACACAGCTACGAGCGGTGATTCCTAGAGTGCCTGGGCGCTTGCGTCCTCAACTCCGCTCATAAGGCATGAGTTAGCTTGCTTGAAAAAAATTTCCCAGTACGGAAGCGTCAATTTCGTTTTCGATATTTTTTTAAAATTTTGTTTCTTTTACAATCATTATCGCCTTTATTTTTATTCTTTTGATGATTGATGATGTTTGTTTGGGCAAGCCTACTTAAGGGGCTTCTGTCTCTGAGGGGGGGGGGTGCCTTGGGCAGAGGACTTTTTAAAGGATTTTAACGCGTATTTACATATTATCTGGAGAAAACCTACCAAAACTGCTGACCGTTAGATCGATAGCCGCGTGGTAGGCCCGACGCGAGACCTTCACACTTCATCCGTCTACCATATTCAGTGCTCTATACACTCGGCCATGGTGAGAATTATTTAAAAAATACTAGAAATTAATGATGAAAGATACCTCACATGAAAAATACATTATACGCTTTATGCCTAATTTCTATTTGTTTATTTATTTATTTATTTATAGTTTGAAACTTTATCATTTATGGATTTTTAAAAAAAAATCCACTTGTTATAATCACCCCTTGGTCACAGTCTCCCCCAACTAAGGTTGCCAACCGTCCCACGAGAGCCGGGACGTCCCATTTCTAGGACTTTAGAGAACACGTCCCGCGAAAAGTGCGTGAAGGACGTCAAACGTCCCGTTTTTTTTATAGAATGAGTAATTTAATAATGTGATAAATTATGATGATTTCAGAAGAGATTCTAAAAATTAAGATTATTTTCTACATAAATACTATCTCAACAGATATGATTGTATACTTCTAAGTTGATTGAGAAGTTGAGTAAGATTGATATACTAGTAAGTTTTTTCTTCTAATCAAGTAATATTGTGATTGCAGTAAAAATAATTTAATATATCGTAAGTTTTTTACCAAATAATTATTTTTAATAATCTTAGTAGAAGATGTAATTTGAGATTAAGTTTCTCTTATATAGGTATATTATCGATACCCACTTATGGATTGTTTTAACTTTAAGAGCCAAAGTAAAAGGTTTAGTTTTTATTTGTGAAAGGAAATAAAAATTTAATTTAATTTAATTTAAAATGATAGCAATCTGTTTGTTTTGATTATAAACAAGAGCGGTAGAAGATTAATAATTAATGTTAATTTTTCTTTAGTTTGCGCCTGATCGATTTTTTTAACTTTTGTTCATTATGTTACATGTATAACTATAACGTAGTAAGCTTAACATTCAATAAAACTATTTAAAATTTAAAAATTAAATTGATTTTAATTGTGTTTCTAGCCTTTCCGTAATATACCAGCAGGATCCCGTTTTAGCCCCGTCCTACATTTTAATTGCGAAAGTCCCGTAAATCCGTGTTTATGGCAAGCCTATCCCCAATTACCCTATGTTTTCAGCTCAAGTGGGAAGGAATCTAATACAACACCGAAAGAGTGAAGATAATTTTTAAAAATTCATAAAAATGGGGACTACTCTTCCGCTTTGGAGACCGGTTCCTCGCCCGTCTGGCATTCCATGTCTGTCCGGAACTCAGGCTTGTCTGAAATTTACGTCTGATCGATATTCCTGTCTCGCCATAAACGCAGAAGCCCTCCGAAAACGGTTCCCGGGAATTCCATTGTCCGCGCGCTATCTTCCACTATAGCACAATTAATAACTCCTCCAATGATTCATTGTTTAGGAGATAGGACGATGCAGAGAGAGCGCTAAATCCCGATACCCAAGCTGTAAAATTACGGGTTCAGTTTATAATGTTTCAGCGCCTTCACAGGAGTCTGGGTTGAGTTTGTGGGTGTCTTTTATAGAGGGTAATCAATCCTACTATATATCTGATCCCTGTCGCTTATATTAATGCTTAAGTCTGATCCCTGACGCACTCACTCTCTAACAATACCGGTCCGACCACTTCAAAACAAAGCTTCTACCGTCATTAATCCAAACAGATTAAAAAGTTATGGTCTAAAACTGTAATAAAATTTACGCCGTTTGTACGATCCTCTTGAAATTTTTCATTATCACGTATAAAAATGTAGAAAACAATCTGAACTACTTTAAAAATCTGAAAATGCACCCGTTCCTTCATTTTTAGGCGATTTTTCGCTCTTTTCACTCCATTTTATTTTCGAGAATAAAAAAAAGGAATCATTTGCGTGACAAAATTACATTTTTCGAGTGAAAATGACGTCACCCAATTGGGATTCCAATTCGTTTAGAATAGTTTTTCCAGGTAACATGTTTTTTTTTTTTTTTTTTTTTTTTCATTTAAATAATCGTCTGCTCAAGCATTAAAATAAGAGGCGCTGAGTACACGAAACGAAATCGTTCGAATGCGAAAAGTTTCTGCGCATTTCCAGAAGAGCGTGAAATTCGATTTGGGGATATAATAGAAATGAAGTTATTTATTTTAGGCGGACGAAGATTAAATATATTGAGTGTAGACATACTTTCGCCAAATGTTTTCTCTAGCGCCCGTTGTAATTGCCTCCACAACGGGCTTTTTCTGCTAGTTTAAAAGAGTGCCCGTTGGTTTTTCTTATTACCTTTAATCTGAGAATGTGAACGCTGAATTATAATTGTTTGAACCATGTTTAAGGGAACCAATTTCCAACACTGTTCGACAGTTGCAGCTTTATTTGTGAAGTATAAAACAGAAATGGAGACGAACGATGTTACTTAATCCTGCGATAATTTTATTTTTGAAAACATAATTTAATTCAAATTTTTAACATTATCATTCCATATGGCAACTGTTGAATATGTTCTTCACCATTTAATGCAAAAATTGGTTTTTTGACACACTTCGTAATTTGTTAGTGCCAGGGTCGTACCCAGAAAAAAATTTCGGAAGGAAAAAAGGCTGAATGTTTCACAAAAAGACTTCAACATTAATATTTTGTTATCAAAATTATAAATTTCGGGGGCGGCGGACCGGACCCCCCTGGTCCACCCCCCTGGATACTGCCTTTTTTGATGTTATTGACGAGATTTTTTCAGTTATGAGTTGCTTTAATTCATCGATGCTTGCAGGACTTCACTGGAAAACCATATCTTTGAGATAACGCCACAAAAAAGAAAGAAAGAAAGAAAACGGGGTGAGGAATCCTACGAATATTATAAATGTCAATGTTTGCATACATGTTTATAACTCTTTCACGCTGAAACGGTTTGATAGATTTGGATGAAATTTGGAATAAGGACAGTTAAAGTCCTGGATTAACATATAGGCTACTTTTTATCGCGCGAAAAAAACACTTCCTATAATATAAAAAAAAACTATTTTTTACCTAAAAAAAAAACAATACAATTGAGTTTTTATTTTACAGAACAGTCGACAGATGGCGCAAACTTATAGAATACGCAGTTTTTAATAAATAAAATCGTTTTATCGTCTGCTACACCTGGATAAAGAATACTCCTGAATAAGTTTTTCTTCTGACGTGGATTTATAAGCGACTTCGGCCCAAGTACACAAATTCGAAATACATGTTACAGAAACAAATAAACAAAAAATAAGTTTTTGAAACTTTCATTCAGTTCGAATTGTGCATTTTTCTGCGCAGCTTTTCCCCACCTATTTCTAATGTATTACATCCAGAAAAAGGATGTTAGAAATATCAATTTTAATTTGGTTTAATCACACTCATGAATAATGATATACTTAACGGAATAAGGAAAGAAAATAGGGAAGACGCATGGATTATGGCACGCTTTTAATATATAGCACTTTAGTGCGTCTTTAAAATCTGAAAGTGTTTCAGATTTTCTTACTTTTTTTTTTCCTTTCCTTTTTTGATAAACGCCAATATATCTAGAAGCTCTTCAGAATGAATGTAGGACGAAAATAATTTGTACCTTTTTGTAAGTTTTTATCACTAAACCATCTTATTTTTGTAACCAGAGGCGGCCCGACAAGGCGAGCAAGGTGTGCATCGCATCAGTTGCACCGGCTTCGAAGGGGTGGGCGTCATTTCGAACTCAAAAACTAAATAGAGCATAAAAGGGGGCTTCTTTTTTACGTCAGCAAGGGATGCCACTGACCCCAGAGCCGCCTCTGCTTTTAACTATCTTAATTTTAAATTCCATTCAGAATCCGAGAGATTTCAGTGCCAAGGAAGGCGCTGGGAAACAGGATTCTCTCCGAACAAGATTTAGCAAGATGGCGAACCAACTGGTCGCCAGAGGCGGCTTGTAATTAATAATGGAATTATATTGTAAAAAATTTGAATTAAATTATGCTTTACAAAAATAAAATTATCTCAGGATTAAGTAGCATTATGAGCTTCGATTCTGTTTTACGTCCAGATAAAGTTGCAGTATAAGGAACCGACAAACATAAATTATGGATACTTAATTTTAAGCTAAAAAGATAATTAAAGAATTTTAAGTTAAAAAGATACTCAGATGATCTTTGCACATTTCGGACTCTTTTCCTCAGCAGAGTTTTTAACTTTTCTACCACAGTCTTATAACTCAGTAATGTTATACGATGCCTGATCAAAGCAACTGTGACCCCTGGGCAAAAGAAAAAAAAATGGGTCCCATGTGACCACTTCGCCCCTTCCTAAAAAAATATAACGATTGGTTCATTTTGAAAAAAAAAAAAAAAAACCTCTAAAATCATTTTCTTTTCTCAAAACGCAAAATTTTATTTTACGTGGTCTAAAATAAAGAAATATGAAGGGTGCCCCAAAAGCACTGTCCTCTAGACTTTTATTCCTTAAATGTTGATAACACTGAATAGCTCTTTCGAACTTTAAAAAATCTGCAGTGATTCCATTCGACTTTCCGAACACTTAATACCAAGCGTTTAAATAAATTTCATTCAACTCAATCGGATCTAGTGATCAGGCACTAGTGCACTTAAAATGATTTGATTGTATAGGCCGTAATGTATAAGAACACTTTATTGTAGCCCTGCCAAAAACTGTACAGCGTACACTCACTAAAATTTAAACGGTGTGTAAGACAATGACCTATAATGTGCGTACCTAATTATGTCAATCGAATGCACCATTTAGACATTACTTCACTTTAAATGATTTGCCTCCTTAGACCGTAATATATAAGAATTGCTTTCTGCAAACTAATGAACAAACATATCAGCTCTACACACGCTAAAATCTATGCAGGTTATGTGATCGTGACCTATAATATACATACCAAGTTTGAGCTCAATCGAATGCACCGTTTAAACGCTAGTGCAATTTCAAGAATTTTCGCCCATAGGCCATAATGTAAAAGAAATCTTTGTCGTAGCCCTGTAAAAAAACTATAAGTCCTATACACACCAAAATCAATACCGGTCGTGCGACGCTGACCTATAATATACTTACCAAGTTTGAGATCAATGGAATGCACAGATTAAGAGCTATCGTGTTCACTCACGTACACACACACACATACATACATACGTACATACATCTCGTAAAAATAGCACAAATGAAATCAGAAGAGCTCATAACGTGTCAATACGCCTAAATCTTCAAGCTGAATTTTTTCATGGTTACAATACTTTCCTTACAGGTTACATGTTCGGAAAGTAAAAATGGCATACAGTACTACTCTAATATGTGTTTCATAAATAAAAAAATCTGAAGTGACTCCACTCGACTTTCCAAACACTTACGATTAAGATCATTACCAAGCACTTAAATAAATTTTAATCGATGAATTATTCGAACATATATACCAAATTGAAGCTCAATTGAATGCACCGTTTAAACGCTAGCGCACTTTCAAGAATTTCTCCCCATATGCCATAATGCAAAAAAAATCTTTGTCGTAGCCCTGTAGAAAAACTATCAGTCCTACACACACCAAAATCAATACCGGTCCTATGATGATCGTTTATAACATATATACCTAATTTGAGCTCAATCGAATGTATCGCTTAATCGCTAGCGCACTCCCCATATGCCATAATATAAAAGAAATCTTTGCCGTAGCCCTGTAGAAAAACTATATGTCCTATCAACACCAAAATCAGTACCGGTCTTGCGACGGTGGTTTACAACATATATACCTAATTTGAGCTCAATCGAATGCCCCGTTTAGGAGCTATCTGTTACTCACATACACACAAACACACATACATACATACATCTCGTAAAAATAGCATAACTGAATTCAGAAAACTTCAAAACGTGTCAATACACCAAAATCTCGAAGCTGAATTTTTTCATGGTTACAATACTTTCCTTACATGGTACATGTTCGGAAAGTAAAAATTACAGTGAAAACTAGAATCCATACTGAACGGAATTTTACATCCCTGCCTTTTACAGGGTTAAATTTATTATTCGTGAAACAGCTGTAGGAGATTTGATAATTGCTAGACTATGTTTTCCGATGTAAACTGAAAATGTTAAAATTTCCAAGACCTAGTCCCTGCACTGGAAGGAATTAATAGAATTTTCTGGAGTATGAAAATGACATTGAATTTCACGAACTCTAAGACTGACAATAGGTAGCATGCGAAGCATTGAAACTTGTAATGTTCATTATTTAAGAAACACCTTTACGAAGTTCTTCCAAATTCGTATTATTAAAGATTGATTTTTGATGTTGTACATCTCTTTCCAAAGAATCTGAAACAATGAGAAAAGAAAGAACTCGAGGAGTGCATGTGTGTGATGTGTTGCACGCATACAACTGAAGATTCATCAGCCACTAACATATATTCTTTTCTCATCAAACGCGAAGGTGACTTTCGTTTCTGAATTGGGTTATTGATCTAATAAATTACCAATCCATTTCTTTTTTTGTTGAGGGAAGCATTCTACCTTCACCGAATTAAGTTTGCAGCATCTTGCTTGAATAGCCTGCATTGTTAAAAAACTCCTTTGCATTTTCGTTGAATAATTGCTTCTAATAGAAAAAGTGGATAATAAATCATCCTTCTCAGAACTTGAATAAGAGCCTGTTAAGGAGAATTAATTACATGCGTGGAGATAAAGAACACCGGAGTTGATGAGAAATTATTCGATTGAGGTAAGTTCACTGTCGTTATTATTTTTTCATGATTACAATTCATGGTTATCTACGACGTTTGTGTATTATCTTCAGTTGCTTTTTAGTTAACTGCAAGAGAGGAGGTTCGAATCATAAAGTCATTATCAACGTTCGCTAAGTTCTTGGATTTGTATTTCTCGTTCTATTTTGCTTGTCTAAAAAAAATAATTTGGATTTCTTAAAAATAAAACAAAACTTTTGCTGAATTACTTTCAAATAATAGAAGGTCAAATAATAGAAGGCCACTTGCAAAGATTAGACTATAACATTATTTTCCTAGTTGTTGGAAGGCTCTGATCCGTCTCAACTTTTTGAAGAGCCTGAACTTACATTTCGCTTATCACTTTGCATGTCATTGTCACACAAACAAAACCAGTCCAAATTAAGATACTTTGGTGAATCGCCTTGTTTTATCAATATCAGATTCTGAAGAGGAAAAATAAAATGCATTTTAGGGGACCTGCCAGAACTTCGCGGGTTTCTCCAGCTCATTCTGAAAGAAATGCGGTAATCGATAAAGAATTCCAAGTCATCGAAAAGTTCTTTTGGATTACAGGAATCGTGTTTGTCCGCTCGAAGATTTGTTGCAACGTTCGAGGCTTTCTCATTTCCTGCCTTGATGTATTTGTCACTGCTTTCTATATTTACTTTACGACAGCGAGTTTTTACTCGGCAGCAACATCATCGGCGTTTTCTACAGGATATGCCTTTATCAACTCATTTGCCAATTTTTCGGGTATTTGCGTTCACTTCGTCGTTCTGATCAAGCGACGGCAGATTAGGAAGTGCGTCGATATGATTTCTCAACTGGAAAACGACATACTTTCCTCGAAAAAAGCAAAATCTTTGAAAAAATATCTTTACTGGAGCTGCTCGGGCTCAATTATTTTACCCCTGTTACAGATGGTGCTCAGTATGCTAATCGATTCTCCACACTTCTTCTTCGAGAAATATGAAAATTTGTATTTCTTCAGAGCATCCATTGGAAAATCTCTTCACGCCTGGATTCACATTCCGGTAGTCATCATAAGAATTGCAAGTACGATTCTGTGCAAATCTCTTCCGCTCTTAACTGTGGTTCTGTGCACGTTCATCTTCACCCGACTTCGAGACATCAACCAGAACTTCACAGCTCGGCTGAGAACAAGCATCCACATGAGTTCCCCGTCCAACTTATTCAGCGACTACACCGTCTTCTACGGCAGAATCACTAAGGCGGTGGAACAAGTTGAGAAGTCGATGTCTTTAGTTTCGTTTTTTCTCTACGGATATATACTGTGCTGCATCTTCTCCGTGACAAGCTTCCTGGTGACAAAACTACCCGGTAACAGAAGCATCGCTGGAATAGCGTATCAGCTCACGACTTTGGTTGAAATCGTCGTATGCTTCCTAATTCTGAGCATGCGTGCTGCGAGCGTAAATGAATCGGCAGTAGCCGTCAAGAACGTGATCCACACGCTGCCGTTTACGCATCTCGATATGGACCCGAATCTGACGGCAACACTTCTTCAGCTGGCAAACAACTTTGCCAATGAAGTTTGTATGACAGGATGGGGGTTGTTTGTCATTAACAGAAGCTTTATTTTGACAACAGCAGGTGTTGTCGTGTCTTACGGTGTAATTCTTGTGCAGCTAGGAAAATGAATCAAAGTAGATTACGTTGTGCCCTTTATTGTTTAGTTTGCTATAAGACTTTTCCTCGAAACGTAACGTAATACCATATAAATGTACTCTTATATGGTATTACGTTACTGTCTGTTTTTGTTTTGAAATCTTCTACTTTTCAGTATTACTTTGATGCTACGACGGCTAATAGAGAGTAATGTCAAATGACTTGTAAATAAAGTATGCAATGCTGTTTTAGCATTATGTCATAATTTTCAATTAAGTTAAGATAGTTAAACAGCTAAATATTAAATTTAGTTGTCCGTCGAAAAAAATTAAAATGTAGATTTATGTTATAAATACAATATAAAGAAATGCTAGTTTAAAGCTATTTTGTGTATGCAGTTTTAGAATTATGGTTAACCACTTTTTCATTCCGAGTGACTTACAAGGAAACCAATGATTTTAAACTTTTTTTTTTTCCTGTGTGTGTGTGTGTGTGTGCGTGTGGGGTGGGGGGGATGTATTATCAGAGCCTGATTATGACCAACGGGGCCCCCGGGCATTGATGAATTTTGGGGCCCCCATCTATGAAATTAATTTTATTTTTCATAAAATTTTGATATAAAAACTATATTTCAGAACAATATGTGAAATTGAGGGGCCCTGGGCAAAGTCCCGATTTGCCCATGCGATAATAGGGCTCTGTATATTATGGCATTTTATGGAAATGGAATACGGTATCAAATCGGTATAAACCTTGTCTACATAATACGTAATGTTGCGGATAAAGTTTTTCAATTTGTCTTAATGTTAGATATAGAACTGGAATACAAAATGTAGTTTTATGATTTGTGAATTTTTTTATTGAACTTCATTTAGTTTTTTTGCGTGTCACACCGACTCACTGAACACTTACCTAAATTTTAATAAAATTCGTTTAAATGAAATATTTTTCTAGAGTTATGAAAAATTACACTCATACAAAATAATTCAACAGTTTTTAAGATTCTGCATCATTACGAACTAGAGACGAATGCGAGACGAGACCGAGATTTACCGCTATTTTTGCGAAACGAGATGAACGTTTTTATCATTACAATATAGCGATTTTGTGAGACTAGCCAAAGATTTGTATCTGTTTGCGGACGAGACAAGCCTATTTTTCATCTCGTCCCCCTTACGAACAAAACTAATAAACACTAGCCTATAGAGCTTTTCGACCTACGTCATTGCACTACGTCACATCATAGCAACCAGTCTGGTAACACTTTTCCCAGGACACACTAATGTTCATTTGAGGACTGTGATTGGCGGAATACGTGGCTTTGTAACTCTAAATATCCTGATTGTCCTGCAAAACATTGTAGTGACGTCATGTCGAAATACTCTATGTGCATCGTTGCAACGATGAAAAAAAATCGTCTCATCCCTATCTAAATTCATTTCCTCCATCTTGGTAACTGGCATGACTAACCAGGCTGGACATTCTGTGAAGTCTGCAAACTCTGTGTACTTGCATTTCCCAGTCTCCCACTATGATGAACACCTCCATAATATCAACAATTTTTTATTTTTCTCAGAATAGAGAGAGAATCGAGAGTTCAGAATAGAGAGAGTGCACTGTCATAATAACATCAATAATAATAATACGACAAAAGATCAAGATTTTAAAATTATTTTCCGTTGCTTTGTCAGTATTTTTCGAATAAATGGTTACTTGGAAAATATGCTTTTCTGGTGACCACTACTGGTCACCAGAAAAACATAATATAAACTAAGCAAAATGATGCGACTCTACAGAGAGCACAAGTTATGTTAAGAAAAGCAATGGTGCTCTCTTAACATAAGCCAACTTATGTTAAGAGAGTATCAACCAATTTTAATGAGTTTGGACATAAAGCTAGCTGTAAAGTACTGTAAGCTATTGCAAGAGCATGCACAGATGATGTAAAAATTTCGTATGTGAAAAAACCCATTTTGAGAAACCCCATAGAGATTTTTTGTGCAGAACTAACTATCAGATATCAAAATTTCATTAAAAAAAAAAAAAAAATAGAAGAACATGGAGAAAAAGATGAAATTTGTGGCCATAGGGAACAAGGAAAAGGCTGATCTAATGGATTTCAGCATAGTTAAATTCACAAAACTAAGTATAGTTCACATACAGTCTGGTAATCGCACTCTCCAGGAATGGTTTCAAATGATTATTTCTCACCATTGCTTTTCTTTATACAAATGCAAATCCAGAAAGACATATTTGTTACAAATGAAGAAATGCTGATAGTTGATAACTCATTCAAGATCCAAAGAATCATATCTGATGATTCCGCTAGTTTGGTCCGTGAAAACTTTTGATCTGAAAAGAGAGCCTGACTAAGACATTGGGAGGCTCTAGACCAAGCGGTCTTTGAGGGCCCCTATATGTCATACCTTGTCGATACCTACTGTCACAAAGTACAAATTTTTGATGTAAATGAGGAGGGGGCCCGTATACGGTCATACCTTGTTGGTACTTATTATCAGAGGGTACAAAGTTTTGTTGTAAATAAGGTGTTGGTCTCCCATTGTTCAATTATTTTCTAACTTAAAGTCCATACAATTCGGATGCTCAGATGAGGTCGCGTCTCTGAATGCTCCATCGTAGAATGTTTTGGACCTTAACATGACATTTCTTCCATCCCTGAATACAGTGTAAACTAGTACTTTATAACAGCGGAATGTGTTGTGAAATTGCTTCGATTTATTTATTGTCATTCATGCTTTTGTGATATATTTTTTTAAAGTTTAAAACTATGTTAATCTTTTGGGGGCCCCTAAAACTTGGGGGGTCCCTAGACCGAGGACCAGGTGGCCTGTGCGGTAATCAGGGCCTGTCTGAAAGAATTAAATCAATGCTTATTTCTGCGCGGCAGTGCAAAAGCCACAAGCGAACAGTGGCGTAATTTCGGATTAATTTATTAAATTTAAAATCCTCTTCATAAATTGATGTAAAATTGACCATTTGATATCTCCTTTTTCCTTTTAATTGAAAAAAAAGAGTTTAATATGCAACTTAAACATACAATCATACCTCCAAGAAACATTACTACAGTGGGTCGGACACATGCACGAAAAAAGAAGCATAACAAATAACATGAAATAGTTTTCAAACAATTTTATTTTAAACATGAATTAACTCATATTAAAATTATCATTTACAATTACAGAAGAAAAAAAATCAAATTTCTTAGTTCCTTTATCTCAATGAGCGCATTCCTAAAAATAATAAAAGGTATATTCGATTAATTAGAATGATATTAATTTTACAAACCTTCAAAATGTACTCTTATTATAACCAAACAATATATAATGATATTTTTTATAATAATTCACAATTTTTTTTCATTATTCCCAGATTACCATATTCTTGAATCTCTCTATTCTAAAAAAAAGTAAAGGTTGCTGTCGCCGCTGTCAGAGCTTGTTGACCTATCTTCTCCTAAACCGTGGGGATTAGAATTTCGAGAAACATGTTCCCAAGTGCGGAAAACTCCGAGGAACCTGATAAGGTGACTTAAATTTCGAATATCGAATTATTTTAGAAGATATTAATAAAAAACTGAAAAAATAAAACATAATGGTTGCCAGATTTGGCATAAAATCATTCATTCCTTTGCAAAAAAGCAATTCCAATTATGTAGAATCATGTGATATTGTCAAACATGAAGTAGAATTACATCCATTTTACGCCAAATTAAAAAGTATATGAAATAAGTAACTCAAAATGTGTTACACAAAGTTGACAATTTTCAAATAGTAAGTTCGCTTAGACAGCAGGAGTTTAGAATGAGCGATTATTCGTTTTTCCAAAACAGAATACCTAATATCTTGAAAATGAAAAATAATTAAAATGTAAATTATTTTAAAGCCGGTTTGGTCCAACTGGATTATTTGCTATCAGTAGAAATACTTGGCGGCGTTAACTATGCCATTATAGCAGTTATAGTACACTTTGGATATTTGCCAGCGAGGCGAGATGGTATAATTCGTGGTGCTAAGTAAGCCAATCTGCAAAGAATTATGTAAATGAAAATATGGATAACGGTTTTCCAGGAACCTTAAATGAACCGTAACTATACGTTGTGAGCATGTGTAAATCGCCAAATAATGAAAAGTCCCCATTGGTGGCAAGCTATCCTACCTGTTCCGTAGTTTTTATCAAAGAAAACATATGAATTACTGTTTTCTTAGAGCTAATTATTAACTATACATAAACGCAAATCGCCAAATTATGAAAATTCTCCATAACTGGCTAATACGCAAGGCGTACCATGGGTTTCACATAATTACAAATAGTGCGAGGTTTAAATTTTTATGTTCCAAAGCAACATGCAAGAACCAAGCAATGTGTAGCTCGGTAACATTCTAGGTACTTACGTATTATCCCGGCGGTCCGCCAAGACGAGCGATTTTTTGCCGAGATAAATGCCGGGCACATGAAATTATTAATGGTTTTGAATACCATTGGCAACAGTTTGGCAACTCATTTGACGAAAAAACAGTTTGGCGGTAATGACCGCCGATATAATACGTAAGTACCACATTCTATCTTATCCAATGTTTGAGTTTTGTTTGTTGAAATTATGTCTTTTTTACGAATAAGTCTTTTTAGGGGCCAAATGCCTCATACGAAATGCGAGCGTAGCGAGTCTAGGGGCCTTGGACCCTAGTTACAAAAAAAAAAAAAAAAAAAAAAAAAAAAAAAAAAAGTATTTTTCCCGATCTAATTATTACATTTTAAAACAATTTTACTTCAATCTGAAGTAAATTGAATTAGCAACCTTTTAATTACAGCCACCAGGCAGTGGTACTCTTAGATTGATTAATTACAGAAATCAATTACTGTCAGACATTAATTTTGTAAAGCACGTGCGCATTGTAAGATGTAGGAGTATTGGGAGTATTTTTGAGGGGGATGGGGGCTCAAAATTGTCTAGCATCTCGGTTCTCTCAAGTGCTAAATCCTCTATTGGAGATTAGATATGTAACGAACAGTGATTAGGCCGAATAGCTGAATATCGAATATTCGGCCAATAGCTTGGGCCGAACACCGAATATTCGGCATATAGTTTAGGCTGAATACCGAATATTTGGCGGCCGAATATTAATTTTTTTTAAATTTCTTTTTAATTGTAAATAAAATGTCGCTTTTCAGATTTGTAATTAAATATTAGTTAAAGGCTAGTTAAAATTCATTTCATATTATTTGTAGGTACTTAAAAACACACAACACTATGTTATCTGTAAAACTAAAAAATCTTGGTGATGAAAAAATATATTTTACAAAGTTAAATAAACACTAACAGCAGCATAATTATACTTTGAGATTTTCATAATTTAATAAATATGTGCTATGGTAAGTGCAATTAATTTGGTAATTATGTATAATCGCATCATGCTTTTGGATTTACAGCCTCTGGGGAAAACAAAATAAACACATGCCCGGCTGAAAATTTCACATGCCCCGGGCATGTCGAGCAATAGATTTTTCCGACCCTGAAAGGGCCCGTGTATAATGCATCTGCACCTCCGGGCCCCGAACTTCTACCCACGACCCCGAGACAGCTAAATTTTATTAATATTATGAAATTATTAAATGTATAGACATCTACATGTAAGCAACTAAACTTTTCAAACATATTTTTTTGGACGAACTCCCATTTAACTGTTGGAAAATGTAAAAATGAAGAACACAGGAGTCTTTTGCTGATGCTACATGATTTTGAATTGCCGTAACTTTTTTTTCACGGATATTATTTGAATATTTTTCACTTGCCAAATCGATTAGCTCCATATTGATTATTATTAGTTCCATAAAACATGAAGATGAGGAAATAGTAAAATAGTATAAATTATTAATTAATTTAATAACTTCTGATAATATCAATATATATAAAAGAGGAGATCTTGTTTGTTTGTTTGTTTGTTCGCTATAGGCGTCCAGACCGCTCGACGGATCTGGACCACACTGACTAAATAGGACACGAGAAATCTAATGCCGTAAAAATGAAATTAATCGGATTAATAGTTTTTTGGTTATTTTATGTTTTGTCCAGTTTTCGGCCATTTTTCGCCTCTCGCAGGGCTCCGGTGAGTGAAGGAACGAGAGGGGAAAATGGGCGTGGCGCGACATCGCTGAAGTGTTAGCAAAGCAACTGACGGTGTTCATTTTTTCATATGATTTTTCATTCTCAGGTCGTGCGCGCTTCAAAGGGGAATCCCAATCCCGCGGAAGGAGGAAGGCAGGGGTGAGAGAGTGAAAGATGGGAACCCTGGCTCAGGTAAGCGTTCGACAGAAATAAGCAAACATGGGGCTGTATCTAAAATCGCTGTATTAGCAGATATGAGTTCCGAAGAATTTGATGAGAGTATTTTATACAAATTATCAATTCCCCGAGAAGATAGTTACTAAATAATTAGAACCTCATAAAATATTTATAAATAAATTAAACCCACTGCGAACATAACATCCAAACAAACCTGAATTTTTAATAAAATAATTATAAAAACCTGAATTTTTAATTCATGAATAATTATTTTAAGTTTTTATCTACTGTATAAATGCCCAAGGATTTGCGTCCAGTGGTTTTTACTGGTAAGTAAAAGTATAAAAGTATAAAGTTAAAAGTATTAAAAAAGTACTTAAAAAAGTATTCGAGTAAGAGAGAAATTTCCTATTTCAGATTTGCGAATAATAATTGAGTTTTTGAAAAATGCACAACCTGACAGAAATATGAAAAGTCATCTTTATGCATAGCCTAATTCATATTTCATGATAAGTAATTTTTAATAACGTAGGAAATTTATATCTTACTCGAATACGTTTTTGGAGGGTGTATGTAGGTATTAGTGATAAATGACCATTAGAACACAACAGGTAGAAGGAGAGAAGCTTAGCCACGTCCAATTCCCGGTAACCTCTGTATGCTGGCAAGTCCCCTGTTCACTTCTTTTTTTCGTTGCAGCGGGAAGCCTCCTGTACTTTTTACTTCCTTGTACGTAGTATAAGGAAGTAATGTGATCCCGAAAAATTTTGGGGGCCAAATTTCGACAAAAAAACCGATTTTGACTACCTCTAAATTTAATTAAAAAATTTTTTTCGATGCATCTCATCGTGGGTTAGCATGCACGATCATATTAACTCGTCTGCAACTCATTTTGACCAGCGGCGAGTCTACTGTGGCCAGTTTTTCCATGCCGTCTGTACGTACGTACGTACGTATGTATGTAACTCGCATATCTCAAAAACTATTGGTCGTAGAATGTTGAGATTTGATATTTAGGATTGTTCTATGATCTAGTTGTGCACCTCCCCTTTTGGTGGCAATCGAATGGATAGTTTATGTACAGGACCGCCCAAAAGATTCGAAATACATTACGCTCTATGGGCCGAAATTCATTAAACTCGCCTAACTCAAAAGCTATTAGGCGTAGAATGTCGAAACTTCATATTTTGGATAGTTGTAACATCTAGTAGTGCACCTCCCCTTTTGGTTCCATTCGACTGGATAGTTTATCTACAGGACTGCCCAAAACATTCGAAATACATTACGCTCAATGGGTCGAAATTCATTAAACTCGCATATCTCAAAAACTGTTAGGCGTACAATGTTGAAACTTTATATTTAGGATTGTTGTAACATCTAGTTGTGCACCTCCCCTTTCGGTTCCGTTCGACTGAATAGTTTATGTACAGGACCGCCCAAAAGATTCGAAATACATTACGCTCTAAGGGCCGAAATTCATCAAAGCGTTTTTTAGAGGTATTGGGCTATTTCAAACGACTCAGAAGTAATATAGGCTGTAAAGAGTTAGAAAATGAATTTCTCCATTAAAAAAAGTGTCTTTATCATTTATAGTTCTGCTACAGGAACACTCAAAAGATTTCCAATACATTACGGTCAATGGCAATTTTAGGGGCATTCATCCATTTCAAGCACAATACCGTCCTACCACATAAGTTAGGTAATGGTCCGACCACGGTCACGTGCCTCCCTCAAGAACTATGCCAAAAGTCGCCAAGCTTGGCGACTTTTGGTGTACGTGTGTGCATATTTAACTTTCAAATCTCAAAAACTATTATGAAATTTCATATATAAGAATGTTGTAACATCTAGTTGTGCATCTCGATTTTTGGTTCCAATCTACTGGAGAGTTTATTTACAGGACCACCGGAAAGAATTTCAGTACTTTAATGTCTATGGACATTTTCAATATAATACTACTGTAGATAGTCATTGTTTGGTACATGCCCAAAATCTCGCCGTCTGTCCTCGACCTTGGCGAGTTTTGGCGAAATATCGCCAAATTTGGCGATAGTCAGTCATTGGGTCCATGCCCAAAGTATCGCCATTTGTCATCGTTCTTGGCGAGTTTTGGCGAAATATCGCCAAATTTGGCGATAATCTGTCATTGTTTGGTTCATGCTTAAAATCTCGCCAAATGTCGTCGACATTGACGAGTTTCGCCGAAATATCGCCAAATTTGGCGCCAAAAGTTATTTCGTATTTTGTATAACTCTAAAACTAACCCGTAGATTTTTTAACTTTTGTATTTAGAACTATTGTAATATCTAACTGTTTTCAATATCTTTTTTGACAGCAATCGACTGAGAATTTATTTACAGGGTGAGCCAAATGACTTTGAATACATTGAGGTGTATGGATGCATTCAATTCATTGAAAGTCTGTGGTCAATGACTAACAGACACTTTGGCTATCCCCAAAATCTCGCTGACTATCTCAAGTTTGTCGGCTTTTGGTGAAATATCGCCAAATAAAGTGTCAGAAGGAAATCTTTCAAATTGAACTCAGCTTGGCGATATCGAAATATTTGGCTGGAAATCGCTAAACCTTACTATTATTGATATTTTATCTCTTTCAAACAAATAAATTTAGAGGAAGTGCGTCGAAAATATTTTTGATCTAATGGACGTGCAAGGAAGTCATGTGTTGGACACATCAGATTTTTTATCATTGCGGTGGGAGGATTCACATTTCTTCCCTTTATAATCGCATACCGACGACTGGACTCTATTTGTTTTTAGTAGTTGCGTAGGTGTTAGTGATAAATGACTGTTAGAACACAGACAGGTAGAAGGGGAGAAGCCTAGCCACGCCCAATTCCCGGTAACCTCTATACGCTATCAGGTGGCATGTTCATTTTTTTTTTCGCGTCAAGTCCCACGTCCTTTTTTTATCATTGCAGCCTGAGGATTCACATTCCTGCCTAGCCACTCCCAATTCCCGGTACCCACTGTACGCTATCAGGTAGCGTGTTAATTTTTTTTTTTTCGTTGCAGCGAGAAGTCCCATTTATTTTTTTTTATCATTGCAGCGGGAGGATTCACATTCCTTCCCTTTACAATGTATATTTAAGGTAAATGGGCATTTTTATTCCATTGCATAGGCAACGTCGGGCTACGCTGCTAGTTTATTATAAGTGCTTATACTTATTATACGAGAAATTCGTTCTGTATATGTACAGTATGCACTCAATCAGGAGCTTTGATATTAAAATTTATTAAATTTCAAAAAGTGGAGTTAATCGATATTGGCAAGTGAAGCATTCATTTGATTAAGATTTACTGCACGCATTATTTATAACATATTCTCACAGGCAAATAAAGAAAGGGGGTAATAAAATAATTTAATAAATGCTAGTTCAAAATACATTTTTCAGAAATCGATCAATGTAAAAATTGAAAATTTTCGAAAAATCTTGTTTGTCTTGAGGACTATTTAGCGCCCCTCTGCGAGAAGCGTCAGAACATGATAGACCATTTGCCCGCTCCTTAACAACGCCAATGTGAGCAGCAATTTATACACTGCTGGCCACCCAAATTGCAACACCAAGAAAAACAAGAGATATCACAACAAAATTTATTGTGTAGATAACATGTTGACCAAGTAACAAATGATTAAATTTACAGCATTCTATGAAGCGTGGTTCCTGCCAAAATCAGTACCCAGAGTAGCCGCCGTTGTTGGAGATCACAGCTGCCACACGCCTCGGCATTGATTCAAAGAGACTTTGAATGTGTTCTTGGGGTACAGCAGACCAAGCAGCTTCCACACGTTGCCAAAGTTGATCTGGTGTGACAGCTGGGGATGAACTCTGGGTCAGTCGTTGAGCAACCATGGACCACATGTTTTCTATCGGCGAAAGATCCGGAGAGCGCGCCGGCCAGGGAAGCAATTCAATCTGGTGATTGACGAAGAACCCTTGGACAATGCGTGCCACGTGTGGCCGTGCATTATCCTGCTGAAATATGGCTGTTGGCAAGCCCTGAAGGTAAGAAAGGACAACTGGCTCCAACACCTCGGAGATGTAGCGCTGGCTGGTTAAAGTACCGGCAATGCGTACTAGAGGAGTGCGAGAGAGATATCCGATACCGCCCCATACCATAATACCCGGTGCAGGACCAGTGTGACGGTGCATAATGCAGCTGTTCAGCATCCTCTCTCCACGGTGTCTCCAGACTCGAATCCGACCGTCGTGGTGTTGCATACAGAAGCGTGACTCGTCAGTAAAGAGAATTTCATTCCATTCTGTCGTCCACATCCTTCTTTCATCGCACCATTGGCGGCGGAGACGTCTGTGGTTCCGCGTCAGAGGTAGACAAAGCAACGTACGTCTTGCGGACAGACCATTCTGCTGTAAACGACGTCGAATGGTACGCGCAGACACTGGATGATGCGTTACAGACTGAATCTGCTGTGATATGGTTCGTGATGTGACTGAGCGGTCCGTCACTGCCATGCGTACAATCTGCCTGTCATCACGTGACGTGGTGCACTGAGTCGATGCGTCGATCACGTCTGTCCGTCGTACCCTCCTGCACCCAACGATCACATATCCGCATCACAGTTGTTTGGTTTCGTCCAATACGACGACCGATTTCCCTGAAAGATAACCCACAATCTCGGTATGCCACTATCCTTCCTCTGTCAAACTCGGATACTTGATCAAAAGATGATCGTTGTTTCCTACGAGGCATAATTTATCGTTTTTTTGAAAAAAAAGCAAGAAAAACACAATTGCTGTACTTGAAACCGTCGAAATCTCCAAGCCTTAAATAGCGCTTTGAGGTGGCGCCACAGGCGCGCTTGATGTGCGTCTGCGCTGAAATTCTAATCATTTGCATATCTCACCTCAGCTAATGCATGTTGTAAATTTCATATTATTTGCATGCTTCCTTCAGGGTGTTGCATTTACGATGGCCAGCAGTGTAGCTTGCAGTGCTTTTCCGGTTTTAAAATTCAAAAGAAAAATGTTTGCTATTAAAATATGAGCTTCACTAGCGAAGTTAAGTCTTTACAGAGGGACACTACCTTTATTGAAGTTAAAAAACTATATAAGACTTTTTATTTTTTCTTTCTTTTTACTTTCCGAACACGTACCATGCAAGGAAAGTATTGTAATCATGAAAAAATTCGACTTCGAGATTTTGGTGTATTGACACGTTTTGAGGTCTTCTGAATTCATTCATGCTATTTTTACGAGATGTATGTATGTATATGTGTGTATGGGTGTGTGTGTGTGTGTGCGTATGCGTGTGTGTGTATGTGTGTTTGTGCGTGAACACGATAGCTCCTAAACGGAGCATTCGATTGAGCTCAAACTGGGTATATATGATATAAACCAGAGTCGAAAGACCGGTATTGATTTTGGTGTGTATAGGACTTATAGTTTTCCTACGGGGCTACGACAAAGATTTCTTTTACATTATGGCCTATAGGGGGAAATTCTTGAAAGTGCGCTAGCGTTTAAACGGCGAATTCGATTGAGCTTCAATTTGGTATATGTGTTTGAATTATTCATCGATTAAAATTGATTTAAATGCTTGGTAATGATCTTAATCGTAAGTGTTCGGAAAGTCGAGTGGAGTCACTCCAGATTTTTTGTACAGGAATTAAGAAAAAAGTGTTTCGCTGTGTATGCGTAGGTGCCAAACAGCGATTGAAAGTCTTAGGACGAGCAACTGCCCCCCCCCATAGCTACGTCACGGACTGCAACTCTCATCAGGGGTCACACACAGCAATTTCAACTATAAAGATAAAAATAGCAAGATTTCGATAAGTGGCTTATCAAAATGCTTAAAAATAGAATTGGGGACTAACCCCTACAGAAAACACATCGAAGCAAATGAAGCGACTTAAAATGTGGCTCCTCAAAAATCTCTCCCGCCCCCCCCCCATTCGTAAAAAGCAAAAGTTTCTAAAAAAAGAAAAAATACGAGGGGAAGGAACAGCTGCTTTGTAAAACTTCTTTTTTTTTATTATTTTCATATACAATGCTAAAAGGAAAGAGAGTGGGACGTAAAAAATTACTAATATTCAAATAGTAGGATTAACATTTCTGCTATCTAAATCATTCTAGAATTTCGTATTCAAAATTTAGTCTATTTTTTAAAGTTTTTCCAATTACAGATCTATAAATGAAATTCGTACCGCATTCTGAAAAATTCACGGACGCACTTTAAGCACATGGTGCCAGGGGCGGCCGCCGTCGACCCCCCCTCCCTCATAGCGCCTGCATGAATTTACATAATTAAAAAAATACACCCTCGCACACAAATGAAGCTTTTATGGCATGTTACAGTAAACAAGCGAAAGGAATTGATTTAAAAAATGTATAAAATTGCTTATACATAAAAATAATATGCATATGTATATAAATACTGTATGTGTGAGTAGTCTTCCAGTAGGTTCCTCAAAGATGAATCAAAATCACATAAAGATGTGATGTCGCAACCAACGATCATTAATTAATGTTGATAATAAAATATTTTTTTTACGGAATAAACGGTGTTTGTATTCTGTAAAAATACCTTTTTCACTCATCGAGATCCTCACTCATCGAGATCCTCCCGGTGAATTGAGAAAGGAATCTTCAACTCCATGATAATTTCCAAAAAAAAAAAAAAAAAAGAAAAGAAAGAAAGAAAAGAAAAAGAAAGAAAGGAAATCTCATAGATAATATTATGAAAAAGTGTTTCAAACAGTAAACAGACAACGGAAAATTATACTAGTATAAGATTATTTAGGTTTACTGAAAAGATTTGTTCTGAATTATTTATTATTAAGAAAATAGGTTAAGGGATAACTTAAAATATTTCTGGGGCAAGGGTTGCAACCTGCAGTTCATAAGCACCAGTTACCACTTACCACTCTGATAATGTGCCTAAAATGATAGCCGTGGCTAGCGAGATAGACAGGCTGCGGTGCTGACATTTTGGTCGCATCCTTTCGGATTCGAAGAGTCAAGTGATTTAGGACGTGTAACCATATTACTATAGTTTTTCTCGGATTAAGATGATCATTGCCAAAGACGTATCTAAGGGGGGGGTCCTAGGTGTCTGGAACCCTCCCCCCCCCTCGAAATTTTGATTTTTGTTCCTAAATTAATAATGATATAGTCTGTTTGTGAAAAATTCTGTCTTTTTTACTGTTTGAACCCCCCCCCTAAAAATTTGGACCCCCCCCCCAAAAAAAAAGTTCTTCTGGATACGTGCCTGGTCGTCGCCCCCTTAGTCATATGACTCTTCGAGTGAAAAAGGGTGTGGTTGAAATGTCAGCACCGCAGCCTGCATATCTCGTCAGCCACTGATGATAGCCATCTGACAAAGATGGAGGGGGATATATTCCAATATCTACCCTCTCCCTGCCGTCTGATGCTTGTTGCACGGCTGAGACGTTGGCTAGAGCAGGCCCTGATTCGCTTGATGATTATCGCAAGGACACTTGAGGGGAAGGGGCACGTGCCCTGGGCACACATACACAAATAGGCGAGAAAAGTGAGTTTAAAGCGATGTGCAGGGGCACAAA
Organism: Cheiracanthium punctorium; assembly: GCA_038373885.1. Lineage (NCBI taxonomy): Eukaryota > Metazoa > Arthropoda > Arachnida > Araneae > Cheiracanthiidae > Cheiracanthium > Cheiracanthium punctorium. The sequence goes on along the minus strand of JAWZYV010012836.1, from coordinate 64,801 downwards.
AATTGAGCCAGCTATATACAGGGGCATAAATTTTGAAAAGTGCCCAGCCCTGGCCAGGGGCGGATCTAGAAATTACTCAAAGAGGGGGCGGCGATTTTGTACCTGAAACAGGGATAGAATGTGCAAAATCATTTTATAATTAATTAATATAATCAATTATACCAATTAATGCAATTAATTATTTTATTGATAAAATCTATTTATGAGCGATGATTAAAAAGGACAGGGAATAGTGCCCGCAATACTCCCCTTAGAAAGAGCTACATGATTTTCATTATACTTTCATAATATATTTTAACAGATTATAACAGATTTTTGGACTTCGCCCAGGAGGGGGCGATTGCCCCCACCGCCCTCCCCTTCGATCCGCGCTGGCCCTGGCTACAAAAATGTTACAGTCAGGTCAGAGGGATATTTCGAGGGGGATATCGTTGTGTATCCCCCTAGAAATATTTGCATTAGTTTGCGTGAGCTTTCAGATTTTTATATTGTACACAAATTTCGCTTATTTAGGCACAACTATAAATTTATAACCCTTCCTTCCTCCAGAAAAATTTCTTTTTAAGTTCTACTTGAGCAATTTTTCTTTGAAAAACAAAGCAAGACATATTGCTTTTGAACATTTTCTGAAATTTAAAAAATATTTCAGATAGAGACTGAAATTTAGAATTTATTCATAAGCTCAAGCTGTATCATGAAGGGGAAAAAACTAAAAGGCCAATACATTTATCAAAATACTGTATATTAAAGAATATTTCTTAATTTTCAATAAACCCCCCCCATATTTACTTTTCTAAGAGCGATCAAAAGCGAGCGATTTTAAGGGTGAACAGACATTCTGAATGATTTTTTATAAAACTGTTCATAAGTTTATTGATTTTTTAAAAGAACAATCTAAACAACTCTGGTATTGCGAAAATAAGTCATTATTCTCGGATGCTTTGTTGTTTCTCAATCCTTTGTGATTCATCCATTTACAATTAGATCACGTGACAAACAATCATTAGGCAAAGTGAATGATTCTAAATTTATCTTTTTTATATGGCAACATACTCACACCCAGGAGCTGGGCGAGTTTGTTTTGTTTTTCTATTAAAATACTGCACAAAATGATACTAAATCGACACTACTGAGCTATGTTATCAGTGAATAACGCACAGAAGCATCTGCTGTGTTTGCGCATGTAATTCTTCTGCGAATCATTTTCGGTATGCGAAATTAAACGTTCCTAAAACAAAACAGACGAAAATGTTAAAGACCTGCAGTTGATTTACAAATGTAAACACGGCTTTCGCTATGCGCGGGGCGCTTGATGGAGTTATAAAGGAATGCCGAAAAGATTCTTGATACAGGATGAAGTATTTTCGTAAATTTGTATATTTTCTGTCACGATTATTTAGTATAAAACATTTTAGATAGTGAAAAAAGAGATTTACTGATTACTACATGTCATTTTCAAACTCACTTGCTTTTAAAGACTAGTCTAGTGTTCGTCGTGATTTTTTCAGATACGTAGGTTATTTTTTATTCTAAAATAACTTTTATGTAGAGATATTTCAGATACATAAAGCGTAACTTTTTATTAGATCGATAACAACTCGTTCTTTATCCTTTCTGCATGAAGTTAATTTTTGTCCGCAAAATGTTTCTGTATTCGATCAAAAAACAGTGATATTAGTATTCGTTTTACTTTTCTAAGCATTCTACAAGGTGAAACTTCTGTAGTATCTATAAATCATAAGCTTTTAAAAAAGTATCGTTTGATTACCCGCGTTTCATAGTAGTTTCTTTTTGTTTCGTCTATATAGTTGTGCATTTGAAAATTAATAATCAACTTAAGTTGTTGTAAACGAAAAATTCTGATTAACGTGTCATGACATTAATTGTATTAGTATCTGTCATTCACTAACTTAAAATTGCTTTTTAGCAAACAAAAATTGCTGCCTACTCTTATGTTATTTTAATGCAATTGCCTTTGAAAAAGATGACAAAAATTTTTTTTTTACATGACTACGAATTACCTTTTCAAGATTTGTTCTTTTTATGCTTCTATTAAACGGCATCCGTTGCATCATAGTGGTTTGTACAGTGCCCACATCAATATGATTTTAAATATTAATATGAATTTAAATATTAGGTATGAGTAAAAGATTAGCAAGAAAAATAAAATGAAATTTTAGCTGTTAATTATTTGTTAAACGTTTCTTATTTAAATAAAAGAGTTTTTTTTTTTTTTTACTCCTTTTTCAAATTAAATCACAGGCATTTTTAGATTCAAAATGCATTCACAAAAAGAGGGCCTAGAAAACTTTAAAATTTACCTAAATATGGAAGATATATTACTTTTGATTTATTATGCTGTAACTATAATTTATAGAACACACAGCATTTAAAAACAGTCAGTCAAGTTGTTTTCTTTTTCTTTCCCTGACAGTCATTGATTATATTACTACAATAATAAAGCAATTTCACTAGAAAACAAATTTTCATTATGAAGTAGCCATATGTATTGGATCAAATTAAAAAAAAAATATATTTTCTTTTTGAAGTTTGGCAGTCATTGAAACTTGCTGGGTGGTGCTGATGGTTGGAAATGTCTTGGGCAGAGGTTCTTAAACTGTGGTCTGCAAACCCATGCGGGTGCATACCAGGGGCACTCTGCGAAATTATAAAAAATGATTGTGAATAGTTCAAGAAGATTGCAAAAAAGTTACAAGTAAAGCACTGCAACATTTGATTTCATTCTGCACAAGGTATTTATGCTATATATGAATTAAAGTGTAGAAACAAACAATGTAGAAGCAGACCTCACTATACCATTCTAACATTGTCCCTGGAATTTTGATTCTGGTTTCAATAAAACATCTACACCCATCACATTAAGTAAAAAATATGTATGGAAAACATCATAATAAGATCTATATTGACCAATATTTGGCCAAAAAATGTTTGTATGTTTAATATATATTATGTTTTGTATCCTAAAAAATTCTTTTTACTACTATTTTTATTCATTTTATGTTTTTCATTCTATAGCTCGCATAAAAACATATAATTCATGCATGCACAGGACAATGTATTAAAAAACACCAGCAATGCCTTTTTACCAATATTTATTAAAACATAGTGCCAAAGAGATTATTGAGCCAGAAATTAAGTCTCAAGAACAACATAAAATGCCTAAGGTTTGGACTGGGTCTGCAAAAACAATGTTGTTTAAGAGGGGGTCCTTGGACTATTTAAGTGTAAAAACCAAGCCCTGGTTATCTCACCAGTACTTTGGGCAAGCGCTCTGGCCTCACTTGCAGAAATAGGCCAAAGAATTGAGTTTAGACCCATATGTTGTAGTGGCATACATAAGTTTTTAGTTTGGAGGAAGCCGATTCAGTATTTGGAATTTTTTTTTTTTTTTTTTTTTTTTTTGGAGAACATTATACCTGGAGGAAAATTATTTTAAAACTATTAAGACTTTTTGACTGATATTAAACCATCAGTGAAATGGGCAATTCAATTATTTTTAAATTAATAGTAATATTAGTAGTATAGATAAAACAGTTAAATAGTATAAAAAAATTATTTTTACTGTAGCCATTCAAAATGGGACAAAGCACCATTACTAAATAATAATACGGCTTATAATATTCTAAATATAGTTTATTTTAGATGTTATTGTATAGTTAAAATAAGTTTTTTTTATATAACAGTTTTTTAACAACTCTTTTACATTTTCAGAGGGGGTTCAGGATCCCCCTCGCAACCCCTCTTCAATATGCCACTGATATAGTTAGATACAAAATTTTAGTCAGCTGTATGTGGGGGCACAAAATTTGAAAAGTGTCCTGGGCACAAAAATGTCGTAGTCTGGCCTTTGTAAAAACCCCTGGTTAGGGGATCAATGGCAACTCAAAAATTAAATTAGTTTGGTGTGTTATTTTTCGAGAAAAGGGAAATTAACTTTAATAGATAAACTTCACAAAAAATGCTTTTCATTTATGAATTAACTAAATTTTTATAGCACAAGCTTGATACATTAATAATAATATTTAATTATAATAAAGCCTTTTTTGTGCTTGGTGGGGAAAATATTATGTTGTTGTTTCTGATGCCCCCTGACAACTGCAATGGCGGTGCCAGATCCCTCCTAGGTAGGGAGGCGATGGGCAGAGGGGGTGCAGTAAAATGAAAATATATTTAAAAAAAATACCATTAAAAAATAGATTTTCTGAAAGAGCATAATAATCAATTCTTTCTTCACATTTTATCTCATTCATCATTCAAAATCATTACATGCAGTTTTTATTCATAAAACCTACCAATTGAAAAAAATATAATAAAACACATCTCCCTGCTCAAACAACAAGATAGAATTTGGTAAAAGGAATGTTTTTTCTTTCTTTTTTTTTAAGTTGTGAAGATTGCATTATTTAAGGATAATAAAATAATAAATATTTACTAGTTTAGCATATTTGAGTTATTAAAAATGATTTGTTGTTCATTTTATATGTTCATTGCTACTCATTTTCACACAATTCTTATTATGGTTTTAGTTAGTACAAATTAGTGCAACATGACTGTTACATATAGTGCTGAAGTTGCTACCAGTAGAGGTTTCGGCTGTTTTTGGAAACTTCTCTTTCGGTATGTGTGAATTCTACTTTAAATCTTTCAACTTTGAAAAGCTTAATCATATAGGTCAGTGGTTCCCTACCTTCTAACCATTGCAACTCTCTTCATTTTCTTTTCTTCTTCTTCTTCTTTTTTTTAAATTTAACTAGTCCCTACACCCCTCCCTCCTACCCCCATCAAAAAAAAAAAAAAAAAAAAAAAAAAAAATCCCCAGGAAATTTAAATGAATTTTTCATCAAACCTGTGCAATATTTAAAAAGGTACATCTAGATTTAACTCACAATTTGGAAATTATGATATAGATTATTAATTCCTTTATGTCAGATTCTATGTTTCATTACATTTTAGTCAGTTTGCCTTATGTTAATCGAAAACAAGTGTAATGATATTTATTGAGGTTTTGTTTTATGTGTTTATGTTTATAAATATGCAATATATACATAATGAAATGTCAGTCTATGGCTTTGTTTTCCAGTGCATTGTAATTTAACTTCCTTTGCTAATTGTTAACATGTTTTATGATCCTATACGAGTTTCAACTTGGGTAAACTCTTACTTACTCTACGTCTAAAAGATAAATATGCTACACATAGAAACATCTAAATTTTTATTTACAATATTATTAAAATAACAATTAAATTGCTTTGGAATTTTTTCATCCATACTGTGTCATTATTTAAATTATAGTAACATACAAATCAAATAAATATAATTATATTTTGTTATTTTAATAAATATATAAGTTCATGTTATAAAAAAATACTTTAAAATTTTTTATTAAGCAATATAAACCTTTTTTGAGGGGAGGTTTTTTTCAAAACAAACTTGCATATGACATTTAATTATATTCACATATGGATATTCATGAATTTTCTTGCTTTTAATAGGTGGAGAGGAAGCATTTATAAACTACTTTGGCCTGATTTGTTCTTATATTTGTTTGTTTACTACTTTCTGAGTATTATTTATCGATTTACTTTAAATGAATCTCAAAGAAGGTAATATATATTATTTTTCTTTTCCCTCAATTAAATTTTATGCAATACTTTAGTTTTATGCTGAACTCGTGATTTAAAAGATAATAACTAAAAAAGTGTTTAACATGACACAGAGCTTTAAATAACAAGAGAAAGTAAATATACTTTATTATTTTTGGTACTGAAATAGCTAATCATCAAACGCTTTATTTCCTATTTAGTTGGAGATCCTTTGTCTTGTAAATCCCTCTATTTAAAATGCTATTAGTAAATATTTTGAAGTACTTTATTTTAAAATATATTTTATTATCATTATACAACGTCATTGCTTTAATTCACTTAGCATGTTGAATTCTAAAACAGTTTTAAAAAGGGGTGTGTCTGTGTGTGTGTGTGGGGGGGGGGGAGGGTCTCAAGTCCCTCTCCCCCATACTTGTAGGGGAGAAACCCACAGACCTCTTTCTATTCCCAGAATCAATGGTAACATACTGAGTTCCATCGTCCCCCCTCTTCCCTCCCAAATTTATTGCATTGCTGTCTGCCTGCACATATATGAATGATAACATAATTTAAATGTCATTTTCCATATTTATCTCATTTGTATTTAACTCTTTCGCCCCTGTACAGCCATTTATGCTGACAAATCTGAAAGATTTATGGCTGTTAAACTCTATCATTAGTTTAAAAATATAAATGCTAATAACAGGGTCAACTCAGCATAAATTAAAATCTGCTGAGTTGACCCTGTAATCTGCAATTCAATATTTTTATGTCTAACATCCAATATATGTTGTTTAGTTTGTTCTATGGTCACTGAACTGCATTCACTATGCTTATTGACTTGCTTATTTATTTGCATTAACTATGTCTTCAAAAGGTAATTTCTGCTTTATGTGGTTATGTGTATATGTACAATAAATTTTGCAGATAAATTTTACTGTATGTTGCAGATATAAATAAACAGTAGTTAATACACATTTTCTTCTTTTAAAGTGCTACTAATTCATTTAAATAACTCAAGTACTTAAAAAAAAATATATATATTTCATGCATACTTGTTTAATGTGTTTTAGCATATACATGATGCATTTGAAATTAAAGTCTAAAATCATTTATGTGCTCACTTTTAGATATTTTGAAAAGGTGTCCATATACTGTAAAACTTATGGTGACTTAATTCCTGTGTCATTCATATTGGGGTTCTACGTGTCCATTGTCGTTAAGAGGTGGTGGGATTCATTCAACTGCATTCCTTGGCCAGATACTCTTGCCTTTTTTGTCAGTGCGTATGTTCATGGTCAGGTAAAAAACATGTGGTTGCATTTATTTTACTCAACTTGGGTGGTCAGATTTTTTATGCTAAAAATGCTTTTAACAACTTCAAAAAAAAAAAAAAAAAAAAAAATATTATTCTTTAAATATTGTTGTTTTGAAGACTTTGTTCTATTAAAATAATCTGTTTTAAAGTGTAATATTTCGCTTTTATTTCCCATGTTTTCAAAGCATAATTAGCTGCGGATAATTTTCAAAGCGCAAAGTGATTGAAAAAATGTATATAATATATAAATGCAATATTTATTATGAATTTTTGCTTACAGTATCTTATTATACAAAACATTATCGTGTGCAGGACTAAGTTCTGTAATATTTGTGAATGGCAGCATGGCAGTGGTTGATTGCAAGTAGGTTTGCCAAGTCAGACTTTTTTTTTTTTTTTAGTTTGTATACATTAGTGAAACAAAAAGAAAAAAAAAAATTATTATGTAAAATGTTTTTAAATTAATATTATGTATAATTATATACTTGACATATACAGTTTATATGATTTCTACATAATTTGGAATATTTATTATGCTTATTTATCTAAAATTCACATTCTTGAAACAAATCTTAAAAAGATATGTTAGTTTTAAAAAAATATTCTGATCACCCAGTTAGTTTTTCATTGCATGAATCTCTTTCCCTTTGCATGTTGCTTTCTCTTGTAATTTTCATGTTTGGTAAAATATATCTGTGTGTTAACAAAGTAGTAGAAATTTTTTGATTAGATTTTTCATAGTAGTTGCATTGCTCTCATTCTGTGTATGAATTATGTTTAAAAAAACATCTGTTGATGGATTGATTATAATTTGTATTTGCTTAATAAGCATAATTATGTTATATTTAATAAGTTACCTAATTCAAACTTTTCATGTGTAATGTGCCCAATTTCAGTCTCAAAATTATTTTTCAAAGAATATTTTCAGCGTTATTTAAAAAGTGCGAAATAAATAATTGCTTTGATACCACTTAAAATGTCTGTATGATTTGCATAGTTGCAAAAGAAATGAAAGATCAGATAATAAAAATCATATCTGTCTTTAGAATTAAAACTTATTTAGATCAGAACAACAGCATTATTCACTCTTAAGTTTTGAGAAATTGATTCATATTGATATCTCATTGTGGTATACCTGAAAATGAGGCTGCCAGTTATCTGACAAGAAGAGGCACCTCTGTCCTCCAAGAAAAAATTTACACTGTTTTGCTCTGTTCGTCTATGAGACTAATCAAAAACAAATTGAGAAAATTTTTCTGAAAAAACCTACATGAACATATCGGTGATAGAGTCTGAGGAGATGTTCTTTTTCACCACTTCTGTTCTGCCCCATTCCATCCAGTGACTCCCTCTACAGGTGTTATTGGGAAGCTCATGACTGCATGCAACTTTTATCCTCATTTTATGTGTTTTTGCCTATTTTTTTTGTATCATTTTTATGTATTCAGTCTCTTTCTCTGTTTTTATTATTATTATTATTATTATTATTATTTGTTGATTGCTGATGTATGTATGCCCAACTTTTGTGTCCTGTAGCCCTGTCTGCATTCTGAGAGGGGGGGGGCACCTTAATGTTGATTTAATTTCTTTAGACTTAACAATAAAAAATAAATGAAAATAATAATAATAAAAGCATTAGAAACTTCTGAAAGGTTTCTGATTATTTTTCCAAAAATTATTAGCACCAGAGTGCTATTAATTTCTCCCAGGTTTTTTATGTAGACACTTTTTCCTACAATTAGCACGTCGAGTCACTTTCCAAATGTGTTTGCCAGATAATGTACTGGGGGGGGGGGAGAAGGCGTTAATAAAATGCTGAAAGTCGCACAAGGTTTGCAATTTTTGATAAATGATCGCTAAACTGGGTGCCAAAACGCGACAAGTTATTATAAATGTGTATCGAGTATAGTTAGAAAATGCCTGGCAAACATTGTAAAATAGTTTTAGTAGGCAATTTCAATATAGATTTCAATTCCAAAGATGTGTTCTATGGAACAGAGAAGACAAATACGGTACACTTAAAAATTATGATACACTTACTAAATGGTATTTATAAAGGTGAAGTACAGTTTGACTATGCCTGGCAAAAATTGTTAAACAGTTTTGGTACGCGATTTAGAATGGATTTCAATTTCAAAGCAGTGTTTTGTGGAACAAGGAAGAAAAACACGGCACATTCATGGATTATGATGCGCATTCCAAACAGTATTTAAAATGGTAGAGGATAGTTGGAATATGCTTGGCGAAGATTGTAAAATAGTTTCAGTAGTCAATTTTAAGATAGATTTCGATTCCAAAGATGTGTTTTATGGAACAAGAAAGAGTTGGTTTATTTTAACCCACCCACTCTCGCCGACCTAAAAAATCGCCGCACTTTGGCGAGCTTTGCAGTCATGGATCTCTAGGAGTTACGCACATTTCAACACTCCCAAAAGAACTAGATGAAAACTAAAGTGAACAAATTAGCAATAAACGCACCAGTTAAAGAATTTGAAGACACTTAATTTTTAAAACTACATTAATTGGCAACCCAAAATAAATAAAAATGTAGCGGTATGCTTTACTTACATGTTGTTCCAAATCACTTTAAATTCTAAATGACGATTGCCACATAAATACAAAAAATCGTTGTGGTAACTCCATATGTTTAATGATCGCCACCTTGGCGAGAGTCGGGGCATTTCTGTAGGAATCAACCCACGAAAGAAAAACACGGCACACTCATGGATTATGATGGACACTCGAAACAATATTTGAAATGGTGAAGTATAGTTTGAATATACTTGGCGAAGATTGTAAAATAGTTTTGGTAGATGATTTTTAGATAGATTTCGATTCCAAAGATGGGTTTTATAAAACAAGGGAGGAAAATACTGCTCACTCAATAATGATACACTTTCCAACCTTATGGAATAAGGAAGAAAATAGGGACGATGCATAAATTATGATACACTTTTAATATATAGCACTTTGGTGCATATTTAAAATCTGAAAGATTTTCTTCATTTAAGATTTTCTCTATTTTCTTTCATTTCAGATTTCATTCCTTTTTTTTTTTTTTTTTTTATAGGCTTACTAAGTTGGTTAAGCCAATCAAATAAAATATTGTTTTGCATTCATGTGAATAAATACTTTGTGAGATGTAGTTTGTATATGTAAGAAACTGCAAAGAATATTAATAATGCTGCTGGAATTTCAAAGTATCTTTATGAAAATTATATACATCAGCTAAGTAATTTCATCAAGGAGTTCTTCTTGTCTTAAACACATCTAATTATTTAGAACAAGATATTGTTCAAAAAGTTTTATTTCTGTATGGGTTTGAAAATGCTCTGTCATAATAGTAGCATTACAAAATGTACTTGAGTGCTTAGTGGTAAAATTAAATATATTGAGGACTTGTATTAGTGTGCGTATTTGTCTTGGTTTATCTACTATTTTTAGATACATTCACTTGAACAATTTATATATATATGTATGTTATGTGGTTAATATTTGAATGAACTGAAACTAAAAATCTACTACATATGTGTGTATAAGAAATTGCTTATTTAATCAAAATTCATCCATCATCTTATACTTGAAAAAGAATATGTTATTTAAAAATCATTTTAATTTTTGTAAGTATGTAATTGATAGTTAAATTTGATAAGATTACTATTCAACATTTAAAAATTGATAAATCAGTTAATCACTTGACTGTCTAATTTTGTTTTATCTACACAGGATGACAGGGGGCGTTTAATGCGCAGAAGTATAATGAGATATACAAATCTAGCTTTTGTTATTACACTGACTTGTATTAGTCCCTGTGTGAAAAAACGTTTTCCAACTATGGATCATTTAGTTGAAGCAGGTAATATACACTAATTTATTGCCCTTAAAACTTATTTTGTGCCATTTGAATCATTAAGTAATTTCATTATATTTATCCACTCTTTCTAGTTAAAGATAATTTAATAGATAATTTACACTATGAGGTATATTTTAACAAAACTTTTATTCATTTTTTGCTTTAAAAAGTTAAGAAGTGTTTTTTTTTTGTAATTATTACATGTTTTGTGGCTTTAATTTAAGTGACTTTAACTATTACTGGTCAATTAGCTACCTAACTAGCATCTCTATCAATTAACTGAAAACAGTAGATTTGATTATAGTTCCTAAATGTTTCTGGTGTTCTATATAGCCAACACTAATATATTATTCTTTGAATAGATTCATTATTATCAAAATAATAATAGTAATTTTCTTTTAAAGCTATTTTGTAAGGAAAATAGTATTTGATACATTTCTTACTAATACATTTTTAAATTTTAATAAGTGCAGATTATTCTGTAAAACTTTTAAATGTGTTTTACAAAGTTTTGATATAACAGGGGGAAAATAGCTGTATAAAAGAATAGCTGTTGGTTACATTCTTTTATTAACTTGTGAACTCTTTACCTGTAAGATGTATGATTATAAGTTTACAACTCTACTAAAATATTTTTTACAAAAGAAAACTTAACAATTTTGTTGACTTAAAACCTTTTTTTAGTTAGTTATGAGAATATTTTTATTTAAGGTTTGTTGCTTTTCAGTTATTGTTATTCTCTCATATAACTTATGCTATGTTGACAGCATTGTTTATAATATTATATATCTTTCTTCTCACACATAGCAGTTCTCCTTCTATTGAGTTGAGCATGTTAAACTTATTCATTGTCTGAAACTTGCTCTGTGATTGTGTTGAGATTGTGGTAGCTGTGTTGATCACCTTTAAAATAAGTAACACACACCTGTATTTCTAAGAAACCAACTATATTTATTCTAGAAGTTTTCAAGAAAGTTTTTAGTTAAAAAACTCAAGGGCATATTCTTTTTCTTTGAACAAAGGTTTTTATATCCCTCTATGGTGGATAAAATTTAGAATTGGCCCAAGTTGAATGAAGATTTCGAAATATTTGGATGTGAATGTTCACTTTACTTTTTCTAGTCTTTGAAGGAGTCATTGTTGTAAATCTATGGCTGAATAACAATTCTGGCATGATGCCTTTGTTAGATCATATACTTTGTAGAGGTTCTTTTTTTTTTCTGATCAGGTGTAGGAAGTACCTTTCAATTAGAAGGTTACACACATGTAAGTATCTGATGAGAAATCAAGATCTAAAAATAAAATATTTCTTACTTGAACATAATTTTTTGTATGACTGACACTTGTTGATTTATCAGCACACCCCTCTCCCTGTTTTCTAAAATATCATATTTTTATTTTTTAATTTATTTATTTGTCTGTAGGATTTTAATGTTCTAGCTATAGTTTATTTTATTTATTTTAAAAAAAAAATAATGTTTTAAGAAACTGTAATTCTCAATAAGTTGGTCAAATTTAAGGTTAAAAATATTATTTGCAATGTTTTATGATTCTTGTTATTTGAGAATCAATTTTTTCTGAGAAATTAACTTATTTTTATTAATTTATTGTGCAATTTTAACTAAAATTTCTTTGACAAAAAATTTGTGGGCGGAGCAATTTTATACAGATTTTTTAATCTCACTTTATTTTTATTGCAAACTGTGCATTTTTGACTTACTTTTTCTGTGATGGAAATTTTCAGAATGTGCAATCAATTTTATTTAGTAATATTTTTAAAGATTTATTTTTCAGTCTTTTAAAGTGTTAATTTGCTTGCCATAAAAATATGTGTTGACAGGATCACTATAAAATCTCACATTTTATCAAAGGATGTTACCAAATATTTTTTTTTTATTATCCTATATTAATTTATCAGTTAAAAAATTCTGCTTAAAAGTACTTAAAAATATATTTAATGGAAATTACTTTTATTATAAAATACTTTTATTTGAATCAATCTATTTTACTAGGTATTCTTTTACCAAACGAAAAGAAAATAATAGAACAATTGAAAACACCACATTCTACTTATTGGATGCCTTTAGTATGGGCATCTAGCATTGCTATAAGAGCACGTAAAGAAGGTAGAATCAGAGATGATTTTGCATTGAATACATTAGTTGAGGTTAGTTTTAAAAACTTTTAATTATATACATCATACCTGTTGCTATTCATTAGAAATTTTAGTTGCTACTTTCATTAAAGAATGTAAATTTCATAAAAATATTTTCTTTTATGATTAAATCCTAATTTAAAATATCTGCATTTTTTATTGTTTGAGTAATTAAAGAAATTACTTATTAAATATTTCTTATCATAAAATTTGAAATAATTTTGGCTTTGAAGGTAATGCTATGTAGAATTGAAGAAGTGCAGCATATCTTAGACTGCAGAGAAAGAGGGGTTTGGTTCCAGTGTGAAAAATTACATCTTATAGCTTAACCTACATTGGAAGTAGTTTCATTGAAAATTTTCTTTAATTATCTAATCTGTTTAATTACACAAACACCACAAGATTGTTAGTTTCTTCTGCCAACTTGGCAGTCAAAATTTTACAGTTTTATTATAGAAACATCATTTTTCTTCTTTTTTCAGTAGTTTTACATGTAGTGTTCAAATCAGATTTCTTTTTTATTAAAATATTATTTGGCTGCAGTAAGGAAAGAAAGATAATTTTTTTTAAATATCAACCTGTGAAACTTAAGTTTTTTTAAACATCTGAAGTTAAACAATTAATAAAAACTATGATTTGTCTTAAAAGGACCCTGTACTAAGTGGGAACAGTACAGAAAATATTTCTTTATCCTATGTCTGTCTGTCCCATGAATGTATCTTTTATTGAAGTGACAGTAACTGTTTAGTTGAAAAATATTTCAACCCCTTGCTGTTCCACTTTAGTTAGTTTTACTCTATGCATTAAGAGGAAATGAACTCACCTTAAATATTGCTGGTTTGCATAATTATGATTTAATTTATCAAACATACCATTATTATTATTTTTTAATGAGGTAGGAATTTCTATAATCTCTTAAAACTGTCTTGGACATGCTGAATGAACTTAGTGCTTTAAATTATAAAAGGGTTTTTTTTTTGGGGGGGGGGGGTTGGGGGAGATTTTTTCTTGTTAACAGGTCTTTATTCACAGACTTCACTATAATTTTTTAAATGCACAAAATGTGTGTAAAAAATAAATCAAAGCAAAATAAAATTTCACATACGTGGCTTTTTTCCTCTAACAAAAATTAAGCTAAAGACATCATTCCTCCAAAAATAAATTAAATTTCATTGATTATTTTATTCAAGTATTATTCATGAAAAATAATTAATCTATAAAGATCGAAGAAGTTTCATTTTCTGTAAAAGTTTTCCCGTGTTATCATTTAACTATACATTGTCATGTTAGAGAACACAATTTTGAAACTTGAATACTTTAATTATGTTAATTGTTAACTTTTATACAAATTGCTGTTTGCTTTGCAGGCTATTGCAAAATACCGGGGCTTGTGTGGAGGCCTTTACAATTATGATTGGATTAGTATTCCATTAGTGTATACACAGGTGAGTTATATTTAATTCCTTAAGCAAAGTATTCTATCTTTTAGATTGTTGTAAAGAAATGTTATTAGCAAGAGGAAAATTAAAGTGAGATGTCAAGCAATTAAAAAAAAATTAGAATTACTGTATTTTGGAAATACGGTATACAAGTCTTCTATTCTTACTAATATTCATGCATCTAAATATTTTTTTGTGAATTACCGCATTAGAAATCTGAAATAATATTTTTTGTAAAGAACAAAAGAAATCATTCTGTATATGTGTATCGTCAAAGGCATGAAAAAATAACTTAATAGTTAAAATTTCTTGAGGGAATTTTTGTTGTAAATTTAAAAAATGCTGCCTTTGCCTTAATTTATTGATTACAGTTTTGTAAAGAAGTCCTTCTAATCAAGTTATTCTTGTAAAGAATTCATAAGATCTCCTTAATTTTTGGTAATAATCCCTGAAAAGAGAAAGGAGAAAATTTAAATTCCATACGGCAGCTATTACTGCAGAACCAATTTTACTTTATTCATAGGAAAAAAAAAAAAACCTCTGGGAAGTAAAAGGTAAATTCTCTTGCATAGTTTTTATCATTTAATAAAAATGTCTGTTAGGGAAAAGTCTGTTTAGTCTGTTAGGGGGACGTCTTTACTCATCCTTGCCATAATGTTTAGCTGTTGGTTAAAAATAATTATTGTAAAGTTTCATCATTTGTTTTTCTAGGTTGTCACACTGGTTGTTTATACATTTTTTCTTGCTACGTTGATGGGAAGACAATATTTAGATCCTACACAGAGACTCCCAGGTTTTGAAGTAGATTTATACATTCCAGTTTTCAACTTTTTACAGTTTTTCTTTTACATGGGTTGGCTGAAGGTAATTTCATGTTTATTATCATTTTTTTCAGAAAATTCTTTTAAGTTACATAAAATATGTGCAAAACTTTTTTTTTTAATACTGGGGTTTCTAATTCAAAGAATTTACATTTTGTTATAGTAAATTGTTTGTAATTAATGACAGATTACATTTTTTTTCTTTCAAATTATTTTTTACTCATCTGTTGTGAAGAAAAAGTTTAAAGATTTGGATATTTAATTATACAAGTAGAGTAGAAAATCATGTGGTAGAAAGAAAGAAAAAAATATGATCTAACAGAAGCCATAATGAATAGAAACCTCTCACCAATGGCTAAGTTAACTCTTGATTGGTGCCAGCAACAGCAAAATAATTTAATTTAGCAAGTTAGATTTTATGAAGTTTAACACTTGTCCGGTTTAAACTGAATAATACAAATAATTTGCAGTGGTAACATAATTTTAAAAAAATAAATTTTTACATAAAACTTTTAAAATTATAAAAGGTTAAAAAAAACATAAAAGCACACAAAATGTTGAGTGAGAATTGGGGGTCTGTGTTGCAACCCCTAAAAAAACATATATCCACCCCAAACTCTGTTGTTGAGAGTCTCAAGAGATGGAATAAAGAAGAATCTAATAGGTGGCTCCTATCCTCTTAGTTTAACCAAGTCAATGAACAGGAAAAGAGTTGAAAAACAAACAGAGGGGGAGGGCCAAAAAGAATACAAGTAGAATTATCAGTTTTCATGGAAACTAGAAAATTGAAATTTTTTGCGAATGTAGTGAATTTATTCATGGTGTGTAAAAATTCAATCATACATCATCACATTCAAACATAAGTATCAAAAGCACTTTCTAAATTACCAAGAATATATTTAATTTTGATTGAAGTTTGTGCACTTTAATGGTAGTGCATGTTTTAATTAATGCATTTTTGAACAAGTCTGAAATTTCACTACATCCCGTAATATTTTATGTGCATTTGTATTGCTTTACTTGATTTGTAAATACTTAAGAACTCGTTTCATAACATTGTAGGTGGCAGAAACTTTAGTTAATCCATTTGGTGAAGACGATGATGATTTTGAAGTCAACTGGGTTATTGATCGTGACATTCAAGTAAGATAATTATTGGATGTTTTGATTGTAATAATTCTTTGTGAAATAATTCTGTATTTTTCAGAAAGTTTTTACCACTTTTTATTGATCCTATTTCTTACTTATTATTTTCAAATAGTTGGTTATGTAATTATACATTTCCCATTTCTTGAGGTTTTGCTACAAATATTTACATTTAATAATCAAAATTGAACTATTTAGTGTTATTCTTTTCTTACGATAGAAATATCTTTTTTAACACTTTCCAACAAGGTAGTGTTTATGATTTCAGTTTGTCGGTATGTCTGACGTGTATTTATGGGAGTTAGAGCCCAGACATACCGACAAACTGAAATCATAAACACTACCTTGTTGGAAAGTGTTTATGAAGCTTTTATGAAAATTACCTCATTATGAAAATTAACAGCGAAATTTATATATGCTATTTCTATTTACAGTACCATGTGCCCTATTAAAAATGGTGTTGTGTAGCATTTATAGTTCTTCTACAGGAGAACTCAAAAGATTTCCAAAGCATTATGCTCTATGTTCAGTCATTCTTTAAAGTGTATTTTAGAGATTTGGCTATTTGAAATGAAGCAAAATTTATACATGTTATGAACGATTACAAGATAAAGCTCTCCATCGAAAATAATGTCTGCATCATTAATAGTTCTTCTAAAATAATTCCAACTCATTACCTTCAATGGCATTTTAGAGACAGCCATCCATTTAAAGCACTTTGTAATACTATGTAGCACCTTCCTCAAAAGTCACCAATATTGGCAACTTTTTCAATAAATCACCAGATATGCTGAGAAAAAGAAAATCTTTCAAACCCAGTTTGGCATTATTTTCATTATTTAGCAGGAAAAAAAAAATGCTAATGTGGTAATATTAAGATATGATGATTTCAACGGCAATCTTGAAAATTCATTGCTCGCGTTCTCATTTACAGATTTAATGTGTTGTGTTAAGGTAAAGTTGCACAAGAGCTTAGGGGATGTGTGTGCTTGTGCACCCTCTAGTGTATTGGAAAGTGCATTATAATCAATGCCTTTGGCATGATTTACCATTCTTGTTATAATATGTTAAAGATGTAAGAACGTAAAACAAAAATTTCATTTTTAGAAAAGTCTGCTGTTTACATTATGCAATTATTTTTCTGCACAAAACATTGTGCTTTGAAATTTAAAATAATCTTAAATATTATTTAATCCTTTATTTGAAATATGCAAACAAGGCTAATCAATTAGTATGCAGTTCATGCACACATACACAAAATACACACACACAATCACAAATATGAATTTTTTTTTTATTTGTAAAATATTATAGTATCTTTAGTAATTTAGAAATGGCAATACATACTTAGAAATTTTTTTTTGTTTGTATGTTCTGTACTGTTTTTGCTTATAAAAAATGAATTTTTGCTAAATATCAAGTGGAAAGTACAGCATATAACATACTGATTCCACAGAATACATTAAAAAATAAAATATTGAGTTATAGAATAGTTTAATCTACAAATTACTCAATGTGGACATTATTTTTGAATTGTTTATTCACCTGTACTGTTGTACTTTTTATAAAAATCCTATCTGTGGGAAGTTTTTATGTTATGGAATGATAACCTAAAGACTCTCTCTCTATATATATATTTATATAGATAGATAGATTTATGGCAGTAGACTTAGGTTTTATAAAGTAAAATTATTTTACTGTATGTTATGGAATCTAACTATATAGACCAGTGGTTCCCAACTGGTGCCCCTCTCTGAGAACACAGAGCATTTGCAGCCCACGAGAAAAACAGGCAAAGAGCAAGTGATAATTCATGCTTTAAAAAATCATCTTATTCTTATTTTTACTTCAAAACATATCTATTTTTGCTTAAAATATTTATTCAAACTTTACAGAAACAATATTTTGTAGAAAAGGTGATTAAATGCTTATTGTTGAAGAATGAAAGTATGAATGTGTGTGTGGTGCTGAGAAATGTGCAGGAATGTGGATGGGGGGACCCCCATCCTAAGTTATCATTTGTTGGGGAGGCAGAGTGCACAATGTTTAAAGATTAGAAACCACTAATGTAGACTATTTATATTCAATATATAGTAAATAATTTAATTTTCTAAAATTAAACTTTGTGGAACATTTAGATTAACAGTTTCCCAAGTCTATCACACTGAAAAAGTTTTTGAAGTTGCAAATACAAATGACTGAAATGCAGCTTGAGAATATTTGAAGTTTCTCTGATATTTAACACATTCATGTACTGCTTTGGGGAAAAGTATTCTTATATCTTAAGCTACCTTATCAAAAACATGTGTATAACTCTTATCCAATGGAGTTTTTAAATAAACATTTAAATTTACTGTTCTACTATTAATTAGGTTTCATACTTGATTGTGGATGAAATGCATCAAGAACATCCTGAACTTATTAAAGATCAGTACTGGGATGAAGTAATGCCTGATTTGCCATATACAGCAGCTGCAATGCCTTTTTATACTGAACCTCCCAAGGGTTCTGCAGCAGACTTGATGTATGATTTTTTTTTTCAGTTTATTTATACTATTTCTGAAGCGTTTTTTTTTTCTTCTTTAAAATCTGAAAAGTTTAAGCAGGAAATGAAAAGAAAGTTTGGCATAGTATTAATTCACACCATTGTTTAAAGAAGACATACCTGAGAAATGTTCACATATTAAATATTTACTGTAAAGCATTTCTTACTTATTAAGTTATGACTGTTACAAGTGCTATGCAAAATTTGATTCACAAGGGGATAGAATTTCTAATTCCGAGAAAATAAGGCATAGCCTCACACAAATGCTTATATAATTTGAGAGTCCAACATAACAATATTTTATGTATTAATCTCTCTGAATTGGTATCCAGTATTGCTTTCTTTTGGTTTCATGTTAGCACTTCTAATTTTAAAAATTACTTTTTGTTATAGCATTTTTATTTTTATGAGCTGTTATTTTCTGCTCATGACATTACTTTATTAATAACTCTTTAAATACTCATCAATCTTAATTTTCAACGTTCTCTTGTTTTAATTTAAGCATTAGGGTTTTTTTTCTGAATTTTATTTAGTCACTACTAGAAAATCACTTGATTTGTTCAACACAAAATTTTAAGGACAAATGAAAGAGCCAAGATTGATGGAAATCACAATAAGCAGTCTTGGAGCTAGCAAACAAATGTTGCAATCATTCAGATTCATTTATTTTCAATAATTATTTCTCAATGACATGATTGATCATTACCATCTTGCTTTAATCATCTATGCCATGGTCACTATCAATGTGCCAAATTTGGTTTTGCACAGGTGGTCTCGGAGGAGCAATTAAACAAAAATTACCTCTCTAAATTTCCGTTAAAAGAAAAATTCTTGTTCATCTTCAACTTATGCTACCTTTAAAGTTAGTGAGACATAATATTTATAATAATGGCACAGCTTGGATATTTACCACGATGGCGAAATGAATTAACTTGCATGCCAAATACACCAATCTACTAAGGATGATGTATAAAAATATGTTGAGAAATGTTTTAATAGCAATCATAATGAGAAATGATTATTGGTTATGTTCATGCATAAATTGCCAAAGAATAAGAGAATTAAAAGTCCCCATTGGTGAAAAATTTTCTAGCTGTCCCAAAATAATATTTAAAAATCATGTACTTCTGAGGATGTAAAGAAGTTTTAATGCAATCATGAAAACTTGTATTCTGAAAACAATTTTTTTTTTCCCTGCGAACTATTCATTAGATAACTGTTGGAACAGCTTGAATATTTGCGTACATTGGTGGCTTTTAATTATTTAGCAGTTTATGTATGCACAAAATTAATAGTCATTTTCTTTAATGCCACCACTAAAACAGATATCCATATATTCTTAAGCATAATTTTTGGCAGATCGGATATTAGCATTGCAAAATATTTCATCTTGTTGTCATGGTAAGTATCCCAACTGTGCCATCCATTTATTAACCCCTTCGCGACGGGGAAGTGCAAACGCCCACTTATCTTTGGGACCGGCAGTCTCTTTCACTTCTGTCCAAGGCTGGAGAATTTTTTGCTATTAACCCTAAATCCATGAAATTACAGAAATATCAACGTGTTATTTAATAATGTTCCGTAGAGTGAGTATTTAAACGGTTCTTTAATTATATTAAAACATTTATTGCTGGCACATACGTGACAGTCGGTGCGAAAGGGTTAAAAAGGGGAATCCTAAACTATGAATAGCAGAATTAAATACCTTCCAGATTAATACATATGGGTGTAAATACTTTAAGTTTTAAATACTGGCATAATTGCTGAGATCTAGCAAATGTTGCAGAGAAACTTTCAAGATAGCTGCACATTTTTTTCGCAGAATGACAAAAAAAAAATCTTGTGTGGCTTGACAGTGCAGAACTATACAACAATATTAAATCTATAGGAAAATGTTTCCAGTTATTATAGAGAAACTGTTTTCAGTGATTATTCCTCAAAGACATGACCTATCACACTATCTTGCTTCAGTACCATCTATACCAATGTTTCCCAACATGGGGCCCACGCCCCACAGGGGGGCAATTTAATTGTTATAGGGGGCAATTTGAAAATGGACTCGACACAAGTTTAATCCTTTTGCTCCGGGCCATTAAAATGCAATGCTAGATTTCGGTGCCAAAATTGAAAGAAAAAGCAAATTCTTAAATAATTGTGGCCAATAAATATTATAAATTCGTTTGGCAAGACCAAAATATTTATTGTGTTTAATAAAAAATATTTAAAAATTTATTTACTGTGTTTTGTTAAGAATTTCCTAGTGATTTCTTCCTAAAACCTATCATTTAAGTTTCTTAAGTGGCGCCGACCAGCTTGTATAGGGGATAAAAGAGCACTGTATTACGGTTACGGGTTCAACTCCCAGCGGTCGGGGTTCGATCGCCGACTGGGCGTGGCTGTCATTTGTGTTCGTCCCTTCATAGGGAGCGACGTTGGTCCACCTACTAGGTGCCCCCATAATAAAGAGACCAACAACTCTCTATTAGTTGTGGGCAATGCCTATAGGCAAAATGCCCACCATTGGAAATTTAAAAAAAAGTTTCCTAAGTGAACAATTTATTTTTTAATATTGAAAATTATGTATATGTTACGTAGGGGGCATAAGAATTTTAGAAAGGCTTAGGTGGGGCATGGCCCAAAAACGTTGGGAAACACTGATCGATACCATGGCCACTATCATAGTGTGCTAAATTTGGTGCAGATTGAATGAGCAGTCTCAGAACAATTAATGAACAAGAGGAAAATTCTTTTCAGTGATATTTTTTCTTAATACGTGTCCAATCGCTGTTATCTCACTTCAGTTATTAGTTTAAAAACCTTGGCTGTCTCTGCACCATGTACGCCATGGCCACTATAACTGTACCAAATTTTGTCTTGATCATATGAAATGTCTTGGAGGAATTTGGTAACAAAAGGCAAAAAATTCAGTCAGTCAGATTCAGTGATTATTTCTCAATGACATGACTGATCACTACTATCTCACTACAGTATCATCTACACCATAGCCACTATCACTGGACTAAATTTGATCAAGATCAAATGAGCGGTTTCAAAGGAATTGCAAACAAACAGAAAATTTTGCTTAGTGATTAATCCTCAACAATGTAACCAATCAGTATCATCTTGCTTCATAAACCATTTATACTATGGCCGCTATCACTGTGCCAAATTTGGTCAAGATCCCAGTGTGGTCTCGAAGGAGCAAAAGTCCAAAAGTTGCAAGATTCAATCATAAAGTCTTGCTTTGCCTTCGGCTACGCTCAACAAGTCAGTTTTGTTAGTGCTTTTATTGATGGTCTTAAAACTCCCTGATTAGAATTGTCTCTAAATTTTTTTGTCAGTAACCAGCTAAGATGTTTATTGATTTTCTCTCTTTGCCTATTCAAATGTACCTTTTTCTAATGTTTTTTAAAATGGGTTGTTTATCATCATTTAGAATTCCACCTCATGAAGCAGAATTTGTACCTTTAGAAACACTGGCTGAAGATGATGACGATGATCTGGAAAATGTAAAGGTGTGGTTTCGTTATTCCTTTATATCTATTTCCTTTATATTATTTTTTTTTTGTTGTTGTTGCTGAGTAGTTCAACACTAAATAGTATACTTATTAATATCCTTTTTTAAATATATCTGTAATAATTGTAAAGCTATTTTATTTTGATATTGTCAAATAGTTCAATGTTTTTAATTTTGATGGAAATGCTTTTTATAATATGTAATTACCGACAAGAATTTTCCGTATTTTGAAACATTAAGATTACTTGAACAGAGTTTAATTTTTAAATTGTACTTTGTAAAATACATTTCTATTCTAAACATATGAATTATTTTAGAGAAAACATATATTTATGTTGCATTAAACTAATAAATATAGATTTTCTGTTTTGTTCTTTAGCTGCTATCTCTGTTAAGTTATAAAAATATAAATATTTCAGCAAAAGTGCATTATTAAAAGTACTGAATTGAACAATACTTGAAATAAAATTTACTTTGCTGTTATACTACGCATACAATATTATAGCATCCTTGTTTTTTTTTCTTTGATCATACAACTATTCTATGTATTCTTTTCTTACTTATTGTGAGCCAGTATTTTGCCCTCATTACTATGTAAAATTCCTTTATTTATTTTTTTTTCTACTTTTGAAGAGGTATTTATTTATTTTTATTTTGTTGTTTTCCTTATTCATTAATGTAAACTTCATAACCTAATTTTATCTAAATTACTTTTTATTATGTATTATAAATGTATATGCTATAAATAACATTAGATACTTTGTTTATAAAACAATTAGAGTAAATCTTGAATCGACCTGAAAGTTTGCTTCTTTGTTTTGAAATACAAGTTCACACCATTTGACCAATGAGCTTGATGTTTAGAACAAATGTGTAAAGCGTTATAGAGAAGCATGTAGGCAATTTTAATATTCGAAAAATTCACCTGTTCGCAGATTTTTAGCGATTTTTTGTGATTTTTAGTTTAGAAAGCTTCTCCAATGTCCAAAAGAGTAGTTTAGTGAACATAGTGAGCAAGGTGAGATTTACTTTTTTGCTTTGTTGTGAGATTGTCAGTTTGATGCTACAAGTTTAAAAATGCAATAAAAACCCATTTAAGTTAACAGCCTTTGAGATAAAAATTGTGCCATGAGCAAAGTTGTAAACTCGCATGTTATCTGATAAAAGTAGATGAGTTAACAGCAAAATAAATTTTTCGCTTTCAATAAATTAAGTTGGATAGGACAAGTGAGACTAACATCATTTTGATGTCACAAGCTAAAAAATGCTTATCCTGTTAGGTTGACAGGCATTAACATCAGGAAATCAAATTTTTAATATTTTTCGATGCCTAATATGAGAAGTAATGCCTTTATGAAAAGATTATTACTAAAACTAATCAAAGCTTTCTCTATTTTGCATTTTTCAGCATATTATTTATTCCTAAATGTGTTATTACTGTGAATTTTGCTTTGAAAATTTTAGAATTCTAAAAGTTGTAATTAAATATTTTGATTTATGTTAGTTTCAATATATTTTGTCACTTTGCTTGAGAAGAGATTTCAACCCCCCCCCCCCAACCCCTGCCCCGATTTAATAAAATAGAAAATTAAACTTTAATATTCTAATTTGTGAAATTTTCTCTGTAGGTTAATGGCATCCCATTCACTGCAAATCACCCTAGAAACAGTCTGAACCATAATTTGTCTGGGAGCTCTTATAGTGGAATATCAAAGTTAGGCCGTTCATTTCATCCAATGTCTTATGAAAGAAAAGGGATACTAAATCTTATGCAAGATTTCTTGGGTAAAGGAACACCTGGTAAAGAATATTTGAGCAGAGAATCATCTGGTAAAATCTGTTTTTATTATTAATGCTACCTGGTATTTATAGTTATACATTTATCACATGCTAATTCAAACTAATACAATCTCATCTTCCTGTGGTCTCGACAATGACAATTATTATTATTATTGTGTGTAAAAAATTAAAATAAGCACAGAAAGGATAAATTTAAATCTTGTGCAGTTAAGACTCCATCTTGTCTGCTTGGCAAACTTAGAAATATTATTAGTGTGCAGCATTTTTTTTGCTTGAAAAAGATACTAAGTTATTAACCAAATAAATTCACTTAAAACAGGGTAGCGACAGATCATAGAAATCAGGGAAATTATGAAAAAATCGGGGTACTTTATTGATCTGGAAAAATGAGGAAAATACATGGGAATTTTGTAAAAATATTAAAAAGTCAGGGTACTTTTGGTTTTACCTTGTGAATAAGACCATTTTTAGTTGCTGATCAGCGTCTGACTCGCAGGTCATAGGTCCATTCGGATCATAGGATACTCAACTGATGTAGATAGATAGACACTTTACAAATCCGAAACCAGGATAGGGATCATACAAGAACCTAGAAATATGAATGCGAATCTGAGACTCAAGTAGTAAGCAGTATTGTACACTATATGAATCCGAAACCGCATATATTTGGACTCATACTAAGACATGTATCATACTGGAAACCAGACATATGAATGTGAATGCGTAACTCTCTTTTTGGGTCAAAACTTCTGAATCTAGGTAATCTAGTAACAAGTCATATTCAAAAGTAACAATCCATTACTTTGAGTCAGTAATACCTATAATTTGGATGAATTCATTCCCCATTTGGGACCACGGATTAAAGGTTACTATTCTCCCTATTCTAGGGATGCACCGAATACCATATTTTGCCAAATACCGAATATTCGGTTAAAATTCTAACCGAATATTCGGCCGAATACTGAATACTTGGTTAAAATTTATTAAATTCATTAAACCGTTATTAAACTTTGATTGCAATGATTAATTTAATTAGTTTTTTCTTAAACAATATTTCATATGAAAAAACACTCAAAATACTGGTGTTAAATGATAAAATAAATAAAAACTTTGTGAAGAAAAACAGTTCCCTCTGTTCTGTAAGACGGAAGGGCTTGTCTGATGAAGACCGAAAGAATTTTTTGGTCGAAACGATCGTTACGCCTTATAAGTAACCTTTTATGTGTGTTTTTTTCGCAATGTTTTTATTTATTTTAATATTTCATATGTGTAAACTTCAAAATTAAATGCTGCAAAATTTAATATCAGTGTGTTTCCTTATATGTTATTAATAACTTTTTAAATATTATGAAATGCTGCTAATATTTTTACCTGCATATTTTACTAAAAAAATTAGCAGTTAATTGACTTTACATATTTATGAACACTTAATGTTATGAGTTTTTTTTTTTTTCTGGTTACTGTTTCGAATTTAAATCAGTTAGTAATAGCAAGGTTACATAGTTAATGTATGTCATAAGATTTAAGAAAAATTGAAAGGCAACAAAATTCAAATTTAACATCTGAGTTTTCTCTTACATTAAAATTAATTTCATTGTGATATTAGTTTTTGGTGTGATTGTGGAACACTATGTTAGGGCTATCTGCCAAGGATGGCCTTGATAGGAGGACTTTCTAATGGTTTCTAATGCTTATTCACATGTGATATTAGTAAGTAACAACTTGAATCAATTTAGTACTGTGGTACTATACTGTATCTTTCATTCATGATATAAAAAATATGTATTTGTTTACCGATTGGTAATTACTTCAATTTGTTTACTATTCGGTTGCCGAATATTTAAGTATTCGGCCGAACTGAATATTCGGTTTGTCTGCCGAATAGGCACTATACTGAATACCAACCGAATATTCGGTGCATCCCTACCCTATTCCCTATTGATTGATTGGTTATTGCTCTTTCTGCCAAGAGAGTGGAAATTTGTGATCATGATGACCCTTGTCCCCCCCCCCCCTTATTCCACTCTGAAGTTTTCTACTGTAACAGTAATTTTGGTCGTCATTGGGTGTGTGAAGACCAGGGAAAAATCAAATAACTTTTTTTCTCAATTTCTGTGGCCATCCTGTAAAACTAATTTTCTTCAAACCTTTGGGTATTGGGATGTTTGTGAACATTCTAAATCAGTTTGTCTTCTCAAACTATATTATTGTTTTTGCAACAATGTATTGAAAACTTTAGACTTTCAAGGAATTTAAGCAAAGGCACACCTACAAAGGGTCGAGGGGAGCTCTTGCTGTCACTATGGTAAACATTTCTATAACATTGAACTTTTTTATATTATTTTAACATTAGCTCTTTGAAGTAAACTATTTTCACACTGATATAGAAGAACAACTGGATATACTTCCCAACACTGAAAAAGTTCAACTGGCTGTGTGCAGCACAGCCACCTGTGTCAAAAACGTTCTTTATATCTGTAGCACACAGTTGGCGATTCGTTCGACCAACAAGTTGCTGATAGTTAAATCAGGTGATGGCAACAGCTTTGCTTTTCAGTGTTGTGGCCATTTGGTCAGTCTATGCAGTTGTTTATTCTATGTTGAAGCATTTTTTTTTAACATTCTCCACCATTTAACAGATGCCAGTACTGATAAAAATTATTTTGACAACCATTTTTCAAGTAAATGATCATTTTTATTGGAAATTAAGTGCTAAAGAGTAAAAGATTCTCATGTAACTACATCACCCTTAAATATTTTATTGAAATCAAGTTTATTCTTCATGAATCCAGACATGGAAAATTGACTAATGCTTGAGTATTTTTGAGACTGACAGTCGAAATGGGAGAGTTTTGTCTCCTCATAGCAAAGATGCTGTGCTTTAAAGAATTAAAGTATATGAAAGCTTGAGATACCCCTTACCCTAAAAATACTCATATGAGTTACCATAAATTTAAGTTATAAATGATTTTTAACTGCATTTATATCTAAGCATACAATATTTTTTCTTTTCTAATGTCAATGTTTAGAATAACAGTGTTTGAGATTCACATTTACCAACCATACTGCATATTGGGTTAATGTGGTTGTTTACACCCCCCCCCCCCTCCCTCTCAGGAGAACTGGATTCCTAGAACTTGATTTTCAGGGCTATTGGTTATTTTAAGGACATGTATTTACAATTCTCTTTTTTAATTTTTCAATCATAAATCTGTGTTTTGCATGTTTAATCATATTAAAATTTTATCCAATCAGAATTTAATTTCAGTACTGTAAATTATGCAATTACAATTCTGACCAGTTTACACATTTGTATAACTGTTCTTTTAGAAATGAAATGTACATTGGAGTAACTGGGTGGGAGTTGGGGTAGGCAAAGCACATTCTAGAATGATTTTACCCCATTGGAAAAATTATATTTTCTGTTACAGGAATAGAAGATGTAGCCCTCTTGAAAGGGTACTAAAGTCTTCCGCAAAATGCCTTATCGAAATAGCTTATCCAATTATGCTAATGTTTTATTATTAAATTACCTAATCTAGTGCGGTCTCACCCTTCCTCTAGACACCCCTTAAACTACTGTTAAATGACCCATGAATTAGCAAAGGATTCCAAGTACTATTTAATTTTATATTCCATATGTTCTTGAAACATTCTAATTTGAGCAACCTGTGCCAATGCTGGTGCAATACTTTAAAATGGTAAAGTTTTCCATAATACTTTTCAGACTTTGCATTACTGCTACTTTTCACTGTGTCTGCATTAACAAAATAAATTAAAAGAATCGTTTCTCTCCCCCTCAAAGTACATTATTTGTATTTGAAAATTGTTTTGCTGCTAGTATGTGTTGCTTAGTTTTCCTTTTAAAAATAATGTATATTCTCTTCCTAGTGCGTAAGAAATTGCATAAAACTGAATCCAAGGAGAGCAATATGGATCCAACCTTTTCTTGTAACACATCTAGTCCTCCTACTCCAGAGGAGTTAAGAGATCCAAAGCAAAGATTTAACGTGAGTGCTGTTTCACTAAATGTAATTTATACACGCTGGACTCATCTAATCCACTCCAGTCGATTTGAACTTCTTCTTTCAAGCTGAGTTTCTGATGAATTTGATATAATGACATCAGTATTAATCTAATTTTTCCTTCTGAAACTCAGTATTGTGTAGAACATCAAATTTTTGCAAATGAATCATTACAATATTTTTTTTTGTTTTTACAAGTGGTTGAGTTTAATTTAAATGCTGTACTTGCTGATTATTCACGTAAAAGATTAGCGGCAATACCAACTGCTTAAAAGGCAAATTTTATCCTTCAGGCAAAAACATTTTGAGTACTTACTTTCCTTGAAAATATATGTACATTTTTTAAAGAATGTTTAAGTAATTGCAAACTGAATAATTCAAGTGGTAAATCAAGAAATGTTGCATTTTAATTTAATTTTGCAAAATTTATTTAAGCTGTTTCTGAGGAAAAAAATTAACTGATACAGGATTTGTGCACTTTAGAAGGAATTCTGTTATGCTAGAACCAGGAGCTGAATGTGCTGCTTATTGATTAGTTAAATCAGCTACATCAAAATGATATAGATAAGTCTTGTAATGTCAAAAAAAAGGGGGGGGGGTCTTTACAAGAATTATTTTCTTTTTTTTTAATAGTAATATTTACCCCTATGTTTTAAGTAAAGGTGACCATAAACAAATCTAAGAATTTGTTTTATTGAGATTCTTTTCATTTTAAAAATAAAAGAAGAATGTTTCCATTGAAATAAATGATGATATAAATCCATGCAAAACTACCTCCCCACCTTTTGCGATAAAGAAAAAAATTTATTACTTTATGTGCAAATGAGATTTAAAAAAAAAAACTGTATCATTGAAAAATTACATTACTTTTCTATATTTTATTTTAGTTCTTTATCCTCTCTCTTATTTGTTTTTTGCTTAAATCTTGTCTTCAAGTAGTATATGCCCTGAAAGATCCTTCTATATAGTTAAGCTTATCACAGATTGACTGACTCTCTAACAATTTCAGGTACCCACTCCAGGATAAAACTTTTACTGCCATTACTCCGAGGAGATTAAAAAGTTAAGCACAAAAAGCCTAATCTACACCGTTTCTACAATACATTTGAAAATTTTCATAATTATGAAAATAAAATATAGAAAACATTCTGCGCTACTTTAAAATATCTGAAAATCCATCCATTTCCTCATTTTTAAACGATTTTTCACTATTTTCAGCTCTATTTTATTTTCGAGAGTAAAAAAAAGTTAATCATTTGTATGACAAAATTAGCTGTTGCAATTGACTTGTCATATTGAAGTCAGGCTTTGAATCATCATCATCAGGCTTTGAAGGGAAAATTGCGGTTCCAATCAATTAAAAATATTTTTTCCAAATAACAATTTTTTTTTCACTAAAGTGATCATCAGCATGAAACATTGATATAAGAGGGGCTATTTACACAAAACAAAATCATTCAAATGCAAAATTTTCTACATGCTTCCTGAAGAGCATTAAATTCAATTTGGGTATATTAAAAAAATTGAATATGAAGTTATTTATTTTAAGTGGATGAAGATTAAATATATTGAGTGTAGACATATTTTTGTCAAATGTTTTTTCTAGCACCCATTGTAATTGCCTCCACAACAGGCTTTGTAATTTAATAACAGCACATTTTTGTTTTTCAACAAAACAGGCTCTGATTTATAAAATGAATTTTTTTTAAGTTTTATTTTCAACTTCCTGTTATTTTAGCTGCTTTGATAATTAAATGTCTCATTAATTGCACAGGAAGATATTTTCTGGTTGTCAGATTTATCCCTGGCTGATTCACGTACAGGAGCCCCACAGAGTCCTGGAATCTTCAGCAATGCTCAGCTGTCAGATTTCTTTTCTCGAATGAAACCAGAGAGACCTCATCGAATGAATTTACCCACTCAGGGTTCGACTCCAAAACTCCTTACACCAAGAAGTGATGTCACAGATGATGAAAGTATGGCAGTTCAAGTCTTGAAGAAGAAACATACGAGCAGCTTCAAGCATTTCTTTCGCCCAACTAAATACAGAGGCTCGCAAAAATCATTGTTGTCGCATCGTGATCAAGCTGCTTCCAGAAAAACTTTACCACCGGAAGTTATAAAGGTGTGATTTGCTGATTTCTGTAATTGAATTTGCTGTGTTTCTTTTGCATAGATTTCTTTTTTACAATAACACTATAATTTATTCCCTTAACCCTTTGAGGCGCAACCCTTTCCCAATGCTGAAAAAAGGGCAGCCATTGCCATCGCTCGACTTAACTACCAGCAAGATAGCGGACGATCGAAACGTTCATCGCGTGCCATCTTCCTGGTAGTTAAGTCGAGCGATGGCAACGGCTGCCCTTTTTTCAGCATTGGGCAATCTTTCCAGCTGTTCTCGCGTTCTTCCATTTTTCAGCAGATGTCAGTGCTGTTAAAAATAATCGTGACCATTTTTTTGACGGGAAATGACATGCTAAAAAGTAAAGGATTCTCATGGAGCTATGTCACCCGCAACTATTTTTTTAAAAATCATATCTATTCTTCGTGACTGGCAACAGTCAAAACGTCAGAATTTGGTGTTCCCAGAGCGGGATCACTGCGCGATAAAGGGTTAAAAGAATAAGGTTATCGATAAACTTTAAAGAATAGAGAAAGTTTCTAAAATGAGAGGGCATAACTTCTCTAGAGCTCTTCTTAAAATGGAAAATCTTTAAAGAATTGAATAGCATTTGTTTTTGGAAAATTTAGTCAAAAATAAATGTAGGATTTATGCTCTCATGTTAAGTTGTTTGTCATGAGTTTATTTTTTGCCTAAAATTTTAATGAATTAGTAACATTGAGCTTTTTGTTAATGAAAAAGTTACGTTGTATGCTGTAATAATTATGTATGACTAAATAATGTATGCAGGCATTAGATATTAATGACAAAACAATATAAATCAAATGCAAACTCAATGAGTCTTATTGCTTTTTTGTTTTTCTTCATGTTTTTTAAATCAAACTATATCAAAGAAAAAAATGAAAGCATTGTAATTGAAGGATCCATAACTCTGTAAAAGAAAGTCTACTCATAAAGAATTTTTTCATTTGAATTTTGTCCCAAAGGTTTTCTTTAGACCTGCTTGCAATATTAGTAGGTGTTTCATATTGCTGATCATTTGGCTAATTTTGTAACTTCCAATGCAAAAAGAGGGTTGTCATAAGTTTGAAGCTTTTGTCTTTGCGTGTGTTTCTGCCTATGGAATTGCAGCTCCCAAACAAATAGACCAATTTCAATGTATTTTATTATTATTAGAGGCTGGTTTAATAATTCTTGGCTACATTTGATGAAAATCTGTTAAACTTGTTTAAAGGTCATTAGTTTTCTAATTTAGTATAGTTTGAAAGCTGGTTTATAATCATGCGAAATGGCCCTTAGTTGTATTTGATGATATTCATGGACCAGTTTTCTTTTCTTTTAATAATTCTTCGCTCTGTTTTTTATGATGTGCCATACAGTTTTCTACATTACAAATTATGAAATAACTTTTATAACTTTTGCCAAATAATCAATAGGATGTTGAAAAAGATGATGAAGATCAATTTGACTTCAGTGTTGATGAAGATATATCTACAAATAATGGCCAGGACTCTGATGAAGAAATTACAATTAGAGAAGCTCATCCTATTCCACCAAATATCAGCAAAAGCAATGTTGATATTGGTAAGTGTTATATGCATATTTTATCGATAAAATGTTCATTTTAAAAATGTTTGTTAATTTTTTTAAAACTAACAATTTTGATCTTCTATTCTTTAGTTATTATGTTTAGTTTTATTTTAAACAGTATTCCTATTCTTTAAATAAATTTCGGTACTATCATCATTTTGTAGTTTTTTTCCTTCTCTTTCAATTCAATTGTATAGCTTGGGAAACATGCCATTTTACAATGAACTTGGTTGTTGATTGCAGTGGTTGTTCAGTAGATTTGGTAACTCATCATTTATGTTGGACCATCATAGAGCCAGTCCAATGATATTTGATGGTGGTTCACCTTGGAATAAAACTCATTGTTATGATATCTCCATGTGTTTTTTCTTTTCTTTTCATTTTAATTTTAATCTGAGTGTCACTGAAATTTTTGAGATACAGCTAAATGGTACAAGTTGTACTTACCAAATTTTGTGTTCAGTGATCCCCTCCAACATCAATGTACTTTTGTAGGCGAATTTTCCAAATTTTGTCTCAAGCCATCCATTTCTTGGAATCAATACAAAATATGCTTTTACAGCCTCATCAATCACATCTTCAGAGGGAAAACTACAACCACGTAAATGTTTCTTTAGATAAAAAAATAACCAAAAGCTGTAGCATATTTAAGAGGGAGCAGGCCCCTCCAAAATATAAAGGAATTATTAAAAGACAGCTATTTAAAAATATTTCTATTAACAATAAGGTTTAAAATGTCATATTGTCCCCCTCCCCCTAAATGAAAGCCTATTTATGCTATGGCCAAGAGTCACACATAGAACATCCACCTTATTCTCTTGATTTTGCTATCACTAAGAAATTCCACTGTCAATTTTGCCATATGAGAGGATGCATTGTCATAATAAAGCAAGACTTTATATTAACTTCTTAATGAATTTCTGGAATCCATTTAGTGTTGTACCAGTTAGCTGTAACTGTCTTCTGTAACCATCCAGCTTGATAGATTGGACCAGTCTTGTGCTTCTTCATCCAGGAGAGAACTTCAACCTCTACGAAATTCTGTGAACCATTTGAAAACAGTAGTGCAAGATAAAGATTCGTTTCCAAATTCTAATTGTAGATGTTGAAGGCATTCTACTTGATTTAATTCTCACTTTCAAATAATAGAAAATCATAGTGCAATAATGTTCTTGGGTCAACTCCATTTTTCTTTCTTTCAAAATTCACTCTAGGACAGATAAATTGCATGCCACAAATTACTGTCTGCAACCATAAAAGAGTTCAAATTCACATTTGTAACATTTTTTTAATCTTTCGCCTATCGTCTGCCACTGTCTCAAAAATTTCAGAGTAACCGTCGTATTACTCTTTTCTCCTTTTCATTTATCTAATATATGGATTTATTTAGATAACTTGAAACATATCCCTTATAATTATAACTATTATTTTATATTAACAAGAAATATTTACACGTGTTTATTCTAATACTTAAATTTTTATTTATTTTATAGGTTGTAGTTCAAATGTATCTGAACCTATATCCTTTGAGCGACCTCGAAAAAGCTTACCCCAAGTTTTTAACAATTCACAGGAAAATTTTAATGTTACAAAATTAGTCAAAGAGCCTAGTACATCAACTCTTGTTCCTGGTGAGGGATCATTAGAAGGCACTCCTCCATCTGCCCAGGATAAAGGCAGTGGGCAGTTGTCAAATATTTCTGAAGATAAAAACACTTCTGACGATACCGATGTGTCATCACTTCATAGTACCCCTTCACCAGCAAAGAGTTCTGAAATGTCACAGTTGGAGAAGAGATTGCATGCAAAATTGAAACCCACAAGAGCTGCCAGCTTACACTTTGGTGAAAAGAAAAACAAAGATGCTGGAAGCCTCTCAGGACTGCAGAAATTTTACAGGAAACATAGGCGTCACAGCATGTTCCACACTTTTAGTCAGCCTGTCAGTCCCACTGAACCTCAGTCGCCAACTGCTGTGACTCCTTCTCATGGAGGATTTTTCAGCAGGAGGCCCAGCAAACACAGTGCATCATCGATTGCCTCTTCTCACGGACGTCTGTACAGTAGAAGGCCAAGTAGAGATGTCGAAGCATCTTGCACCACCGCCACTTCTCTGGGGGCTCTTTTCGGTAGACGATTGAGTAGAGATTCTACGAAATCTGAGAAATCGAATAAATCGCTCCAGTTTAATGATGATCCTGAGATAATTTTCCCAACAGATTTTGTTGAAGAAAAAAATCTGAAAAATAAGATGTCTTCAGATGTTTAATTTTTTGCTCAAAACTTTTTAAAGGCTACTTTAGATCTGTCATTTTTGTTATTCTTTTGTCCTTCGGTGAAGTTTTGATTAGTGAGAAGTACTTATATAGAGATTTAAATACTCATTAAAAATTTTAAATGCTTTTATTGTTGCATCTATGTATATTCGATATTCATGCTTTGTGCTGTTTTCACATTTTACATGTTATATATATAATGATGCTTGTTGTTCTTTTCAAGAAATATGTTTACTGCTTTTACTTTAATTTTGATTTTATATGTTGATTCAGTAATCTGATCTCTATTGATTATTATTCTCAGTGGTGATTGATATCTTTTATGTAATATAATTTTACCTTCTGACAAAGAATCGTGCAAAAAAGAACTGTAAGCTTTTCAAGTTTATTTGTATTTATAGACACTTTTAATGTTTGATTTTAACTAACATTTTACCATTACTTTAATAAATCTTTTGCTTTTTTATATGTAGTGAAAAAGATGTGTTAAAGAATATTATTATTGTGATGCATTGTATTCACTAGTGAATCTCATGTATGACAGTTTTATTTTCATTTTATTATTTCAATCACTGTCATTTAACACTGTAATTTGCTGTTATATTAATCTCTAAAAGTTCATTGTGATAAATTATGTAAATTAAAAAAATTATTTATTTGTAAAAATTTCTTTAAATTGTTCAAAGAGTATTACAAAATTTTTATCTTGCTTTTAATCAAGTATTGTTTACCATATTTGTATTAAAATAATAAATATTTTAACATACTTATTTCTAATGCACAGAAATCCTTTCAATTTGGTTAGTTGTTTTAATGCTAATTTCAAACTTAAAAATTAATGAAGGAGTAAATTTGTAAAATATTTTAAGTTACTTTAAATATTATCATTATCAAACTATTAACTTTTCTTTTAATGAACAGACTAAATGATTTATATAAGAATTCAATATTTACAGCTTTGCTTAACAAACTTATTTTAAGCAGATTAAAAAATTAATTTTTGAATTGCTCTGCAGTTCAAATGAGATATACTTTAGATTGTGCAAGAGTATTGCTTTTTTTTAAACCATCATCTCACCCACATTTTAGAATTAAAAAAAAAAAAAAAATAGTGTAACGTGAAATTGGATGTTGTTTATTATTCTAATTTATGTATAAAGATTTTCATAGTTGTAGCAGATGCTAGTCATTTTTATGGTTTCTTGAGCAGATATTTCATGCTGGCTGATACTGTAGTATTATGTAACATAGATAAGATTTCTGCTGTTCCTCTTCTAAAGCTCGTAAATACCCTTATCCTTATACCTTTTCATTTTGACAGAATAATGTGATTTTTAAAAATTTAGTATAGACTGATGTATACTTTGTTATTGGTGCTCACAATCTTAAATCTGCGTTATTATTTGTCGTTCAAATTGTCTGTAACTGTATAACTTGTGTAATTAATAAAAAGTTACTGGTTAAATCACACTGCTCTGGAAAAAAAAAGAAGCTTCCACACTGCCATTTATGCTGCTTCTTATGTAAAATGACCTGATATTTTTTTATTTTTAATCGCTCATCAATAATTTTATGGCCATGAATTCGATTTAAAGAGGGAATAAAATAAAATAAAAAAAAATAAATAAATCGGTTTTCTGTTTGTTTATATATATATATATATATATATATATTTCAGCTTCCAGTCACTTCCGCTCTCCCACCAATCTCCCATGCACCCCAAACAGTAACAATATATAGTAACAAATTTGGCTAAAAACGGGTGTGGGAAACAGGTCCCAAAGTTCTTATAAGAAAGTTTGGAAGATTAAGTGTACAGTGTTTCCATGCTAAATAACTCCCATGCTTCTTGTTTTGCACAATAAATTTACTGTTTTAAAGTTTATTTGCAAGAAAAGATTATTTTAACAATTAAATTAAAAAATGAAAAAGGTCCAGGTGTGAGTGAAGGAAATACATTTTAAGCAACACATTGCTTTGCATGACCTTGTATACTGTTACTGACTGCAAATTTTTGACACGAGCTACCTAATTATCTTTTCTTTGCAATTCAGGTGTTCCATCAAATGTTGAATAATTAAAAAGTTGTCTAATCTGGGGTCCCATAAAAATTCCTTCCTTGATTTTAGCTTAACTAAAACTAAATATTATATTTTTTAATTTTAAGTGTTAGAATAATAATTTTCCCCAAATGAACTTTGTGCAAAACATGAAATATGGGAGTATTCAACATGGCGATGCTGTACATTGAATTTTCTAAACTTTCTTGCAAGGGTTTCATCACCTGCTTTTAGCCAAAATCATTGCTATACATTTCTGTTATTTGGGGTATTTGTGTTTGAAAAAAAGAGGGGAGGGGGCTGTCTAGAATCAGGGATGTATAGAAAATAAGTGAAAAATTTAGAAAAGTCCATCATTTTTATTGATTATTTTTAAATGTATGGGATCTTCCTTCTTCCTATGAATAGTCTTGTGTTAGAGTCTTTCAACTATATAGCCTCCATCATAAGACATTGAACAGTTAAAATAATCAATCCATCACCCCCCCTCCAAATAAAATTCATGGCCCAAAATTACTGAACAGTGTTATAAATAGGGAGGAGGCCATCCCAAGAAAACTGTGGATGATGAGGCAAAATGGGGGTCATATTCAGATTCAGCAGGTCATTTTAAAAAGGAAATGGCAGGAACGGTGTTGGGCCGATTTTCATGCAGAGCAGTGTTATCACCAGTGTTATCAAACTGATTAAAAAGAATTAACCTTTTTTTAAGACAAATTTTTCATTTTTGCCGATACTTTTATCAAAGTGGTTATATTAAAAATTCTCAATCAGGTGGGTTTAAGAAAAAATTAAAATAAGTAACTTTGTTTGAACATTCATAATACAGAACAGAAGTCTGTATATAATGTTTTGGGTGGTAAAGAAAAAGGTTCTCTACCCTTCTTCAGCAACAAAAACAACCTAAAGACAGGAAAGTGAACAACTAAGTCTGAACATTAGAAAAGACTTACATATATTAATATTCTGCTATATTCTTTCCATTTTTCATAATATCATTTCTGAACTCACTTTTCTAACTTGTTTGCAAGACAAAAAAAAAAAAAAAAAAAAAAAGTTGTAGTTGGCAAGATTTCTGTCCCAGAATAGTTGAGAAAAAATAATTTATAAACATTATATATAAAATAAAAGCATCTTGACCTCATTATTAACACAATTTGATTTGCCTAACTCGTGCTAAATTTTAATGTGCAATTATTTTAGACAACCAAACAATGGTGAAGGATAATCGATGCTTGTATTTGAATATTTTTACTATCTCATATATCTGTTAATATTATAATTAGTATAACAATTACTGTTGTCATCACTTGAACTGGTCTTTTAAACTGGTGTATATCACATAAGAAAAATTCTTTATAAAGCTTCAAAAACTACACCTGATATATTTGAGCTTACACAATACCTTTTCCATACATGGATATCCAGCCCAAATTGATTATTGTAAATTTCAGTTGCATTTCTACATTACTTGGCATCAGGGTTTGTATTGAACATTTTCTCCATGGGGGGACACGTGAAAAGAAAAAGAAGGGAAGGTGTAAAAGTTTCACTCACATGATATTACATGGCAAGTACCGTCACCGACATATATTCAAACAAAAGTCACAGATCATTTGTTCTATGGAATCACAGATACACAAGCTACATACAATGTACCTGTATTGGAAGTCTCCCTTGAGGGTTTTGAGCTTAGAAAAGAGACAAAATTTTAAGGTAGTAGTATAATAACAAACGATAACATACTACCTTCATCTTGACTTCAATCATAAGTTTAACATTTCTTCAGCAGGAGATAAATAGTAGCCCTGGCAGGGATCAATTAAGTTTCTGTAGCCAGGGATATTACATTCTTCAGCCGCGGACATTCCCCGGTATATCCCCCTCCCCATAATAAATTTGTGATACGATTGTAAATGATTTCCTCCCCACCCCCCATTTTATGCATTAAATTTGTTCTTAAGCATTTGCTGCTTCTGATTTGTTTTACTTAACTAGAATGCTGTTATTTATTCTTTAAATTTCATTCTCAGAAATTGCTTGAAATAACAAAATTAGTTGTTGGTGTCTATAGCTGTCTTAAAAAAAGTGGAAAAAACTTTTTGGTCAGTGCAATTTATATTTGTGTTTCATATGACTTGATGAAATTCATGTTCATCCTAGGTTCTTAAAGCCTGAAGATCCTGCCTTAAGAAACTTAATAAAAGTGCTAAAATTTGATGAGTTCACCTTTAGTCTGCTTAAATTGTTATGTAGGTTAGGTTAGAGCTGAAATTTATTTTAATACAGTGTATTTAAAAATAAATAGCTTTTGAATGCTGAATCAGTAGTCTATTCACAATTTCCTGTTATAAATAACCTCTATTTCTAATTAATTTGTATCATGTGTAAAA
This sequence comes from Cheiracanthium punctorium, assembly GCA_038373885.1. NCBI lineage: Eukaryota > Metazoa > Arthropoda > Arachnida > Araneae > Cheiracanthiidae > Cheiracanthium > Cheiracanthium punctorium. Next base: position 26,138 of record JAWZYV010012836.1, on the reverse strand, counting down.
TATGTTTCTTGTATTTTTTTAGCATTTTGATAAGCTTAACTGTGATTTTTATTGTAAAATATTTAACTGACCTTTGCTCTCATTGTCAGATTTTGGAAATGCCAAGCAGTTTGAGCATTTCTTTTAAGCTCTTAAATACATATGCTCACAATTTTTAGCATTTTATATGTCTGTTCTTTGATAGATTTTGCACAAATTTAGTACTTTAGTACCTGAATCACAGTTTTTTAAAAAAGGTCTTCTGTATGATTTGCCTTTGCTTTATGCATCATCTACAGGAAAATGTTTATTCAAGATACATTTTGATTAGAATATCTTGTTATAATTAATTGCGGTTTTTTACATGCAATGGATACTTCTCAAAAATATTTGAAGCATTCACTTTTGTTATTTGAAGGATTGCTAAATTGTATTTAATTTAATAATTCATCATTAATTTTTAAAAATTCTATAATCAAGACTGTTATCTTTAGGCATCTATGCATTAGTTTTTGTTACAAAAATTGTGTTATAAAATACTTTTTAAGGTAATGGTTAAGAAAATATGTATTATGTGATTCTTTTAATTCATATTTTCCCCATCTAATTCTATGATTGAATAAAATGAGGTGATTAATCTGAGAAATCATGCCCATATACCATGAAAATTTTTTGTTGTGAAGTTTATTTCCTTTCGGTTAGGTTTCCCTTTCTTTTGTGTGTGTTATTTGCTGATTTCCAAAAGAAAATATTTAGTCATAAATTGTATGTACTCTGGTTGCAGTATTTATTAGCAAAAGTGTTTTTGTATGCTCAACATTGATGTTGTTATGTTCATTGTTTTCTAGTTGTTGATGAATATACGTTTGTTTTGTTTCAATGCTAGTCATTTTATTGCTTTCAAATTTTGTTATATATTTTAGGGGCAGTATTCAGGTTACTGGTCGGTCCTGTTTACTTGATTCATACTGTGTGAAATAGCATTAAGTTATGATTATTACCAGAAACCTGTTACAAAAGTTATGTTAAAAGAAATTATATCTGTTTTCTCCCCCCCCCCCTCCTTTTTTTTGCTAGCTACATAAATGATTAAATTAGTCCATATAAATGATGAAATTAGTATTATTTTTTTAATTTGCTGATTTTTGTTGATTGTACTATATTTGTTGCAATGTTTGATATATTTACTTATTTGTGAATGCATATTAATGTGATTTAAAATTTTGTTGAGAAATCTGCTGTGTGTAGTCCCATTCATTATAAGTTTTCATTTAAGATTTCGAATCATCTATAATCTATGCTGCAGATTGTTTATTATTATCTTTTGAAATTGCTGTTTTACATTACATTACAATAAAATTACGCATTTAAAGAATGCATGTTAAATAAGTTTTATTCTTTCATCTGGTATTTTCAAAAACTTCATTCAAAATCTTAAAAATGGTATTATTTTTGGTTCATAAAATAATTCTTATTTTTTAGTCATGAATTATTTTTATTGTTGTTGAAAATTCCTTTTCACATCTTCAAATCAAAACTATTTTGTTCAAAGTCATGTTTTTCTATGCATGATTAAATGATTGTAATAACTATGTATTTTATCTCTTTAATGTATTAAATGATGCCCAGTGCCGTATTACCTGCAGGGCAAATGGGGCAACTGCCCAGGGCCTACAAAATTTAGGGGGCCAAAAATCTTACATTTTGCATTTTTATAATTTTAAAACGAAATTAAATCGAAAAACATTTCAAAAGTTATTATTTCAAGATTTTTTAATTATAAAACATAAACAATGATAGTAATTCAAATTTACATTTCTCTATAAATTAATTTAAACTTCTTTTCAATAATTTGAAATACTCCATAGTCGATATAGCATACCAGCATGTAAGAAAATAACCAACCACATTTTGTAAACAGTATTTTTACTGTTAAAAAAAAGAAAAATTTTGAATTATTTGCATGAATTAATTGTTATTAAAAAAAATGATTCAATTTTGGGTTTACTTAATTTTGGGTTTTGAGCTTTAATATACATATATGTGTGTGTGTGTATGTTTGTTTAAGCATTAAAGTTGTGTATAATAAGTCATTAAAATATTTCTTATTTGTAATTATTTAAATCCATCTAAATATGCAAAATTTTCCAGGTAAATATATATAAACTTTTAATTTGATAACACTTTACTATTGATTCTACAGTTCTTTTCCTCTGTTGTTTTTGAAAAGTGATGTTGTACATGTAATAATACTGTATTTACTTTGTACAATACTTATCTGTGTAAATTATGCTTCATTTATTATGCATCATTTTATTTATTCATTTAAACATTGGAACATTTGGTGCAGTTTCTTTTGCACCAGAATGCAATGATTTCATCTTGCACTCCTGCACCAGAATGCAATATTTCATCTGGTATTTTTTCTTTTTCTAGGTTAAACTGTATAGTAACAGGCTATTAAATGCAGTATAGAGCCCCTTTTAACATGGTAAATATTTTCCGTTCACAGCATAAAGCAAATAACTTAATTATATTTAAGATACCTTTCTTTGATAATCATGGTCGATTTCTTTGGTAATTAAGATACTGCATGAAAACAGTTTTCATGACTATTGAATAATATATATATATATATATATATATATATATATATATACATATTGGATATACATATATATATATACATATTGGATATACATATATATATATATATATATCCATATACATATATATATTGGATACATTTAATGAACATTACACCTAATGAACGTACACCTAGAAACAAACTAAGCTGATCTCCTCTAAAAATGGGGATTCCCCAAAATTTGAGAAGCACAATCATATTTGGTGTTGCCAGCCAAAAGTAATATTAACTATTGGAGCTAAACCTTAATAAAACCAAAACATTTAACTCTTTTAGCTTGTTATACAAACATGATCACAATTTTTATGCCATGTTATGCTAATTCATCCTATATGAACCCTAGTTATAGGTGTGTCTATTGTATGTCAGTGGAGTCAAGGGTATAAATTCATTGGTGTTGGATGACACAGTTATGGCTGATGTTCCTGTTGTAAAAAAATGAGAGTTGAAAAAAATTTTCTACTCTATAATTTTAAAGATCTGTAAATTATGTTTCATTTATCTTGTATTATTTTATTTGTTTATTTATTTAACCATTTGAGCATTTGGTGCAGAGTTTCTCTTGTCATTGTCACTCTTTTACCTCAACTTAAATGAAAATTTCTACTATTAACTTTTGGATTAAATAACAGTTGAAAGAGATTTTTTAAAAATGCAATATTTTCATCTAGTCGTCTTTTCTCCTTTTCTCGGTGTAAACTGTACAGTAACAGGTATTTAAATATGTAAATAGAGTCAAGGATAGAAAACTGTTGGTATTAAATGACACAATCATGGTCGATTTTCATACAAAATGAGTTGGGAAAAAAAATTATCACATTAAAATAATAATAATAATAATGTAATTTTCATTTCCTTAGACCCTGCTTTTCTGACATGGTACTGAGATTGAAAACTTAAAATTTTGATTATAATTTGTCTACCTCAAGTTATTTCAATATACTGTTGAAAATAATGTTTTGCTATAAATTATTTTCACATATTTTTTAAAATGTAGTTTTGAGTTTGCCTCACTTATTTTCTTATTTAAGTCTCTTTCAGAAATGTATATGCATTGATAAATGATTTTTAAGTTGTTATTCAAAAATACTCAATGTTGTTTTAAACACTTTTCGCTGCTTTAAACGAAGTTTTTTAGATCTAAACTACTAGCTTTTTTTTTTTTTCATTTTTGTAAATGCACAGTAATTTTTACTTGTAGACCGTAATTAAAAAGATAATTAATGAAATGTACAGGTCATAGATTCCTTATTGAATTTAAATCAGTAATTGTTATTATCCTCTCCTGTAAATCAAAAATCTTCAAGTTAAGTATTAAACTAAGGTTACTATTATTTTCAAATAAGAAAATATTTTTTAACTTGTGCAAATACATACATGTAAACACTGCTAAATTTGTACATAGAAGATTATTATATTTTGCCAGTATATTGTGATGTAAAGAATTCAAATATATTTTTGTGCTCTTGAATTACATTTATATAACGCCATGCAGTTGAACTGAATTAAAAGCAAGAAGTAGAATGTGATAGCCTATGTGTTGTACACTAACATGAAATTAATTTCATTAAACATTTTGTTCAATATATCTACTTATTTTTTAAGACTGTCTATGAGTACTTATTGCTGAACTAGTTTAAAATAAGGATGATGTGTATATTTTATTAGTCTAAAAAAATGTTATCAATATTTACTGTAATTTATTATTTGTTAATTGAAAATTTTTGGTGGATTGATCCCTACCCTTAAAAATTTGTATTCTCAGTATTTGAATTATTTAAAATGCAATTTTTGTATTTCACCACTAAATTGTTGTATTACATTGTCCTTTGAACTTCCTTGTCACACTGGCGACGCCAGTCTAATTGACCTCAAAACTCACATTATATAATGCTGAAGAGGATTTTATCAACTTAATATAAAACTTGTAGGTTACACAGCACTGATTAATCTAGGAATGAGCTGCACTAACTGATAAAATCTCCCTCATCATTATTTCATTAAATTTTGTAAGATATAAACTGTGCACACACGTCAATTCTATTTAGCTTTCTAGATTTAAAAAAAAAAAAAAATCTATCACCTTTTTAAAAACTTGTTCTGAAATCAATATAATAATAATAAAATTTAAAACACCCAGTTTTATTAGTGCCAATTATTTTTATTCATTTAACTGTGAAAATAAATGCAAGTTGATATACAATATTATTAGATTAAAATATTTCAAGGGATCAATAAATATTACAAGTGCTAAATGGAAGAAAAAGAGCTTTACCATTAGCATTTTTACAAACATATAATCAGCAGACTAACTCATCACAAGACTGACACTGAATTAAGTGTAGTTGACATACACATTCAGTGTTTATTATTATTTATAGTAGTACTAAAATATGTTTTGTTAGTTTTTATGGGTTGCTGTTGAATTAATGTCAAATGTATTTTTTAAAAAGTAATATTATGAAAATATTGCCAGTGTGCTTAATTTTTTTTAATTGTTGATCACTTTTAAAAAAGGAAAAAATAATTATATACAAAATTTAGGTTAGTTAAATTATACTTTTTCATACAAACCAATACACAATTTCACATTTTTTATAATTCACCAGTCGTATTTGTAATGCCTTATAGACATGCTATAAACTAATTAATGCATTATCACTTAAAAATGTATATTATTCTTTCACAAAAAACCATTGATTTATTCCAGCAAAAGTGTATTTGTATAGCTTAAATCTTACAAATTGGACTTACTGTTGTTAAGGGATGTATTTGTTTATGATTTACATGAGCCATCTTGAAAAAATCAGACAATTTAAAAATTTATTCATAAGTAAATATAAAATAACAAATAAATAATATACCAACTATAATTTATAAACTACAGATAAGTGATTTCTAGCCAATCTATTTTGCAGAAAATGTAAAAATAAGATTTAATCACTGAAAGTTTTTGTGTACTTTTCACAATGTCAATTGGTAATGATGATTCAATGAAAATATCATAGAAAGTGTCATTATCCACAGAGTACTTAAAAATTTCACATGTTGTATATTAAGTTCTGTGAATTGGGTATTTTGTACAGATCTTTTGGCAAAGAATGTTTCAATTTATACTTTAAAATGTGTTTGTCAGGAGCTTAAATATTATCATGGGCATTGCAAGTATGATTAAAGGAAGGTCTAAGGTACAATAATAATAATAATAATAAACTATTACCATTTTCCCTTTATATTTATATCCTGCTTATTCTGTATTATTTATTTTTGAAAATACACAATCTCAAAATGTATTCTTTGTTCCTGGATAACTCAATGTGTCAATATTTATTTGCCAACTTTTTCTAGAATTGTTCTTTCTCCCTGAAATTTCTTCATTACAGTTGAATTGTTAGCTGTCCACTTTAATTCTTTCATTGTAAGTAATTTTAATCGGTTGTGTGGTGTAGGTAAAAGGGGTGGCTTTCAGGGGGCTTGAGCCCTCCCCATACCCTTGGAGGAGAGGAGAAAATAGTCACAATTCAGTGCAAATGGTGTCTTTTTTAGTTTCTAGAATTGATGGAAAGATATTGAGCCTCTGCAAATTTGTTGAATAACTATGTCCTGATTTTAACTAAAACCAGTTAACTCTTTGAGTGTCCGAAAAAAAGGAGTAAGAATGTGAATTTGTTTTTATTCCAGTAATTTAACACAGTTTTTTAAGTCATGTAAAAAATATAGTATATTTAGGGTGTCCACCCCTGTCAGGAAGCAAAATTACTATCATTAGTAGCTTCACAGCAATTGAAAAGGTCCTAAAATAGCATACATTTTCTTAATTTTGGCAGCCAAAATAGTTGTACTTTCTTTATAGTTCAAAAATATGCTGAAACTGTTTAAAAAAGAAAAAAAAAAGTGCAAGATAAAATAATTAAATTTTCTTTTTACTTCTTTATTTTCTTGTTCTGTCATATATACAGGGCTGTCCAAAAGGCTGTTATCACTTAAATGCAATATCAAAGGAGCCTAATAATACCCTCCTTCAACCTCTACACCTTGGCTCTTATTCCAGGTGTAAATCTTTGCACCTTACAGGCCATAGCTCTTTAGTACATTTTTGTAGGTTTAGATCAGGCAAGAGTTGCCATGTGCTACCATATAAGTGGTAATATCTTTTTGGACAACCCTGTATAAGGTGATCATAAATTCAACTGACAAATTTAGAAGAGTGACTGGAAGCATCAAGAGGATGAAAACTTTCCATGGAATATACAGTCACAAATCATGTTGAGAGGGTGAAAATGGCATAAAATCACATGCAAGTTTTGACATCATCTTTGGAATGACTAAAGTACAACATTTAATGAAGATTTATCTGATTAATTATTACACAAGTTGTTGGTAAAACATCCACTGAGGTCATTGCACAGTCCACAATCATGTAAAAATGATTCCCGGATGCACTCAAAATGAATGGTATTTTTTTTTTCCCTGCAGTGAGAACTGTTCATTGGCTTCACATAAACAAGTGATTTAACCCTACAAGGCTCAATTTTTTTCCCTGTGTCTGAAATAAATATATGTGCTGATATTAGTTATTATTATTTGGGGGGAAAATAATTTAAAAAATAATAACCTAATATTTTACTAGAAAATCACTTTATTTCCGTTTTGTATGCGGTACACTGTGACTTAGCTATTCTTTATTTGATATCTATTTTGAAATTTTAGTCTTCAGATCCTTCCTTGATATGATGAACTCCAAAAAAGAGTAATTTTTTCAGAGTCAAAACTCTTTGTTAACTATTTTTTTGTTAATTTTCTAAAATAAACAAAACCATATTTGAAAGATGACTGTTTAAATTTCAATCAGTTTTGGCAATAATATGAACAGTAAGTACATCTACATGCAACAGCCTGAATTATATCATTACTATCTATGTATAAATACCCTTAAAAACCGACAGATGTATATACTAGTATTTTATAGGCATGGAGGAATAATTAAAGTGGTTAAAACACTCAAAATACTGGTGTTAAACAATAAAGTAAATAAAAAACTTTGTAAAAAACACACATAAGAAGTTATAGGTAAGAGGATACGCACGTGCGTATCCTCTTACCTATAACTTCTTATGTGTGTTTTTTACAAAGTTTTTTATTTACTTAATTAAAGTGATTGTTCCCCATATGGTACCAGGTGCCTTGTAAGGTTAATGTGACTCCCATAGGTTAAAAAATCACACAGATTGAGATCCAGTAAACATGGAGGCCATGCAATGGGTTCAGTGCGTCCAATCCACCTGCTTGTTTATATTACATCAAGGTGATTATGCCTCAGGTGGGTAAAATGTGCAGAGGCACCATCCTGCATGAACCACATGCCTCGCTGCACTGCAGCCAACACACTTTGCAGCAATTTAGGAAAGCCCTTTTGCAGAAAAAGAAATAAGGTTGCTCCATGGAGATAGCAAGTGCAGTCCCATTTCACCCCTCAGAATTTTGTCATTAGAATTTATGAACACCCTGTATGCACTGATCGAATGCAAGTAAGTTTAAAAAAAAAGGGGGGGGGACAAAATTAAGTAATCAGATATTTTTTTAAAAACTCTTGTTTTCATTTTCTTGTTATCTTCAATTACTGTTTGAACATTGTCACTGGATCATTCATTTCTGTTCCTCTAGAATAGCTGTGACATACAAATAAGCAGTTCAAAGGCATCTTGGGGAATCACTTTGATTGCAGATAAAGCTTGTAAAAGAAATTGGAATACCAAAAAACAAAACGTCTTTTTTTTATCACCAAATTACCAAAAAAGTACTCAAAGTTACCTCATCTTTCATTTAGTAGAAAGTCTCCTTTTCAGCTGTTGGACACCCTGTGCATTTTATAAAAGTTTTGGTATTTAAAAACACATGAGTTTTAACCCTTTAAGGCGCAGTGATCCCACTCTGGGAACACCAAACTCTGACGTTTTGACTGCTGCCAGTCACGAAGAATAGATTGGATTTCTATAAAAATAGTTTCGGGTGACATAGCTCCACGGGAGAATCTTTTACTTTTTAGCACGTCATTTCCCGTAAAAAAATGGTCACGATTATTTTTAAACAGTACTGACATCTGCTGAAAAATGGAAGAATGCGAAGAACAGCTGGATAGATTGCCCAATGCTGAAAAAAGGGCAGCCGTTGCCATCGCTCGACTTAACTATCAGCAAGATGGCGGACGATTGAAACGTTCATCGCGTGCCACAGATCTAGAGACCGTTTTTTGACGGCAGCTGGCTGGTAGTTAAGTCGAGCGATGGCAACGGCTGCCCGTTTTTCAGCATTGGGAAAGGGTTTCTCCTCAAAGGGTTAAATGTGTTATGTGGCTTTTCAGTGGAAAATATTTTATAATGTACTAGCTTAATTATAACAATTTTTTGCGTGAGACTTAATTACACAAATGCATTAACTGTTATGTTCTTATATATAGTTTTTATTCTATATATTTTTTCCATATCTGTGCAATTTTTGTTTACATTAAATGTCAGTATATCACAGAAAAAGCTGTAGTTCATAATATATAACCATTTTAACCAAAGATTTATAAGGGGGCTTATTTCCATACTATAGTCCAGTAGCAGCTTTCTGTGCCAGTCTTCAGGACAAGCATTGCAAAATGAAATTAATCTGTGGTCTCAACTATGCTATGCTAAACTTACTGTTGTAGAAAATACTCATTTACTCATAGGTAAAATTTGTACTTAAGAAGTATTTGGCAGGTATATACAGTGCATATATATATATATATATATATATATATCTAATGAATGGGCCTTACGCCATCCCTTGTTGGAATGATTGACGCAAATCCATTGGGGTTCTAGGTTAAATAGTTTATTTCAAAGTTCGGGCAGAGGGCAGGAGTCAGGCCGGCGACCTTTTAGCTCCGGGGCTATCTTCGTACATCGCAGTCTAACAGCTAAAGCTGGAAGCTCCTGCAAAAGCTTCACGTTCCAAACTCCTAAAAACTAAGCTAAAACTCTAAAGCTCCCAAAATTTCCGCGCTCTTGCTTAAATACTCCTTAGTTACTACACCTGCTGGCAGGGTGCAGCACGATTGCGAAGGCGTTACTCTCAAACGTAATTAGTTAACTGGCCAAGTTAGTTAACTGTCAATCAAGACATAAGAAACACCTGCTTACCCAGGAGTTCTAAAAGTGCGTAATGACAAAACCACATAAAACCGAAGATATTGCTGAATCAACAATTTTCTCCTTATGGAACTTCAAAAAACGTCTCGGAGCGTAATATTTGTATGGCCGAGAAACAAACTTTACAGTAAGAGTAACCGAGATTAAAGAAGGATTTTTCAAATAACATTAAATTAAATTAGGTTAAATTAGCAAAGTTTGTTATTATTACATATATATATATATAAAGATTTTCTGCAGTTTATAATTAATTTTACAATTAATTTAGTATACTCATATTCAGATTATCAGAATAAATTTATGTAAAAGCGATTGTTTTTAAACTATTTTATACTACTCTCTATATAAAACTGAATTTTTGTTGAAAAAATGACAAGCAGGTACCTGAATGACTTAAAACAAACGACTATTTCTACATTTCATTCTGGCATTTCAGAATATTTAATATTGCTGAATAATAATTAAAACATTTTACCACACGAAGAAAATTAAAAGCAAATTATTTTAAAACAGCAGTTTTTAAATAAAAGATTTCCTCCTGCTAAATTTGCGATTTGATTTGCAAACCTTAAAATAATCTACTGTTGAAATTTCTGCTACTGGGCATATTATTTATTGTTAGTATTACAAGACGGAGTTCACGAAAACTACATATGCATTCTCGAAGTGTAAATTTTGAATGCTAATGTGTGATATTCATAAAAGCATTTTATTTTTGCACCAGATTTATTTATAAAGAGGCACTATCATCTATCCTCCTGTTCGAATGTAATTGTTTTTGTCTTGATGTATTTAAAAATTGTGGTTATCAACTGTTTGTATTAGTTCTTTGCTAGTGTAAAGCTGAAAACATCGAAACATTCATGTTTCGTGAAAAAATGTTGCAAATCTTGTATTTTTCACTGTGGATCTGCTTTTAAAATAAATATTAATTTTTAACTGAAACTTGTGTGATTGTATATCTGCTCAATTTTGTGCTACAAGGGCACCTGTACTCACTCATTACACGATTCCAATATAATACGTGATAGTACACATTGTTGATATTAAACATATTTGTTTTAACCAAGGTAACTCTAGATTTTTTATTCCTAATATTAAAACAGTATAAAATTTTAGATAAAAATGAAAAACAGTTTGTGAGTTTTTTTTTTTTTTTTTTTTTTTTTTTTTTTTTCCCGTCCGTATGGCATACCCCCGCCGTTGGGCTGAAACCAGCTTGACATTTTGCACAAATACGTAAAAAAAATAAAAAAAAAAAAAAAAAAAAATACAGTAAAAATTTTGCTCCATTTTAAAAATCTGAAAATCCAACCGTTCCCCGATTATTGAGCTATTTTTTACTTTCCGAACATGTACCATGTAAGGAAAGTATTGTAATCATGAAAAAATTCGACTTCGAGATTTTGGTGAATTGACACGTTTTGAGGTCTTTTGAATTCATTTATGCTATTTTTACGAGATGTATGTATCTGTGTATGTGAGTGATAGCTCCTAAACGGGGCATTCGATTAAGCTCAAATTGGGTATATATGTTATAAACCACCATCGTAAGACGGTGTTGATTTTGATGTGTATAGGACTTTTTCTACAGGGCTACGACAAAGATTTCTTTTTACATTATGGCGTATGGGGAGAAATCCTTGAAAGTGCGCCAGCGTTTAAACGGCGCATTCGATTGAGCTTCAATTTTGTATATATATTTGAATTATTCATCGATTCAAATTTATTTAAATGCTTGGTAATGATCTTAATCGTAAGTGTTCGGAAAGTCGAGTGGAGTCACTCCAGATTTTTTTTTTCTTTTTGTAGCTCCGTTATACAGGGTATCCGAGACTGTTAAACACTTTACAAAATTAAAAAAAAAAAAAAATCAAAACAGTACGAAACGGATATTTGAAAGATGCCTGATTTACAGAAGTGCTAGATTTTCGTTTCCTATAATTTTGTTATAAAATGCGATAGATGGCAATAGATTCAGAAGAACCCAGCAGACATGGCGACTGTGGAAAAGATTTGGTAATATGATTTTTCAGCAAGACGACGTACCTCCGTATTGGTCAACGTCTCTGCGCAGTCGCCACAATCAACATTTCTCGAACAGATGGATTGGCCGTTAGATGTTGTACGATCCACCAAAAGATCTCTTATTGAAATCTATTTTGTTAAGTATGCAATTATTTAGCAATTACATTTTAATGCTACTGTGTTTAGATTTTTTTTAATTATTTAATTTTATAGAGAGTCCAACAATTCTCGGTCTCCCTGTATATCGGAGGGTACAGAAGTTACCCAACTTAGTAACAAACTTAGCAATCGTAAGCGAGATTCACGTCGTTTTGATGTCACTGTTATCAGGCTTTGGAGGGAAATTTGCGATTCCACTTCGTTTGAAATAGCTTTTCGAGATTACCCAGTTTAACTTTTCTCCACAAATAGAATGATTACCTCTGCATGAAGCATTGATATAAGAGGGGCTGTTCCCAGCAATCGAAAAGTTTCCGCAAATACATTCGCAGAAAGATTCCCCACGTTTTCAGAAAAGCACTCAATTCCTATGGCAGCAATAAAAGCGTTTTGAAGGCATGCCAGGGCAGGGGTGCTACGGCTGCGACAAATGGAATCTCTTGATACAAGAAGGTATTTCCCGATGCAAAAAGTATAATTTTAAATAAGTTCTGCGTCAAATCCGTGCTGTCCCAGGGCTAAAAGAAAAAAGTAAATAAAACCAAAAATTGCATGCTAATATATCACTTTCCCTTGTTCATCAGAACACTGTTCTCTTTTTCAAATCAGAAAGCAGACGTACAGTCTGAAACTGATTTTCCCCGAAATCAACAAATCCAAACAATATACTTCATTACTTTAAAAGCAAGCGTAGAGTAATAATAGTAAAATAAAAACAATTAACAAAAAAGACGATATGGTTTTAGAATTTTTTTTTACTCTACAAAGTTCTTTTAACCCTTTAACGCGCAGTGTTCCCGATCTGGGAACACCAAACTCTGACGTTTTCACTGTTGCCAATCACGAATAGATTTGATTTCTATAAAAGTAGTTCCGGGTGACATAGCTCCACGAGAATCCTTTACCTGTTTAGCACGCCATTTCCCGTAAAAAAAAAGGTCACGATTATTTTTAACAGCACTGACATCTGCTGAAAAATGGAAGAATGCGAGAACAGCTGGACAGATTGCGCAATGCTGAAAAAAGGGCAGCCGTTGCCATCGCTCGACTTAACTACCAGCAAGATGGCGGACGATCGAAACGTTCATCGCGTGCCACAGATCTAGAGACCCCTTTTTTAGACGGCAGTCATGCCACAGATCTAGAAACCCCTTTTTTTGACGGCAGCTGGCTGTGCCGGCTCAGCCAGCTGTCGTCAAAAAAGGGGGTCTCTAGATCTGTTAGCATGCGATGAACGTTTCGATCGTCCGCCATCTTGCTGGTAGTTAAGTCGAGCGATGGCAACGGCTGCCCTTTTTTCAGCATTGGGAAAGGGTTGTGCCTCAAAGGGTTAAATAGATACGTGTAAATAAGGTACCTAAGGCCATCAAAACCGTGGTCAAAACATACTGCCTCTTTACCCTGTTTGGTAAATGACAGTGGCGGCTCGTGGGATACAGCAAGTACATCCGGGCTGCACTTGAAATTATCAGCACATACTTTAAAATAATTTATTCTACTAACTTTCTTAAATTCAGATTAGAATTATGGAATTCCTCTGGTAAATTTAAAAAAAAATCTCAAAAAAAAAAAAAACCGTATTGTAGTAACGGCCGGATCGCTCATTCAGAACAAGAAGATTAACAAAAAAGACGAAATGGTTTCTCCTATGGTTTCTGGAGGAGAAAGAATCTTTCTCCTCTCTCGGAGGCCTCGGTACAGCCCTCAGTGCTGATTAAGGAATTGGCAGCACCGTTGCCATGGTAACGAGTACGTAAGCAGTTTCTCCGGCTTAGCATAGCATAGGGTGTTTTAGCTAAGACACAGCCGAAGAAAGGTTTTCTGTCTTTTGCAGCAGTTGTGAATTCGACGAACTGATTGTCTCGGACGAGAAGTGAGGGAGAGAATAAAGACACAGAATATATGTTCTAGCCCAGCGTTTCTCAACCTGAGGGGGGCGCGCCCCCCGCAGAACGTTTGCAGGGGGGGCAGGGGCGTAGCCGAGGGGGGTTAGGGCTTCGAATCAGACACGGATTAATGCAATTTTGAGGATAGGAGTGGCTGGTTGAAATTTACGTCCATTTTATGGAAGTAAAATAGTATCTCTTACATTTTTATGTAATTTCTTTTTCTTTTTTCTTTCTTTTTTTTTAAATCCTGGGTGAGGGCTTAATCCGCCAGCTTTCGAATTCAGTAACAAAGATTTTCCATTCCTGGGGAGGGGGACATATGTTTCCGGCTGCACTAACATTTTTGACCACGGGCAGCCACTGGAAGAGGGGAATCGTCTAGACTTCGCGATTCTGGGACAGAGCGGGCGGCCTCCGACTTTTTTTTTTTTTTCCGGGGCTGGGGTTCGGTTATCGTCATAATAATAGGTAAATAAATTAAATAAAATTTTTATTAATCTAATTAGATTATACTTGTCATGTAATGATCATTTTAATGACAGTTTTTAGTTACATAAATTTATAAATGAATCACATGAAAATAATTCTAGTATAAACTAAAGGTTCCCAAGAGCCTGATTTAGGGGTGTGCCCGTATTCCGGACAAAAAAAAAAAAAAATAGTTTTTGAAAAGTTGTAGCCTGAAGAAAGATTTTCTTAAAATATATTAAGTTTATTTGCTAAATTTATATATAGCTCCTGGATTCTAATTCTTTGTAATTGATGGTATAATGCTAATGACAATGCTCTAAAACACAGCCCATTAATATAACAATATTTTTTTAAAACTTTTTTTGGGATGGGGGATTATAAATAATATGTAAGCATTACAAAAGTTTGGAAAATCAATAAGCATAGAATTTTCTTTTTAAACACAAAAATTTGCATAACTGGTGCAAAAGCAGATTTTTTTATGCAAAAGTCTGCAAAACTGATACACAAGTAATTTTTTGTGATACGAAAGTCTGTAAAATTGATACAAAATTGGATTTTTTTTCTGGAAAGCCTGCTTTCTTATTTGAAAGCAGGCATTGGATTCGAGCACTGGATTTTTTTTTTTTTTTTTTTTTTTTTTACGAAAGCCTGCAGACTGATACAAAAGTCTATTTTTCCAGAACCCCAGTTCGTCAAGCGTACAGTTTTTAGAGATATGTTGGTAATTTTAAAATGTCTCAAAAAAGATGAAGAAGAGGGGGAAAAAAAACATACGTCCAAGAATTTTTTACTTTATTTTGTGGAACATCAGTAAAATACAGACAAAATTTAAAGTACTTTTCTCTCGCATAAGCTACAAAAAAAAATTTTTTTTTCGTTATCACTGATTAGCAACGATAGCTCACTGACAGACATTAAAATCGGCAATCATGATCCAGAAGTCCCAAAGTTTGCCTAGAAGTTAATGGAATCAATGCCGTGTTCAATCAGACCCTTATTCCAGATAAAACGAGGTTCTACCCAACACTAAAATGGTCGTGTAACACAGAAATGTTAAAGCCATGTTTTTGTCTCCTGCATGTAATAAAGAAAGAAGAATATTGCTAATCATTTCGCGTATGATGTAGAACGAACAGGCCTCGGAGAATGCGCACTTGGAAATGACCTCTCGGTTTACCTTGCTTAAAAAGCATATAATAAAAAAAGAATAATAAAAAAAAAAATCTCTCGGCAGCAGATTCTCCTTCCCGTACCATTTAAATAAATGGCGGCTTAAAGAAATCCTGTTCTACCCTTCTGAAACTCTTGCGAGTGATTGTGGACGAGTGTGATAATTTCATTCCAAGGACGGGCTCATTTTACCAGTTTTGCGAATTCCTCCCCTTTTAGAGATTTCTTTTTAGCGTCTCTGGACCTGTAAAACTACTTTTAGGGCACGCTCCGTCGATGTACGGTGAAAGTTAAGTTCACGGGTCACGGCGCGCAGCAGCAACAAGCGGTTTACAGTTAGGTCGAAGCAACACCCGGCATCCCATCGTCTTGAGCAAAAAAAACACACCGCTCGTGATGTTTGCAAATCCCTTTTTCTGCACATATTAATCCTTTGAGGCGCAACCCTTTCCCAATGCTGAAAAAGGGCAGCCGTTGCCATCGCTCGACTTAACTACCAGCAAGATGGCGGACGATCGAAACGTTCATCGCGTGCCACAGATCTAGAAACCCTTTTTTGACGACAGCTGGCTGTGCCGCCGCACAGCATTGGGCAATCTATCCGGCTGTTCTCGCATTCTTCCATTTTTCAGCAGATGCCAGTGCTGTTAAAAAGAATCGTGTCCATTTTTTGACGGGAAATGACGTGCTAAAAAGTAAACGATTCTCGTGGAGTTATGTCACCCGCAATTATTTTTATAGAAATAAAATCTATTCTTCATGACTGGCAACAGTCGAAACGACAGAGTTTGGTGTTCCCAGAGCGGGAACACTGTGCGTTAAAGGGTTAAGTTTAAAGAAATAAAAAGTTTGGGGGTCATCCAGAACCGCAGCAAGTATCAGGGTCGAATAGAGGTGAGATGGACTCTGGATCATGAGAGATATTTCTCATTATTTGAGCACAATTCTTGTAAGCAGATTTTGTGAAATGAAATCCCGTTTTAAGCGAAACCGACATTGTTTTAAAATGATTATTTTTTAAGTTTATCGTATTTAAAAAAAAAAAGTTATTTTGCTCCTATTAACTAAATTTTTCAGATGCAAGTTTCTTAAGATTGCTATGCAAATGATTTTTTTCTGGATTAAAAAAAAATTGTAACACTTTCTAATTTTTATTAACAGGGCTTGAAAATAACGGTGGTCCGCTGGTCCTAGACCACTAAAATACATAACGGACCAGCAGAATACAAAATTTGTTGGTCCGTCGGACCAGTAACGTTTTTATTTACACCTTTTCTCTTGCAAACGTTCCTCATTTAGCATCTAATTTTACCAGTACATGTCGTATAATTTGATCTATTTAATATTTTATATCAAGTATTTTAATTTTTTATTTCGGCTCTTAACGGTGATAAATATATACTGCTCATATAATTTTTTTTGTTTTGCAATTTTTAGAAAATCATGTATGTGGACCAGGGAAGTCATGGAGTCGCTGGTCCTTTGGACCACAATCTAAATATTCTAATTTGTGATAGAAAATAATTTTTTATGTTTAACATTTTTTTTTAAATTTTGCTCCTATTAATTAAAATTTTTCCTATGCAAGTTTTTTAAGCTTATTAAGCAAATTAATTATTACAGGATGGGTTTTAGATATATCATTTTCTAATGTTTATTATTATACGAGATTAATGACTCGCATTTTGGTATAATTAGTATATCAAACAAATGTCTGACATAAACGAGATCATTCAACGAAATTTTTTTTTTTAATTTTGATTTGATAAATTTCAATATAAAGAAATAAAAAAGTGCATTAGTTTTTGCTGCAATATACACCTTTAATTTGCAAAAAGAAGCAAAACTCACGCTATTCTATCGATACAAGAATAATTGTCTTTTATTTAATAATTAGGTTAAATTTCGGATTCGGATCACAAGACCTCAGTTTTGAGCTTCAAAAAAAAAAAAAAAAAAAAAAAAAAAAAAAAAAAAAAATGTTTCCGAAATAATCTCTAATTGTTAATGCAGAAAAAGTTCAATGGTGCAGGGATTAAAACTAAGAAGAAGCATTTTTAAAAGTACAGATTTTTCTTCTTAAAAAAATTCAACCAGGTTAAAAAGTGTGAAAAAATTATGTATGTATAATTTGTGGTTCTTTTACAGGAATATCGAGAAGAATTCCAATATGTAACTTTCTGTGGGCAGCCATTCTTTAAGGCCTATTTTAGAGACATTCGTCTATTTCAAACAAAGCAAAATTACTATATATTATTGAGGATTGATTAAAAAATAATGATCTCCAATGAAAATAGTATCGGTAGCATTTATAGTTCTTCTACAGGAGCATTCAACAGAATTCCAGTACATTACGGTCTAAGTCAGTTTTCAGAAATTCATCTGTTTCAAGCACAACACAGTAGATATCTATGACTGATTACTATTCTTTTAAAAAATGGGAATAACAATTAAAGTATTATTACATTAACAGTGATATACTGCTGAGGTTATTTTCCAAGTCTCGCCAAATTTGACGACAATACATCGCCAAATTTGGCACAAAAAGATTGTTGCGTTGGATAGTGTTTTAAAATGGATGCGTTTGACAGACATTATATAACTCTTTTTTTTACTACTAGGCTGAACCTGTACATGCAATACCGGGGTCTCGCTTTGTACGCACTCATGTACTTTCAGACTTATATATTGTTACGAATTTTCGGGGCAACCCGCTGCTCTGGGGCTTAGAATGGTTTAAAATTCGTATTCTACGCTTCAAATAGATAAATTTTGCTTTTTGTTGCATCAAAATCGGCCAATTAGAACCGGAGATACGGAGGTTTCGCTTTCCCATATGTTTTTCTATGGGCTTCTAGAAATCTCGAGAAATATTAGTCCTAGAGCTTAGATCTCTTCACTTTTGAGGACTTATTTTTGGCGCCAAATTTGGCGATATTTCGCCAAAAGTCGCCAAGCTTGGCGACTTTTTGGTCATTTGGCGCGATTTTCCCAATGGGGCCTGGAAGTTGTTTTTCCTGCATTAAAAACGCATAATAACCTAACATTTCTCTTCTATGACGTAATCAATATTCACGCGTTATGTAGAACCCTCGAGAAATTGACTTTTCTGGAAACCTCTTGTACCTCCTGCGTCGGCTATTTATAGAAGCGTGTCGCCCCGACGATTCATTGTTGATCAAGCTTGTGAGAGAGTGAATACGCTTGCTTTGTGAAGGAAGCTGTGTTTCGCGCTGTTTGTGAAGCTTTGATTTAAGTGCTGTGTGTAAATTCTTCATTGCTGAGTCTTGAGAGACTGTTAGTGTTATTTCTCGTATATTTTCGCTGAATTCTTGTCAGTGAAAGTGTTCTATTTTGTGTGAGAAATACAGCATTCGTGAGAGTTTCTGATCTAATCGAATTGTTAAAAGCACTTTACTGCTAGATTGTGCTTGTGAATTGTGTACAGCTGATTGTTCTACGAAGTTCTAGAAGCAATAAAGTTTGTGTTCCATCCTGACAAGAGACTTTTTACTTGAACTTTATACACCAACTGGACTTTAGAACGACGAACCCCAGGAGTAGCCGAGTAATTCCGCAACATTTGGTGTCAGAATCGGGATTCTAAATAAAGACTTTAATTTTCCAGTTTATGGTTTTGACTAGACAAAAAATGGAAGAACAACTTCAAAAGCTCATGAATATGATGCAAGAAATGAAAGCCGGACAAGACGAGATGAAAGCCGGACAAGACGAGATGAAAGCTGGACAAGAACAGATGAAGGCGGATTTAGAGAAGAAAATTGAAGCAGGACAGACCGATTTAGAAAAGAAAATTGAAGCCGGACAGACCGATTTAGAAAAGAAAATTGAAGCCGGACAGACCGATTTAGAAAAGAAAATTGAAGCCGGACAAGAACAGATGAAAGCGGATTTAGAGAAGAAAATTGAAGCCGGACAAGAAGGAATGAAATTGGGATTGGAGAAAATGGAGACTGCTTTGGGAAAATTAGAGAAATTCGAAAAGAGTGTGCAGGAAAGTCAAGAGATAATGGAGAAAAGAATGTCGCTCATAGAAGAAACTCAAACGAAATATGAACAAAGAATTGAAGGAAAAATAGAAGAAAATGTTAAGGAATTGCAGCAAGATATTTGCAGAATGCGGGAAGAATTTAAGAATAAAATTGAGGAGAAACTAGACTGGAAAGAAAATATAGTTTCGAAAATACAGGAAGAATGTGAAGCTAAAATTGAAGAAAAATTGGACTCTCTCGTCAAGCTGGGAAAGTTACCGGAAAACATCAGACTGTCGTCACGCCGCCCAGCAGTGAAACTTACCACTTATGACGGAAAGACTCCCTGGGAAGCCTACAAGACCCAATTTTTAATCGTCGCCAAAGCCAATGGTTGGAGCGAGTCCGAGAAAGCGGACCAACTGGCCGCTTCCCTTAGCGGAGATGCAATTAACGTATTGCAAACTATCGGAGCGACGAAGATAGGAGATTTTGACGCCCTCGCAAGTGCCTTGGAGATGAAATTCGGAGAGAAGTGCCAGAAAGAATATAGTAGAATCCAACTTAAGTCAAGGATGCAGAGATCTGGCGAGACCCTCCAAGAGCTGGCTTCCGACATAGATAGGCTGTGTCATCTAGCCTATGGCAGTTATCCTGATAATGTTCGAGAAGAAGTTGCAGTACAACATTTTATTGAAGGCCTCGTGGACTCTGAAATTCAGAAAGCATTGATCTTGGCGGATTATAAAGATCTCAGGTCTGCCCTCGTATTCGCCATGAAGCTAGAGGCAGCTCAGCTGGCCGTAAGAAAAGAGCGGCATAATGTTAGAGCTGTGTCATTCCAGGAGCCTACGGATGGAGAAATGGAGAGATTAGAGAATAAATTAAAGACCCTGGAAAATCTGGTGGAACGACAAGAACAGTCAGAGCCAAGAAAAGTGAAATGTTGGAGGTGCAACAGCGAGGGGCATTTACGAAAATACTGCGACGCACAAAAGAACTCTCGTCGTAAAGATCGCAGTTATCAACGCACCAGAGAAGCCCATGAAGGAAGACAGAAAAGAGACGACTTTCAGGAACAGAGGCTGAGGGATATTCAAAAGCCCCGTTTGAAAGTCTTACAGATTTCATCAGTGAATGGCGGCAGTGATGGACTATTCGTACTGGGATACGTTAATGGTTCCCCATGCCACATGGTGATTGATACTGGAGCGAACGTAACCATCATAAGGACGGATCTGGCCAAGAAACTGAACTTGAAGATTATCTGGACTCCGCCCTCGCTGACCCTCCAGACTGTGACAGGTGACAAGATCGAAGTGGGCGGAAAAGCGCAAGTAGAAATCACGTTTGGAAATGCCAGATACGACCATGTGGTATATGTCGCCAATATTACAGACTCTTTTATTCTCGGACTCGACTTTTTAAAATCGCACAAATTTAACTTGGACTTTAAGAATAATGAGCTTCGTTCAGACTCAGAAGAAATAGCTGCGTTCGATATTAGAAACGAAACTGTTTTGCCTGTTCAGCAAATAATAGCCCAGACTGATATCACTCTACCTCCCAGAACTGATTCCATAATTTCTGGAACAGTAAAAGAAAGCAATAAATTCCGCTTTGGATTAATCGAACACCCAAGCAATAGTGATTCCGTCAGAGGAGTACTTGTGGGAGCAACACTTGTGGACTTGTCGAGAACGGAAATTCCAGTTAGAGTAGTAAATGTGACGGACAAGTCGAAGGTGATAAAGAAAAATGAAGTGTTGGCGACATGCACTCCTGTTACCTGCATTAATAGGAACACCAGCCAAACGACAGCTAAATCTTCCGAGTGCCTGACGAAGGAATTATTACAAGACGTGGAGTTAACGGCAGAACAGAGAAGCGCTGCGGAGAAAGTAATAGCTGAATTTGAAGACCTCTTCTCCCGTACTTCGGGTGACTTTGGCCGTACGAGCTTAACTCAACATAGGATAGATACAGGCAGCCATTCTCCCATCAAGCAACATCCTAGGCGGCTGCCGTTTGCTAAGCAAGAAGAGGTGAGCAGACTTTTAGAGGAGATGAAGCGTGATGACGTCATCGAGCCATCGACTAGTCCCT
This sequence comes from Cheiracanthium punctorium, assembly GCA_038373885.1. Lineage (NCBI taxonomy): Eukaryota > Metazoa > Arthropoda > Arachnida > Araneae > Cheiracanthiidae > Cheiracanthium > Cheiracanthium punctorium. The sequence goes on along the minus strand of JAWZYV010012836.1, from coordinate 4,516 downwards.
GGGCCTCGCCAATTGTTTTGGTCCGAAAGAAGGATGGTTCCACCCGGTTCTGTGTTGACTACAGACGTCTGAATGACATTACCAAGAAAGACAGCTACCCTCTTCCCAGGATAGACGACACTTTGGACACTTTATCGGGAAACGAATGGTTTTCCACTCTGGATCTGAAAAGTGGTTACTGGCAAGTGGAAATTCATCCCGACGACCGTGAAAAGACTGCGTTCACCACGGGACAAGGATTATGGCAGTTCAAAGTTATGCCTTTTGGACTCTGCAACGCACCTGCTACATTCGAGCGACTAATGGAGACAGTGTTGAGAGGACTTTCCTACGAAGCATGTCTCGTTTATTTGGACGATATCATCATCGTCGGAAGGACTTTCGAAGAGCATCTAGAGAACATCCGAAAGGTGCTGCAGAAATTAAAGGAGGCGAACTTGAAACTGAGTCCATCGAAGTGCAATTTGTTTCGTCGGGAAGTACGTTACCTCGGGCACATAATATCCGCCCACGGAGTCCGAACCGATCCCGAAAAGACGTCCGCAGTCCAGAACTGGAGTCGTCCCGAGAATATCCACGACTTAAGAAGTTTTCTCGGTCTGTGTACTTACTATCGAAAATTCGTGAAGGGCTTTTCTCAAATTGCAAGACCTCTTCACAAATTGACCGAGACTGGACAGAAATTTCTCTGGACTGAGGAATGTGAGGACGCATTCAACGAACTGAAGACGGCTTTAACATCTTCGCCGATCTTGTCGTATCCTCACCCTGACAAGCCATTTATCCTGGACACAGACGCAAGTAAGGAGAGTGTCGGAGCAGTTTTGTCCCAGGAGATAGATGGCCAAGAACACGTCATTGCTTACTGGAGCAAATGCCTTTCAAAGGCAGAACGTAACTATTGTGTTACGAGAAAGGAACTCCTTGCTATCATTAAGGCCGTGGAGCACTTCCATCATTACCTGTACGGCCGAAAGTTCCTGCTCCGAACGGACCATGCCTCTTTAACCTGGCTTCTAAATTTCAAGAATCCGGAGGGCCAAATAGCCAGGTGGATACAGCGACTACAAGAATATGACATCGAGATACGTCATCGGAAAGGGTCATCTCATGGAAATGCAGATGCTTTGTCGAGAAGGCCCTGCATAGACAGTTGTCGCTATTGCTCCAGGGCAGAGAAAAATTACCATCTGAAACATCCCGCTGTCCGCCAAGTTACATCATCGGCATCATCTCAAGATCCCTGGAGTGACGAAAATGTTCGGGCGGACCAATTAACAGACAGCGACATCAAACCTATTGTGGAATTTATGGAAAAATCCAGCGCTAAGCCCAGTTGGCAAGAAATATCATCTTACAGTCCGGCAACAAAACAGTACTGGGCTTTATGGGATTCGCTTCGCCTGAGAAATGGAGTCCTGTATCGTAAATGGGAGTCGGACGACGGCAAGATGCTCCGATGGCAGTTGGTACTCCCTCGCTCGAGGATTCCGAAGGTTCTAGAAGAACTTCATAATGGCTTAACTGGGGGCCATTTTGGCGTAATGAAGACCCTGCAGAAAGTTCGCGAGCGCTTTTACTGGGTTAGGGCTCGAGGCGACGTCGAAAAGTGGTGTCAAGCTTGTGACGCCTGTGCCGCCCGCAAAGGCCCGAAGAAACGAAGCCGTGGAAGACTACATCGTTATAATGTAGGAGCGCCTTTTGAGAGGATTGCACTCGACATCCTGGGACCTCTTCCGCGAACTTCGGATGGCAACAAATACATCCTAGTTGTCATTGACTACTTCTCTAAATGGCCCGAAGCGTTTCCTATTCCCGATCAAGAAGCTACGACCGTAGCAGAGGTACTGGTGCAAGAATGGATTTCCAGATATGGAACCCCTCTGCAACTTCATTCCGACCAAGGAACGAACTTTACCTCTGCAGTCTTTAAAGGACTATGCCAACTTCTCGGAATGGACAAAACCCAGACTACGCCTTTACACCCACAATCCGACGGCATGGTGGAGAGGTTCAATCGTACAATTTTGAACAACCTCTCGCTCCTGGTATCTAGGAATCAAGAGGACTGGGACAAGAAACTCCCCCTGTTCCTGCTGGCCTATAGGAGTGCCGTCCATGAGACTACCGGCTTCACACCTTCCCAGATGCTGTTCGGCAGAGATCTTCGTCTTCCCGCCGATCTAGTGTTCGGCCGCCCTCCAGATGCGCCTTCATCGCCAGAGGAGTACGTGGAAAACCTTCGGGCACGGTTTGAAGATGTGCATCATTTTGCTCGGGAGCGGATCAACCTGAACACGGAAAAGATGAAGACTCGCTACGACACGAAGGCTACGGGACACGAGTTCAACGCAGGTGACAAAGTTTGGCTAGATCTTCGTCTTCCCGCCGATCTAGTGTTCGGCCGCCCTCCAGATGCGCCTTCATCGCCAGAGGAGTACGTGGAAAACCTTCGGGCACGGTTTGAAGATGTACATCATTTTGCTCGGGAGCGGATCAATCCTGAACACGGAAAAGATGAAGACTCGCTACGACACGAAGGCTACGGGACACGAGTTCAACGCAGGTGACAAAGTTTGGCTATGGAATCCTACTCGACGGAAAGGCCTGTGTCCCAAGCTGCAATCGCCGTGGGACGGTCCTTACACAGTCCTAAACCGGCTGAATGACGTCATCGTACGGATTCGTAAGTCACCAAACTCGAAGCCAAGAGTTGTACATTACGATCGGCTAGCCATCTACCGCGGTTGTAATTAGCTCATGACTATCAGCTGTCACTATGGCGTACTTCCTCCTTTCTTTCATCTCTCATTCCTTTCCTGTCTTTCTCTTCTCTTCCTCTTTCTTCAACTCTTTTTTTCTCTCACTACTTACGCCATGTTTAGTGTATATATTTGTAATATATTGGATTTTATTAATGTGTATTTGTTATTACATTGATTACTTATTACAGTGTAATTATTTATTATGTTGATTATTTATTTATTAATGTGTATTTGCTTATTGTGCTATTGATTACTTGCTTGAATTATGTTGTTAAGATCTTGTTAAGTGTTATACAGTGTAGGTACCTGTGTGACCTCCTAACTAGGGATTGTACTGCCCGGGACGTGCAGTCCTTGGGAAGGGGGCAATGTTACGAATTTTCGGGGCAACCCGCTGCTCTGGGGCTTAGAATGTTTTAAAATTCGTATTCTACGCTTCAAATAGATAAATTTTGCTTTTTGTTGCATCAAAATCGGCCAATTAGAACCGGAGATACGGAGGTTTCGCTTTCCCATATGTTTTTCTATGGGCTTCTAGAAATCTCGAGAAATATTAGTCCTAGAGCTTAGATCTCTTCACTTTTGAGGACTTATTTTTGGCGCCAAATTTGGCGATATTTCGCCAAAAGTCGCCAAGCTTGGCGACTTTTTGGTCATTTGCGCGATTTTCCCAATGGGGCCTGGAAGTTGTTTTTCCTGCATTAAAAACGCATAATAACCTAACATTTCTCTTCTATGACGTAATCAATATTCACGCGTTATGTAGAACCCTCGAGAAATTGACTTTTCTGGAAACCTCTTGTACCTCCTGCGTCGGCTATTTATAGAAGCGTGTCGCCCCGACGATTCATTGTTGATCAAGCTTTGAGAGAGTGAATACGCTTGCTTTGTGAAGGAAGCTGTGTTTCGCGCTGTTTGTGAAGCTTTGAATTTAAGTGCTGTGTGTAAATTCTTCATTGCTGAGTCTTGAGAGACTGTTAGTGTTATTTCTCGTATATTTTCGCTGAATTCTTGTCAGTGAAAGTGTTCTATTTTGTGTGAGAAATACAGCATTCGTGAGAGTTTCTGATCTAATCGAATTGTTAAAAGCACTTTACTGCTAGATTGTGCTTGTGAATTGTGTACAGCTGATTGTTCTACGAAGTTCTAGAAGCAATAAAGTTTGTGTTCCATCCTGACAAGAGACTTTTTACTTGAACTTTATACACCAACTGGACTTTAGAACGACGAACCCCAGGAGTAGCCGAGTAATTCCGCAACAATATTGTAATTTCGTCACATATTTTTCTTACTCATGTAAAGTGAATTTAATTCCATCGTTACGAAATCGCAGAAAATGCGAAATACCTTGACTCGTGACATAAACTTGCCTCGCAGTAACACTTACTTGCGATAATATATAGTACAAACTGCAAAAGGACTATGTCAACGTTAGCTGCAAGCCGAAGAACGTAAGAAGTGTTTTGCAAACATGTCTACTCACTTTCGTAATGCTTTATTTCTACAGAATAGAATTTTGTCTCCCAAGTTCTAAACTACGTTAGGACGATGACAGTTAGCGGTTATCAACACTGTTGCAATGTCTTTAATGTAAATGAGTCATAATTGAAATTTTTATTTCCTGAAATTTGTAGAAATAAAATAACTTGCAAGTGTTTTGGCTTTAAAAAATGGCAATTTTTTTTATGTAGATTAATTGTGTTTGTTTGTTGGAGTATAACGATAAAACATGATGATAAAGGTCTTTTGAC